>JAWNNQ010000203.1:0-600000 GCA_035044765.1 Leucophenga montana
ATTCAAAAATGGCCGCGATTCAACCAATATAAAGTATAGATACAAAAAATATTTTGTATTTATTTTGTTGTATCGAACATGTTTGAATAAGCGCATTAATGTTTAAAATAATAATTTTAAATTGGTTAACTACATACAAAAGTTAAATCGAATGAATAATAGCAGATATTGCATACTTGGAGCACGACCTATATAATGCTGGAGTATCTGTTGGTTTGTGGTAGCAAATACTACCTTTTTATACCATTCACACATAGTGTGAAATGGTATTATCAGTTTGTCTGAAAGTTTGTAACGCATTAAGGGAGACATAAAGTATATATATTCTTGATCAGCTCGACGAGAGGAGTCGATCTAGCCATGTCCGTCTGTCTGTCTGTCCCTCTGTCTGTCTGTATCTTGTTGCGCCTCTTTTGGGGACCAATTTATATTCTATCCTGTTGAAATTATGCACATACACTTCTTTTTATTGCAGTTTAACAGAGTATCAAGATTGAACCGCCACCCCTCATTTTTGGGGTAGCCCCCATACAAACCCACCTCCCACTTTTGACTTTTTGTATGAAAAACTTTATTATTGTAGTCAATATCAACTTAATAAATAATATGGTAGCTTCTAGTGGACAAACGCTTCACATATACATTAATGGCTGGGGCGCGCCCACTTTTTGGGGTAGCCGCCATACAAACCTACTGCCCACTTTTGAATTTTTGTATGAAAACTTCTTTTTTAAAGTCATTATATTGTTGAAATGCAACGTGGTGCGTTTTTATGGTCATCCGCATAACATACATAGACTAACTAATACAAACCCAACGAGTAATTTTATGTTATTTATGAATAAATTCTTCATTTAAATCAATATTAGCTTGAAATTTAATTTGGTGGATTTTAGTGGACAACCGCTTCATATACAAATACAAATATGCGTGTCCCGCCCACTAAGTCCACTTAGTCCCATATAAACCCACAACTCACTTTTATGCATTTTTATGAAAAACTTCAATATCAACTTTAAATTCGATATGGTGCCATCGTACACATCTACTACATCGCTTCATACACATCTACTAGTGGGCGTGTACCGCCCACTTTTTTTGATAGCTCCTATTTAAACTTTTATGTTTTACAATACTATTTAAAATATCGTGTAAATGGTGTTAGAGCTTCGGTTCAACCGAAGTTAACTTTTTTTCTTGTTTATAGAAAGAAAAGTCTGGGATACTATTAATAAAACCATAAGCATTCTCGAATCAGCTAAAATTGCAATGTCTGAACACAAAAGTGAGCAATTAATGTTGGGTGACTTTACCGCTATTTAGCTTCATTGTAAAATTCAAATTGGTAAAAATGTTAGTGTTTTAGCGAAAATTTTTGATGACGAGTCCCGCAAACGATTTAAGGACCATGATTTAATTATATGAACCTGGAAAGTCCTGTCCTTCCACAGGGCTGGTGCAGATATCCAGGTGGTTGATGTCCTCAACAAATTCAAGGCTGACATCTCCGCAATACAAGAAATGCGATGGATAGAGCAGGGATACTCAAAAAAGGGATCCTGTGACATCTATTATAGTTTCCATGCGAGGAAGCACGAATTTGGAAAAAAAAAATAAATAACAAGAAAAGCGTGAGTTTGGGGGTGTTATGTGATAGAAATGAAGCTCGAAAGTTTTATGAAAAGGTAAAGCATCTGACCGAAGGTGTTAAGTCCGGAGTTTCTTTCTTCAAGGACTAAGGACTAAGCAATAATGGAAGTCTGGTTACAGATGCACAGGAGTCCCTGAGACTATGGAGAAGTCACTTTTCTAACCTACTTGGGGCGATGAAAAGAACAATACCGCCAATACAGAATCATTTCTAGAACCACCAATTGATGATGGCTCTCTTGTAGAGCCTCCGGATTATAACTAGGTCGACTCATTAATAAAAAAAGCTGAAGAATAACAAAGCGGCTAGCTCCGATGTGATGCCATCTGAGTCATTCACGACCAGTGGCGAAGAGTTTGTAAGGCGTATGCACCAACTCTTATGCAAAATATGCTCCAATTAATGCGTGCCCAACGATTGGAGTCTTATTGTTCTTTGTTCTTTCTTCTGTCTGCGCGAACTACCGTGAAATAAGTCTCCCTTCTGTACCGCGTACTGTGTAAATGGCTGAGTACAACAAAGACACACACCACCTATTTGTCGATTATATGGCCGCTTTCGACACGCCGATAAGAACGAAGTTCTTCAAGGCCCTATCTGAGTTGGTATCCCAGCAAAGATCGTTGGTTTTTTCATTATGACGCTATGACACACCCAAAGCGTCGTCAGAGTAGGAATGAACCTCTCTGAACCCTTTAATACCAAGAGAGGTTTCATTGGGACAGGAACTAATGCTTTATCATGCGACTTTTTTAATCTCTTGATGGAATACATCTTACGCCAATGTCCATACGTAGAACGGTCGGGCACGAACTTCCATAAGGAGGTGATGCTACTCGCATATGCTGATAACGTTGACATTATCGACACAAACCAATGGCGAGTTAGCAGGGTATTCTCGGAGATTGAGAAACACTCACGTCTCATGAGCATAACGGAGAACGAGAAGAGGACGAAGTACATGGTGTCCACTCGCAGACGATCAACGCCTCTTGGACGGTCTGTGAGTATGGAGAATTTCGACTTCAATGTTGTAGAAAACTTTGTCTATCTGGGAACAGAAATTACCAGCGAAACATGGACCCTGACATCAACGGATACAGCGTCTTTAGAAGTGTTCGAGAGAAAGATTCGTGGTAGGGTTTTTGGTCTCGTTAGAGTTGGCGTCGAGTTTAGGACCCGTATGAAATTCGAGCTGTATGGGATGAGGTTGACATAGTCCAGCGCATTAAATTCCAGCGGCTGCACTGGGCTGGTCACCTCTTGATTGAGACAGGGCGTCACGATGTCCGAGCTTAAGATGGCAATAACAGGTCTATAAAGATCTGAAGAAGCCACGGATTGCTAACGACAGGCGCCGGCGCGCACTAAACTACACCGAATTGTACGCTTTCCTACCTGAGGGCTTGACCGATAGACGGTTGTAGAGCCACCGAAGTAAGTAAGTACGTACACAGGTCTATATTAGGAAAGGTGCAGGCTATTTCGTAGTCGTGAATACACGACTACTCCATTCTTACTTTTTACAATATATATGAGTATATGAGTTATTACATTTAATAGTAAATTATAAATGACTTACACAGAACAACTAAAAACTAGCTGTAGAATCTGTATTTTATCATGGGCGTGGCTCAGGTTAAAATTTAAGATACATGTACAAATTGGCGTAAGAATTATTTCCTTACGATGCAATTATAACAAGTTGTTTAGCAGATCTAACAGGTGTCCAACTATAGCAAACTGACTCTTTTTCAGTGCGGTATACCAATTGAGCAACAGTTTGATAGAGAAAAGAGCATACGATATGCGCCTTTTCATAGGTTTACTTATAAAATATATTTGCACAAAAGGACATTAGGACAGGACATGGAGTGCTGGCTGATTGACGAATTATTTAAGCGCATGCGCTTTATTTCTTCGCTCTTCCATTCAAGAAATGTAATCAAAAGCTTTCTGAAAGCAGCCACTTTTCCTATAAATATACTGGCCGCTCAGATGAGGAAGTTAGTCCCGCGGTAAATTTCAAAGTGTATTAAAAAAAATTCAATGGAAGTATAAAGGCAAGAATAAGCAAATTTATTAAATATACTTTAAGAAATGTAAGCAAATTTGTTAAAAACATGGGTATGTAAATACAAAGAACTCAATTAATTGGATGGAACAATTTCAACAAAAAAGAGGAACCTATTTAAATCAAACATAAAACCACATATGATAAGTTAATTGGGTTTAGCATGAAAATAAACAACAGGTGGAAATCGATAAACACTGCGTATGGATTTGATTGAAATAAATTAATCATATTAAATATTTTTGCATTGAATTGTAATCAGTTTCATAAAATGTTTTGCATTTCAGTTTTATATAGGAGATAATAATTTTCTAAAGTTGCGATAATTGCGCACGCATATTGATTGAGAAGTTTTACGCAATTAATGGAAAACATATGATTTTCATGATTTGGGACGTTGCCAAGCTCAGCAGAGGACATTAACAACTACAGTAGATATTTGCTAATGCAAACTTATACAAACTTCACCTTTGGTTTTCCATGTTAAACGTACATATATGACAGAAATTATTATAATAATACAAAGGATAATTTATAGAAATACGTATTGTGAACATCAGTAAATATGTATCTCCATGAAAGGGGAGGTTTTATCTCCATATTTAATAGTGACGAAAGTTAGACTGATAATGAATATTTTTGTATAATTGGAAATAAAAAATATTAATCACTTGGTCATGAAATGTAATTGTCTGTGAATACGTACCAGGGTTAATATAAGTGTGGTACAATAGATTCACACATATATACATAGAAAGTTATCTGATTTGAATTAATGAAGCATAAATTACACTAGTCTACAAATTAAAAATCGGTTAAACAGTTTGAAAGCTGAAATATTTAAAACAAAATTTAATTTACCAAAATCAGAGCAATAATTTTACTCTTAAAATGGAGAAAATATAATTCGTTTAAGTTGTCATAGTTTAGGAGTTTTTGCGTAAAGAACGAACTTTTAAAAAGAAAATCTATTATACACAAATTTAATTTTTATGCTGTTTTCGAATTTTCACCTCAAACAAAACGAACGTATCTCCATATACTTGTTTAATCATATTAATTGAAATTATTAATCGATAGGAAAGTATTTGTCATATATCATATCCATGAGTCCCTCATTCTAGGGTTAAGAGTTTGCTCAAAGCGAACTAATAGCTCTGCTATATGATTCTCTTTTCATGGTGAAAAGTCTTACCATCATTCTCACTCACGTCACCGAGACTCTCTGGAAAAAATTTAATTGGAAATTCAAGAAATGGATGTTGAGAGGCGTATTAACTTTAAAAAAAAAAAAAAAAATAGTTAAATCATAACTTAGGAACCTATCCATTGAATTAATTCGCATGTATCTCATTTTCGTCGTATAAACCGCTCTTAACGGAAAAAATACGAAACTGGGAAAGGTTCAACGAATATGTTTTTCCTAATTTTAAAAACAAATCGTCAAAAAATCTAATTTTTGAAATAAATTAAAAATGTCAAACTAATCAACCGATTTTAAAAGATTGAAAACCAGCAACTTTATGATTATATTATACGAGTATTGCACAAAATCAAATTGTAAAAATTATTTACTGATTTTTATATTTTTACTCAGAATTTAATGATTTTTTATTTTAAAAATCAAAACATACTCGTATCATTATTTTTCGATTTGTATTTTAAAACTCATTGAGTGATTTTCATTATGAATCTCATAAAATAAAAATCATTGAGTGATTTTTAGTCCGAAAATCAAAATATAAAAATCACTCAATGACTCTGAAAGCCTACTTTGAACACTTCATACTGTAACGATATCTGTAGGTTCTTTTTCGACTAAATTCTTTATATGTAGGTCCTCATTTCTGCTATCGTTTGGACTCATTTCACAGGAGCAAAAAAAATATATGAGCTTGTTTCTGATATTTCCTTATATCCTTTCTCTCCAATCCTCTTTAAAAAATAACATCACGACACAACTCTATAGCCTTAACCCTGACGAGTTGTACTGTAAGTATCTCACTTGAATAATTCTAGGTAGGAAAAAATTAAGTGATTATAATAGAGTAATGCTGGAGAAAATCGTCTTATACTACGCCTACTCCTGTAGAATAAAAAAGGACATATGCTCAAAGAACATGTTCAACACTCATGTCTGTTGAAAGTATGCCTTTCTGGAGCCTTAAAACCCATTATGACAGGAAAATCAAAGTATCACTTTAAAAAAAAATTCGTTTATAAATTACTAGTTGGTCCCCTGCCACAACTTCTATCCAATCGCCACGAAACTTTACAGGATCACCAACGGGACTATTTTGAATATTGCCACAAATTTGATCAAAATCGGTTGAACGGTTTCGGAGTGTATAATGAACATATATACATACTTTCATTTTTATATATATAGAAGATTGTCTGTCTGTTCTTAAAATAAAAATCACTTTGTAAGTTTTGCCTTTTGATTTATAAGATAAAAATTAAAGTAAATGGTTTGATATAATGATTAGTATTTGATTTTAAAATAAAAATCAACAATAATTATTATTGTTTGATTTTTATTTTAATGATTATAAATATGGAATAAAGACCCATTTAGAAAAATATTCCGTTTGGTGTACTTTACATACTTCTAGCATGTTTTCTTAATAATGATTTTTTAACTGAATATTGCATTATTTTCAGTCCCTGCTGAAAACCTGTTTTTTTTTTTGGGATGGTTACACTAATCCTTGGCTAAAACATACTTTATCCGGTGAATTGAGGGTCACTGAATCCAAATCCAAATGACATTTTTACCATTCAGTAGTGTAATTTTAATGGGCATGGTACTCTGATATTGACGAATATTATATGAAGTGTTTCTAAAAGGATCAACATCGGATCTTGCTTTTGTATATTTAAAGGATTGTTATCTTAAAGTCATTGCAAATTCGGCATGGAAATGGAATAACCAACATGCTGGATAGTTTATAATACCCATTAAAATATTTCGAAACACACAAAAAAGTATAAATATTGATATTTTTAATCAACTCGACCAGTTAATGCAGATTGTATATCCGTTTGTGCGTCGTTGCGCAAACTGATATACATGCTTACAAATTTTTCTTTAAGGCTCAGTTAGACTATCCTTTTTCACCGTCGGTTTTTGCAAAAATTTCTGTGCGACCGAATTAGTAGTGTTCTTTTTTATATGTTTTTTGTACAGGTGAACAACTCTCATGGGTTCGAAAAAGAAGCTGCTAGCAATAGCACGGCAGTTAAACAAAAACGACTCCAAGCAGCATGTGCGGCCCAATTATTTATCTAATTAATTTCGTTAATTTTTTCCTTATTATTTTTGCATTATCAACTTTTTCAATTTTTAATAAACCTTTTTGCATATTGTTGTTCGATGCAATTGATTAAAATTATGATTGGGATATAGCTAAAAGAGTGGACGTACTTACCACGAAAACGTCTCTATTCAAACATTTTTCAAGATTATTTTCGAGTTCAGCAGACCAAAATCTATAAGAAACTAAAATATACACTAGTATTAAATAAAGTCGTATTTTTTAAATTAATTTTCGTTTCTTTTAACATGGGCAAGATTCGGCGATTCTATCCGAGACTTTTCTTCTCATTAGTGAGTGTTTACTGTATATGTTTTGGTACAGGATAATTTTTGACTTGTGAAAGCTCTCTCTTTCTTTAGTTTGTTTAAAATACTATATAAAATACGCAGGCAGCAAACATTTAATATCATTGTAGGTTCCAGCTCCACTCTGGAGGATACAGTGCGTGGCATCATGCAACAAAAATTAAAAATAAGAAAATTCTGCTCATTTACAATACACATTTCAATATAAAAAACAGAAAAATCTAATCAAATAAAGTACAAATTTAATTGTTAGTGCGTAGATAAATTGAGGTTGAAAATTAGAACGCTATCAATTAGAACGCTGAATTGTAAGTTGGAAAAATTGCCTATATACTTGTCATTGATTATTTTTGTTATTTTGTTGTGCGTGGGTGTGTTGCGTGATTGTACGAAAAATACAAGTTATAAAAAACTCTCCAGAAGCAAAATATTTATTACATATCCAATTCTTTTTCTTTTTTATTACGTGCGAGTGACATATATACATATGTGTGGTATATCCTTTCTTTCGTATGACGTTAGCAGCGACTTGGATAAAATAGTGAAAAGTCAAAAAAATACATTGAAATTATTTTTAAGCTTTCTGTGCATTTCACCAGCAGCTGAGAAAAGCAACACTTTAGGCATTACATATGCATGCATCCATATTTTATGTATATACGAGTATATTTAGACACATTTACGTGTATCTAAATATGTACATACATGTATACGAGTATGGATGAACGAGTATTTGCTGCAGAAGCAGTGTGGGCGGCGACATTTCTTTAGTTTTGACATTGCGCCAACAGTGTTATCGTCATCAAGAATCTTTCGCTGAAAAACTTTGGCTTCTTCAGAGCCATCGTAAGGACCTTGAACCGTTCCAAGCGTGTAATCATCTTCTAGATTGAATGAAATTTCAATTTACATGTTGCCACAGCTGATTATGACATGATTATTTTACGCGTATTTTGCGTAACATTTCTTCATAGTTCGTAAATTTTTGTAACAAGATATATTTAATTAAATTTTAAAGTACTTTGAAACAGGCACGACAAATCCATATATTTTTGTTAAGTGCAATTTCAGCTCCTAGCTTCAATAAGACACAAGGGCCCAGTCATAAGCTTCAAATCGTTTTAAAAGTATCAAATCTTGGTGACGTTTTTGCAAAAGTTTATCTAGGTAAAGTTTAAATGTTGACGGTTGGGTTTGAACTAATACTATGTTTACCATAAGTGCCATGAGTGTTCAATGTTTGCATTGTTTTCTGTATCCAAGTTCGCTTTCTATATCTATGCAGGCAGACAATCAAATAGAAAAACAGACAGACAGACGTACTTACTCCTACATAGCTATAAAGACTCGCATCGCATGAAATTAAATAAAATTTATAAGCTCACAACTAGGATTGTTGATATCATGTCGATATATTGATGTACTCTTCATACAGATTGTGAATAGCATTTTAATTTAGTCACAATGTTTGCAACTCCTTCTATGTTCGTCTGTTTGTGTGTTTGTCTGCCCCTTCTTCCGTCAATCTTTGAAATATTGGTTTGAAAGTTGTTAAGGAGATTTTTTATAGCCATAAGCAATGCAAGTATCAAAATGAGCTCGATTTACCCACTAGAAGGTATATCTCCCATACAAGAACACTTTTTATGGGAGATCTTCTCTCATACTCTATACACTTTGTTGTATAGAATAAGTATGAATTAAAGCAATTATTTAAAAAAAAAATATTTGTTTTGAAATTGTTAACCAATATATACAAAAGGTGAATCCAATTAATAATAGGTGACCATATGGAAAAATCTATTCGGTTTAAGTCTAGGGAATATGGAGGCTATTGTTGCGAGTGAATGAAGCTGGGAACGTTATCTTGTAAAAAACGTCACTAATGCCGGCTCTTGCTTACGCGAATCAATTCGCTGGTCTAAATTATCTTTGTTTTTTCGAATAGAGTAAATTTCAAAATTAATAAAAAAAAAAAATACGCCTTTGCCACAAACTTTTGCACAGAATTATTATACCCTTGGCATCCAGGGCAGGGTATAAAAACAGAAGTAAACAACAGCTTTGCCGATAACAAAGGCCAAGTGTGAAGTGTAATAAAGCGGCTCTACCGAAGTTAACGTTTGTTTCTTGTTTTAATTTTCGATACGATAATATTCCACATAAGATCAAGAATGTATGGAACGTTGCTAAATAAGGCCTGAATTGACATACATTACTTTGCGAATATTTGACTTCTCGTTCGCTACTTAAAAATTTTAGTAAACCAAAATGAGTTATTTAGATTTAATACTAAAAAAGTTGCCTCCACAAGGATATAAGTTAATCTACAAAATTGTGAAATTATAGAGTGGATGTTCTTCCCGAATTTTTAGCTGCAACGCTTGCTAATTTTGTGGTGTTCCGCCTACATTTTGTCATATAATAATAAAGTATACATACTCTTGACAATTGCTGCACACATTTTTTGTTTGACTAATTTGTTAGATATCTGTCTGAAAGCCGGTATCTAAGCTTCTTTTGTCCCCAAGTCTATTAAGTACTAGCTAAAACCCGGCGCGTGCTGCTGCGCCTCTCAATAAATAAAACTTTGATTAACCTCCGCCTCTTCGCGGCCATGAAGTAAATTTGCAGAAACTTGGAATCGTCATCGGGTAGCGGAAGAAGTGAACCGACTTGATGATACACTTGGCCTTGAACTTTGAATGTGGGCATGAAACCACCGCAAACAATTTCTGTTGCTCCAAACGATGTCATTTGAAAGGATGAGTTGTAGTTTCGAATGTTTTGTAAAAAATGTTTAGACAACGGAGTAACTCCAGACACATATGTTCGAAGTGACTCTGGTGGCTCATCCAATGGTGGCAACTTGACTTTGGCATTCCAGCAACACAGGCGATTCCTTGTGAAATTTCAGAGCACGACAATTTATCCAAAT
Source organism: Leucophenga montana (assembly GCA_035044765.1). NCBI lineage: Eukaryota > Metazoa > Arthropoda > Insecta > Diptera > Drosophilidae > Leucophenga > Leucophenga montana. Next base: position 10,289 of record JAWNNQ010000203.1, read on the forward strand.
GGTCAAAAACGACATATGGGTGCGTACTGTAGTCGGAGTCTTTATCGTAATTAAATGCTTCAAACTTCAAATCGGACCTCAATCTTGAAGTAGATGCTGTGGTTCGTAGAACTTGTAATCGTGCATCTCGCTGTTGAGTTGTCTCCCCTGCTCTTGAAGTAGATCCTGTGGTTCGTAGGTCATCCAAGCGGGTATCTCGCTGTTGAGTTGTTTCATTTGCTCTTGAAGTAAATTCTCTGGTTCGTAGCTCTTCCAACCGTGCGTCCCGTTGTCCAGAACAGTTTTTTTTTTATATCGGCAAATATCTCAAAATAAGCGTGTTTATTTTTGTTCAAATTTTTCTTGTTCTACATATATATTTTTTTGTTCTACATATATATGTCTAAGAATATACTATAGGTAACTATAAACAAGGGAGAAAGTTAACTTTGGTGGAATCAAAGCTATAATATTTTTCACACGATCTTAAATATTAAAGAAAGTGTTACTTGCAAAATCTACAGAGTGTCTGCGTTTAATTTGAAGGAAGATTCGATGAAAATTGATGGACTAGCTCCTATATTCACACTCAGACATACATAGTTAGATCGTCTCGTACTGACGATATGATGAAGAATATATAAGTATATACTTTATGAGCTGTCTAACGGCTTCTTAATGCCAAAATGTTTATATATAAAAAGTGTGATTTAGACTCTGCAGCACTATGACATCGGATTTTCAACATACATTTTTTGTAAAGGGAAGATTTTATTTCGAAAATTATAAAAATAAAGGTTCAACAGGCAACGAAAAAAAACAGGCAGTATAAAATTCTAAAGAAAGAAATACCAATGTGCAGAAGAAGTCAATAAGTATGCTTCAGGAATAATGGCTTATGATGGGTGGGCGAGAGCGGAATAGAATTCTTAAGCGTAGCATAATTATCCACTTTGCTCTGTCAGTTGAAAAGAATTTCAGTTATTTCGTGACAATGGCATCAACTCAAAATACAAGTATATATAGTATGGACAGAAGAAATATGCACGAGAAGGAATTTCATTGATTTTCCTTTTGTATGCTAGTGGGAATGCTCGCAAGGAGCAAATGCCATTTGTGTCTGTGTGTGTGTGTGTGCGGAGTTCATTAAATAGATGAAAATGCTGGAAATGTATATGATTTGGTATGTTCAATGCGAACATAAGACTTTATAATATGTAGGTACATATAAAATGATGCTGATATTGATGTTGATGCCTGAGCAGGTGAAAGAAGATTTGCATTGGTATGTCGTTATTGAAATAGTTATGCCTTAAGCTTACAAGTGTTTTGTAAGACTATTGTACTGGGTGTTTAAATTAGTTCAAATGTTTTCTAAGAGATGACTTGTCTAGAGTATTTATAATATTCCACTTTCCAAAATGTACTCCCCCGTAAACCTACTGTTTGAGCGTCGTTTTTAGTAAATATATAAACTATTAATTTATAATTTGTTGAATATTTGTGCCGGATAAAGAGTCATTGCGAGGAGTTATATCTTATTACTTTAATATGACGGAAAGGAAGGGTTTTTCGCATCGAATTGTGACTGGCGATCAAACGTGTATTCACCAGTCATTGCTCCTTCAGATAACTACTTGTTCCCGAAAAAAACCCAAAGAATTAATTCAAACACCCAATACATGCAAACAGATAAATTTACAGATCAGAAATGAGTGTGCGCCTTCAACACAAGTGGAAAATGAATCCTAATAAATAACTTTGTGTAATGTACGCGTGAGTCTCTCTGCCATTTTCGCATCCTGTAATTATCCTTGCAATGTGGATGTGCTGTATTAGCATAATTAAGTGAGAATATGGCATTGGCAATTCACAACCTCATAAACACCCGCCAACTGACGGTAACTGAATATAAAATGAGCACCGTTGGCTATGAATCCGAACGCGAGCAAACGATTTACGCCCACAATATGATGCCAACGTCAAAAGTCTGTAAAATCCTTTAAAGTGAAAATGCAATTAAAACTTTTTTTTTTATTTGTGCGCGAACCTGACCCGAATGAAACGACGACAGACCTTATCATTTTATCCTTTTATATTTACCTATTTTTATACTTAATTCTGATCTTTTTATTTTTATTTCTCTTCATGTACAGCCGCATTGCCGCATAAAATTTGTGTTCGTGGTTGTGTCAAAGCTCTTGATCCACTCGGACAAAAAGGCATTCTTTGAAGGCGGAAATATGCGGTGCCAACTTGCCAGCTGGCCGCTTCATTTGTTGTTGCTGCTGCAGATTTTCTGGCTTACCGATGTTTCATGGGCACAGCGCACACCCTACTCCCTGCAGGCAGCGCTGGATGAACTGCATCGACGCGAAACAGATGCTGCCAAGTATCCTCTGAACGCTCCTCCCCCCCGCTTCTTTGGCAGCGCTTTGGGTGCCGCAGGTCCCGAATCGGACTACTGGGATGACGGTGAGTGAGTGAATGAAATGAAAATCATTGGGGGAGAAGCGAAAACCGTAAACTACGCTAATGTTATTAAGAACAACACCATTGCAATTTGTATTGTCATCCTGTGTAGGCGATGATTGTTACTGATAGGGAGAACGTGAAAAGACATCGTTAGACAGTTCAAATTGCTTTCAGTTGCTGAGCAATTGCAATGTTGAGTTCAGTAAATGTAATCCAATAAATGTTCTCTTTTGAATAGTCCAAATGGTATTTCCACATATTGTTGTTATAACAAGGGCGTTTCGATTTTAAGAGGGCAGACACGTATATCATTAATTTTCCTTCATTCCCTCTCCAAATAATAAAAAAAAAAATAAATAAATGGAAATCATTTTAATGTGAATAAGAAGTTTAATAAAAAAAAAAACAAGAAAAAACTTTAACTCTAATACCATTCACACGAAATTATAAATCGTAAATAGTCGCTATCCTAAAAAGTGGGCGGTAGACGTCCACTAGTAGATGTGTATCAAGCGACCATTTATAAGATGCCACCATATCGAATTTCAATTTGATATTGACATTTTTCATACAAAACCAATAAAATTGAACTGTGGGTTTGTATGAAACTACCCCCAAAAAAGGCAGGACATTAGGTCCATTAGTTTATGTATATTAAGCGGCTGTCCATGAAAGGGCACCACATCGCATTTCAACCTAATAAAGAAGTTTTTCATACAAAAAGTCAAAACTGAGCAGCACGTTTGCATGGAGGCTATCCCAACAAGTGGGACAACCCCATTAATACACATGTGAACCGTTCGTCCATTATATATTACAAGTTTTTCAACAAAAAGGCAAAAGTGAGCGGTGGGTTTTTATGGGGGCTACCTCAAAAAGTGGGCGTGGCGTGTCAATCTTGATACTATATTAAAAAGAAGTATGTATGTGCAAATTTTAACTGGATAGCATACAAATTGGTCCCCACAGACAGACAGACGGACATATCTGATCGAAAATATATACTTTATAGGGTCTACGATGCCTCCTTTAATGCGTTACAAACTTTCAGACAAACTGATATGTGTGAATGGTATAATAACTTTAACTTCGGTGGAAACTGAAGCTTTAATAGCCCTGCCACGAAATTTCAAATAGTAGGTATAGAAGCTGTACATATGTATATCTGAACGAAAGTGTGCTCGACTTCTAGATACCTTCTTTAATCGAATCAACTCTCATTTATAAGAAAATTAGTAAAATTGAATTTCTGTATTTTTAGATTATAGCAATAGTTTGCAAATAAAACTTTCTTATTTGTTGAGCTGACCACTTAAAACATGAAATATTTAGGAGCTTGTGAAAATTACTATATATAGAGCTTTTGATGCACCAAATTAACGTGTTTTCTTGTTATTCTAAACTTTTATAAAATTGAAGCAATATGGTCTACTTATTCATAAATAATTTCAGACGATAGTCGGATTAAAAAATATTGAGTGGTAAATCCGCTTGTTACCCCCGAATATATTTAAATTTAAGTAAAACCATTTTTTGCATACCCATAGGGTAAAAGAATATACAAGTTTGTGCAAATGTATGTAACAGGTAGATGGAAGAGTGGACGATCCCATATTCTTGATCAGCATCGGAAGCTGAGTCTATATAGCCATGTACAAATGGGCATCTACTTGAACATCGATTTCTTCGAGACTATAGACTCTCCTTTTCTTCTACCTTCTTCAGATAATATGTATGAAATGAACGTGATAACCCATTATAAGTGGGTTAGCACGTTCTAAAGCACGTTTAGGAGATTTTGTAGGAAAATTTTTTGTCGTTTATCTACAAAGCTTGTGCCACTACATAGGTAGACCCCCCCATAAAAACATGATCCCTTTTTTATTTTTTGCAAGAAAATTTTTGTTGTTATTAATAAACTTATATGTGCAAAATTTCGTTTATCTAACATCAATCCTTACAATATATTCCATGAGGTGTAGCTCCCATACGAACCCCTCCCCAGTTTTAGGTGCAAATTTTGTTATTTATGTTTTCAATTAATGGATTCTACGATACCTCGTTTAATGCGTTTCAAACGTTCACAATATGTGGGAAGGGGAAACAAATCGTTTAAAAAACAAGAAAAATTTTATATTTGGAACAGAACCGAACCGAAGCATTAATACACTCACACACAATTTCAAATCTTATAATAGTTATACGTATGACATAAAAACATAAAAGTGCGTGGTGCGTTTGTATAGAGCCTAGCTCTAAAAGTTGGAGGTCCACGCCGAAGCATCGAAGGCATCATTATTCCTTGTACTATTATGACTTGCGCGAGAGACGAACTGAGCAACTGCGCGTTCGTAAGCTGACTTCCCTTACCGCGCTGCGACTTAAATCGCTTCATAATAAATCACGGACATTACTTTTTCCACAAACTCTGTATTATTGATCATTTGCAGGTGACGACATAGACATATCCGTCTCGGTCTTTATATACGCCTAGTTCTTAGAGTTTACAAAAGGTGGAGCGATCAAACTTGGACAAGTATTATACATCAGGAGTGTAAGGAGAAGGATACAAATATACTCCCCATTTGGGAGTTTTCATATGATAAACATTTTGCTTTTGGCGTTAGATATACCTAATTTGGTATGGATAGAATTCTAATAGAATATATAACATAGGACCTAATATAATAATAATTATATTATAATAATAATATATAATTATAATAATAATATAATTTATTTTTATACCATTCACATAGTATGAAATGGTATTATCAGTTTGTCTTAAAGGAGACTCATATATACAAATGGGCGTATCCCGCGCACTTTTTGAGATATTCCGTTACAAATCCACCGCATACTTTTGTGCATTTGTATGGATAACTTCTTTATTTAATTTAATATGATTGTAACTTGAATATTGATATGGTTGGTAATTATGATTGGTCGTTTCACACACATATACTACAGGCGTGTCCTGCTCACTTTTTGGGGTAGACCCTATAAAAGCCCACGCTTATGCAATACGATTTAAAATTTCGTGTGAATGGGATAAGAGATTTGGTTTAACTAAAGTTTAAATTTTGCTTGCTTAAAAGGGGGTACACATGGTGCCTCTACAAATTTTTAGTTTTTGTGCGTCTGCAGAGTATTCAATTCAGTTTCAGTTTAGTCTTGCTCCGTGTTGTAAGTTGTTCTGAAAAAAGGAAAAAAGATTTAATAAAAACACTGAAATTAAAAGAATCCAAACAAATTTCGGTTTTTAATTAGTGAATTTGGCATATATTTGTGAGAAATCATCAGTAAACTACCCATCCCCATAACACTTATATAATTCCTATAAGCACAAACATACTCTTTCTTTTTTTTCTCATTTATCCTTTCTCCACCCTCACACTTGCAGATACCGAATTACCCGCAAGCACCAAAACTCACAAGAATCGAAATCACAATAGATTAAATAAAGCACTTGCAAAATATTTAGAGCGGGAGAATTATGATGCCGCTCATGGCGGATTATACTTAGGACCATTCGGTGGTTATCAAATCGATGAGGATATGGATGATAACAATAATCTTCGGGACGAGCAAAATAAACGCTCGTCATCGGTGTTCAGAGAACGTGACAATAAATATGGTAAGTAATTGTCTCGCGTGGGTGTCTGTGAACGTAAAGTTGATATATAGCTTTGTGTATGTACGTATATATGCGTGTATGTATGTATGTATGTAGATTTTTCATCGAAAGGAAACTTGCGCACTTAAGTATATAACGATGATAGACTTAAGATACTTATCTGCTCCGAATTGAATTATGTATGGTTGTACATAGGCACAAACAATAAAAGTTTTGCTACAAATGCGATGAAGACGAATCTGAGGATAACAAAGAAAGCACTTAGATGAGATTAATGCAATGATGTGTGGGCAGTGTACGTACTTATGTGTATGAGATGGGTCATCTGCATCTAAATACATATGTACGTACTAAGGAGAAGCTTAGTTAGCAATGATAAACTCAGTCAGTCGGAATGGAGCGTGTAAAAGCACTTCCAAATGATTTAATATCGCTCTAAAAGTCTGAAGGTCGGAAATGGCATTGGACAAGTCACACTTCAGGTTTAAATGGTAGAACAGTAGTTAATTGAAGGTTGTATAAGTGAAATAGTATGGAGTAGCTGCGACTTCGAGCCAGCAGAATATATGAACCGAAGAAATAGCATTTACGATAAGCTGAAATAAACGAGTAATTTTAAACGTATATGCAAGAATATATACATATACTTCTGTTTTTTTTTTTTTTTAAGGAGAACGCTGCCACATCAGACAAATATGTGAAGCGAGGTGGCAATACATATCAGCAAAAGTACAATCAAAAATGTAAAAAATAAAATTTAAATAAATATTAAATATGTACTAATATAAAACACAAAAATACCCGAAATGGGGTAAGTACATAGATGTTTCGTTGTTTCCGCACATGGAAACTAAAAACGAAGGAGAAAATCCTCGAATTCAAATTTGGCGCTAAAATACTGACATTTAATTTCACAATATAGTGGCAACGACAAATAAATATCAATAAATAGAAAGAAATTCATGAAAAGTTTTCCTCTTATTTTTCGTTTCATGAAAAAGGGTCTAAAAGCAGATTTTTTTACTTATCATAAAATGTTTTCATGAAAAGACCAGACCCATCGTAAAAACGAAATAATAAATATAAATAAATTTATAAAAGCACTCTTTGTTTATTTGGAGATCAAACTTTCGTAATTTTATTTTTTATTTTTTTCCTTTAGGCCCCAATATTGGTTCTACCATTTGGATTTGACCAACAAAAGTTATATACCGGTTCCAATTTATTTCGGTATTCGTTAACGGTACGGTTCTTGAATTTTACTTTCGGTATACCGGAAAAAATAGAGAATAATTACTATTGCCAACGTTTCAAAGACCATATATCAAATTAATAGCATGTTATTTAAATTTTAAGAAATAAACTATTCTTTATTCTCTTTACTCCTTTACTCTACCTCCAAAAAATTTGATCAAAATCGGTTGAGCGGTTTCGGAGTCTATAATGAACATATATACATACTTCCATTTATATATATATATAGAAGATAAATTTAAATACATATAATAAAGTAGTAATAAAATTTTAAAAACACCAACTCATGATCATTGACGTCTTTAGCTCATGACCAGCTGGTGCGACATCTAGTGTTGAGTTGAACAACATATAGTTCGCTTGCTAGCGCTTATGTGAAATTGTGTGGTCCTCCCAACCTTTCACATACATACATACATATATAGATTTAAGATTTATATTAATATTGGTGCTCCGCTCCTATTGGTTTTTCTTGTTTAATTGTAATTACATCTTAAAAGCATTACGGCATTCAGACTTTTTGCGTTCAGCTGATTCCTAGGCGGATTCATAGTAAACTTGACGCCTGAAAAGAACGCTCAGCTTGATATTCGAAATTGTGGCTTCTAATAGATGGTCGCTACACACACATATATGAAAGGGCGTGTACCGCCTAATTTTAAGTTAGATCTTCTGTTCAACCGAAGTTAACTTTTTTTCTGTTTTTTTTTTTAAGTTGGTACGCTTGTTCCCAACATACTCGTATTTTGGCATGATTATCAATTTTGCATTTTTAGTTTGTTTTTGACAGATATATTAAAGGTTTGACGTGTTTTGGTGTGCTTGGCAATAATTTGCTATCAAAAAACTAAAAATAGATCAAAGAATCTGTATTAAATTTTATGTTAAAAATAAAATTAAGTGTTCCAACGCAGTTAAATGTTGATTGTGGACTTTGGCTTTCAGCAAAGTGGTACAAGCCTTTCACAGAAGGCCGAGATGATGTTAATAACAATGTCCACAATGGACGCCCCAGCCCAGCAACAACCGACGAAAACATTGAAGCAGTGAAGAGAATTATTTTGTAGAATCGTCGATTTAGTATTCGAGAAGGTACTGAGGCATATTGGTTGGCGAATATTATGTAATTTTTTCAAGATTGGTCAAAATTGATTTCCATGGCTTGAACATAAACAAGCAAACTAACTAACAGACTAACACAAATGAGAGCAGTACAGTTGTTTAATAACATAGTATATGTTAACAAATTATTAAGCTGCTTAATACAGAGCTAGTAATTTTTCAGTCCCGGCCCGAAGCTTTTCTGGACAATCAATCTGACTTACAAATCTTCTGAAACAATTTAATATATTGTATGGTCTTTTCGTTGCCATTATTACAATGCTACTAAATATTAACTTCGGTGTAGGTGAGATCGGTGATGGTTAATATAAAGATAATGTTACACATCAAACTTAGTTAATAAATATATGGGGACTGCGGGATTCCCTTATTTGAGATTAAAAAACTTAAGGTTTGGGTTAAATATAAGAACTAAATTCAATCCATTCAATGATGTCATTGTGAGGAATATTAATTTCAGCATAATTTACAATGTTCGGTTTTTTCTTCGCTTTTTCTTTGTAGAAAATCAGCCCACATCTGTGTTCCGCGAACGTGAGTCGCAATCAATAGTTGAACCGACAGCTTCTCATCAGGCCGAACTCACGGATCAGTTTTTGCGAGAAATCGAAGACGCAAGCGAACATGAACGCAAGGAGCGTTACAAAGAGGCGCTACGGCACTTGTGGGAAAAGTACCAGCAGCAAGAGAATGAGGTCGATTCCAATTTACGTTTTGAGGAAAATAAGCGCATGAGAATGCCACCCTACTATATGCTAATGCAAAAGAAACGATCAAATCCGGTATTGCCCTGGCTACCATATTCTTTGGACAAAAAGAAACGTTTTCCAGTAGCAAAGCGTTCAACAAAACGATCACCCAGCACGTCGCAAAGCGGTTCTGTTGCAGCGTCACTTGGTAAGACCGACGAGAGAGTAGCTAGGGAACTAAGTGAACTATTCGGCAATCGATTGGATGCAAAAAAGAAAAGATCAACAGACGACGATCGTGTAAAGAGCACAACAACCACAGTTTCGCCCAACACTAGGACTTCTGCAGCGGTAGCTATGAGTGATATGCGTCTGGAGCAAGATGCAACTAAACAGAAGAACATCACACAGCCCATAGGTAGCGGTAAGGAGAGTGCTGAAGCAGGCATGCACGCAGGCTACCATTCGGGTCATAGCGAGCTGGAGCACAAGCATCACAAACGCAGCAATCACGCACATTCTCACGAAGAACACTCAGGCGAGGCATCGGACGACGATGATGAACACGAACATGAACACGAGGAGCACGACGAGTTTAATGACGACTCCGATGAGGACGACCACGATGAATTCGATGAAGACGACGAAGAAGAACGCCGCCGAAAAAAAAAGCGCGACACGCCCAAGAATGTCTTGGGTACGGAACAGAGTGAACATCCTATAATGCGTAGTAAGAAATCGATTGATTGGTCGAAATATTTTGGCTTGGATCGCAAGAAAAAGTCAACAAACGTTTTAGAGTGAGTAATTCCAAAAAATATTAAGTACAGTAGAGTTAACGCTAACATTCAAATCCCTCTGTTTAGGGCTGACACAAAGAAACTTAGCTCAAGTCGCGACAATGATGACGTAAATACAGAAACTGACGAAAAAATGATAAGCGTTGGCGTCTTGGACCCCGACAAACTTGAAAGCATGGATAAGAAACTGCAATCCATCGAAGATATTATTATCGACGAGACCATTAAATATACAGGCGCACACGAGGGAATATCTAATCAGGACGAAATACGCCGGCTAAAGGATCACGTACTCTCGCGTTTGGCTGCCGCTTACAGCCTGGAGAAGATGCGTCGGGCACTTGATAAACTCCGTCAGTCAGTCGAAAAGGAGAATCACCTATTGCGCAATGTTATCGAATCAGACTCCGGTGAAAACGACATTGAGAGCTGGGCACTACAGAAGCGAGTGGCCATAAAAAAAGAGAGGGCTGGCGAAAGGTAAGTGCCAACAGCACTGACCAAATTGAAGTAATTTTATTCATTTCACTACAAATTAAATTTACCAGTCACCCTAAATCGAAGGATCTTAAGTCTAGCAGCAATGATGAAGTCGAGGCCAATACGGCAAACGATGAGATGAAAAAGAAGAAAAAGCGCAATGGCTACTTGCGGTATCCAGAACTGCCAAACGATATGGAACAACAGCTTGCTACAGGACCCTACGAGTCATTCAATGACGCCTATTTAGGTAACAAAAACTATCTGATCGGATCGAATCAGTGCCCGCTAATCGAATCGATGGCAGATCGCTGCCGTGGCGTTGGCATGCTCAGTGGTGATCTTAACCAGGAACTACTTCCCATTTGTGGCGTGCATCAGATTTGTTATCTTTGCGTAAGTAACACAAGTTAAAGGGATTATTAATTGATAAAGTTTTCAATGTCCCACCAAGACAGTATTAAAGAATTATGTAAAAGCTTAAAATATCATTTTTCACATCTGAATTTTTCTACACAAAACTATTTGTGTAGAAACTATTTCACTACTATCAAAAAATAGCACTGCAACTTGGTTTCTCTCTCTTTCGAACAAAATAAACTTTACATAAATAAGGCATTTATTCCATATTTTCTATTTCTAGGGCACTTCTCAAATCGCCTGCGACTATCAATATTTAGCCGAGGCGGAAAACATATGTGGCACAAATAACGATTGCCAGGCAGATGCGCGCTCCGTATTAATGATCCTGCGTGGTACTCCCGGTCCTCAATTGGGACCCCGCGAATGTCTAAAGAATCCATGTCTGTACAGCGCCATGCGCGAAATTGGACTATAAATCTCTCTCTCCCTCATTTTTTCGTACGCATACAAGAAAGTGTTTATTTGTATTTGGATCCCCATATGTGTCTACTGCATCGATAATTACATCGATAATAACTCTGAGTCCCTGAAATGCAAACTATGTATTACAAAAGCAGAAAAGCATTATGCTTACCTACATTTAACAAATATAAAAGTAAATTTTAGATGAATTTTTAGTGAAAATCTCAAAATAATGGTGGATTTTTTCAAAAAAAGAAAAATCAAAATAAAAAATGAAAATTTTACTCAAGAATCTTATACATATACTCGTATATTCAAAAATATTTATAAGTGTTAAAATCGAAAATTAAAGTGCATCGTATTATACGTATTATCTATAAAAACTTATTGTCCATAATACTCTTAGATATTGAATTTTAACTGTTTTGTGTTTAAAAAGTAGATACAAGGTGGCCAATTTTGCACATGCGAAGTGTGTCAAATGCGGCACTCCGCTTGAGGCTTTTTGGATGGCAGCTAATTTAGTAAGAGTATAAGCGAAATTTCAATTTGCTACAGCAGTTGAAGAGCCACTGCAATACCACAAAAAACCCCTACAAACCCTAGTAAATTGACTCGATAAATATTGTCAAAATCCATATAACAGAACGAGCAAGCGATTTAAATTAATAATAAATATATGGAGTGAAGCTAAATAAAAGCTTGTCAAAATTCAAATGACTTGGAATTAAAATACACATTCATCTAAATATTAATAATAAAAAGTAAAGATAATATATATACAAATATCGAAATACAAATAATAACTACAAATATTTAGTGTAAAACAAAAAAACTTTGTGTGGAACTATTTAAACTATAAATTTATATATATATATATATATATATATATATATATATATATATATATATATATATATATATATATATATATATATATATATATATATATATATATATATATATATATATATATATATATATATATATATATATATATATATATTTTGTACGCTAATATAAACGAGTACACGCAAATACACATATAACAACAATAATACATACATACTTACAATACTATACTATGTACTATTTCGTTTTTATGTAATTTCGATTCGCTGTTCCGTTAAATAAAGTTTTTAAAACGAAATTTAATAAAGCACATGATCCGACGAGTACGAGTATTTATTCAAAAGAGCTAAAATATTTATAAAATTAAAGAAAATTAAAGAAAATTATAAGAAAATATATAGTTGTCTATAAATGTATTTAACTTGAAGTGAAATCTAACGCAAGAGAAACAATATATACAATAATTTTAAATGGAAACTAATATTTGTGAAACATGTATTATATAAAGCATATACCTATACATATAAAAAAAATTAAATTGTTTCCTGAAAGATTGAGTTCTGTGATTTTTGGATTGCAGTTTTGGGTGGGGCTATTTTTTTGTTTGTTTTTTGTTCACGCTTTATTAGATAGTACATAGTACATAAAAACGTAACATATAATAAAGCATACTTATACTAAGATTTTGTGCACCAATAACTCTACGGTACCGCCGTAAAGCATTGTGTAGTCATCACAGAAGCCGCTAAACTGCATGCCACACACCATTTTTGTTGGTTTTCCACCATATGCCCAAAGAAGTTGGAAGACTGTTGGAAGTTCTCCTAGGACTTCAGTCAGTACGCGACGTGCTTGGACGAATCTGCCACATTTGGTGAGGACATGCTTAGCGTCCTCTATATTTCTATATTTTCGCCTAAGCAGTATGCACATACTAATGAGTCCTCATGCCCAAATCTATGCAGATAGCTTTTTAATTAATTTCATTGGCTTCGCAGATGACATAGCCATGGTTGGAGTAGCGAAGACTAATCAGCAAGCTGAAAGTATCTGCAATATGGCTATATTGCGCATCTAAGATTGGCTGAAGTCGCAGAACATAAAACCTAAGCTGTTCTTATCAACAGTCGCAAAAAATCTGAACAAGCGTGTGTCATTGTTGGTGAAACCACGATAGTCACTAAACGAGCTATTAAATACCTTGGAATTGTAATAGATAGTCGCCTTTGCTACAAGGAGCACCTTCTCTATGTGAACCAGAAGACATCGAAGTCATGTTGATCGCTCTCTAGAATTATGCTTAATACTCGAGGGCCCAAACAAGGCAGATGATTACTGCTGCATGGTGTAACTAAAAACATTATGCTGTACGTTGCTGCCGTTTGGGCTAAAGTAATGCACACAAACAGCTACCGAAAGGGCCTGGGCAGCCCATTCCGAACTGTGCCAGAGGATGACGCACTTGTGCTTTCGGGTATGATTCCGATTGATATCTTACCTACCGAAGCGAAACATATTTATGATAACTTGCAGATAATTCTAGAGAGCGATCAACATGAAACGCGAGTATCTATTACAATTCCAAGGTATTTAATAGCTCGTATAGTGACTTTCCTGGTTTCACCAACAATGACACAGGCTTGTTCAGCTTTTTTGCGACTGTTGATAAGAACAGCTTCTGTTTTATGTTCTGCGACTTCAGCCAATCGTAGATGCGCAATATAGCCATATTGCAGATACTTTCAGCTTGTTGATTAGTCTTCGCTACTCCAACAATGGCTATGTCATCTGCGAAGCCAATGAAATTACCACCACTTTGGATATCTAACTTGAGAACATCATCATACATAATGTTCCACAAGGCAGGTCCTAGGATGGAGCCTTGATCCGAAGCTGTTTTGGTCAATTCCAGGATAGCATCTGTCGTTGACTTGGCCTTCGCAAACCCGAACTGGAATCTCGAGAGACCACCAGCCCAGAACAAGTCGTTGTCTATTTCCACCTCGTCGGAAATACTCCGTCGTAAAGACACTGGCTGTAAATCCTAGCAAATTTATCTGGATAAAGTGCAATTGCCAGTTTAAGCGCCCGATTAGGAATTGCATCTGACCCAGGAGCTTTCGAGTCTTTAATATTTGCAGCTGGTCGCCAATTTATCCATTTTCATTTAATAGAGTTACGGAAACTCTGGAATACCTCATCTGCAGCTGTCCAGAAATCGCAAAATCAAGAATACCTTAATACCAAACACGCAAAAATTCTACAGGACTTCAACAGTTCTTGAACGACCTCCATCATCGGCCTCACTGAGGACCATATCGGTTTATGTGTGGCCCCTTTCAAAGGGTCAGCCGGCGTAACCTAACGTATTTAATATTTAGTCAATTTTCAATATTTTGACAGCTTTGCTCAAACAAAAAATATGTCAGGTAAACAAAATCAACTGTTCAGAAGTTCCGTTTCGCGTGCGATTTGCATGTGACTTCACTGTAAACCCTTTTTAGGAACTACTAGTTATCTTTATTAGTTGCCTTCTAGTTCTTTGTATGTCAACGGCCTACAAACGAGAATTCTGTTTCACACAGAGTAAGAGGCAGGATTGCCGATATACCGTTGTTTTGATATTTTATATCACGTTGCTCACAGGGTAAAAGGGCATATTAGGCTTGTACAAATGTATGAAACATTAAAAGGAACATCTAGTTTTGTACAATCTCACAATATACACTTTTACCTTGGATGACTAGTTGTTCCCATTTACGAAGACTTGTTATATTTTTTGCTTGTATATTCCCATTATGAAACAACGTGCTCCCTTTTTTTTTGACTAAACTACATTTTTAACCTATTTTCATTGAAATTTCCGAGAGAATTGTCAATATAAAACAAACCCGGACTACGTGAATATTCAAAAAAGCAATTAACAGATACGATTAATTCATGGTGGCTATGCTGTATATGGTTTGACACCATTTCCGACAGATAGCGAAAATAGGGGACTTCTTGCTTCTGATTGGTACGTAATTATCACGAGAGAATTCGCACTGTATTTGGTCTGCGGGCCTCATGTATATCACAATTTTTTTTTGCATATACGGCATTATTTTCTGCATTTCCTTTTACTGTGATATTTAAGGTGTTGATAGGGGGGTGTTTGTGGTAAATATGCAATGTACCCTAATTTACACTGTGTGAAAAGTTACTATATTTCGATATGCCGGTGTATTGACCATTTCAATATCAATATATCGCTGGTCTTCCATCTTTCGTAAATCGATATTTTTTCATCTCTAAGAAAAACTGAATTCAGCGTTCGCTCATTCAAGTGAACTTATAGTTCATAAACTACGCAACACTACTTTTTTATATATATATATGTACATAAATATCAATTTAATATATTTTTAAAGCAACAAATCTCAATGTTTAAATTAAAGTAACAGCCTAATCAACATATACATCGCTCTGACATCGAAAAATTTGCAAATTCTAAAATTTAAATCAATGCATTGCGGTAGTATGTACGTTGTAAACTGAATTAACACGTCAGAACTTTTGCATTCCTCTTTGACGCCAGCATCCGATAAACTTCTATGATAAAATACAATAACAGTGCTGTGTTTTGGTTATTGGTGCGGAGGGGAGCAACGCAAAAGAAGCTACAGCGGGCACGTCATCAACTGTTGGACTGCAGCGGCAACAAATAATAAATTGGGCCGAACCAATGGCGGAAACTAAAATAGACGTCTCCGGCGAGATGAATGTACCACCACAGCAGCCGCAGACAAATTTAAAGCTACCATTTGATCTGAATAGGTATGCTGTATTGATAATTTGAAAAATGTTTCAAAATCTACAATGATGAAAGTAATTATTTGTAGCTTGACCAAAATACACAATCTACCGACGCCCATGGATCTGATGCGTCTGGCCCGCCAATATATGCGACCATGGACCGAATTCTTTAACACAGCAAATTTCAAGACTTCTGTCAGTATGCCACGTCTCACCAGCCGAGTGGTTCGAAATCTTAAGCACTTTCAAAGCAATTACATTTGCGTATTCATAGTGATGATGATATATTGCCTGTAAGTTGCTTATGCATATGTTGATGAAATGTTATTAATTTATAAAAAATTATCGTAGTATTACATCCCCGCTTATACTCTTCGTGTTGGCCGGAGCCGCCTTTGCTAGCCATAAGATACGCTCTTCGCAATTGCCGATTACCATTTGCGGTCAAACATTAACAACGCAGCATCAGATAATCGCGCTGAATGCTTGCTTAGTGCCGATATTGTTTTTAATCGGTGCTGGCGCTATACTTTTCTGGACACTGGGCGCCACATGCTTTCTGGTTGGCTTGCACGCTGTATTCTACAACATTGATGCAATTGTAACCGAAGACACTGACAATTTTCTAGGCGAAGTGGTTTAGCAGCGCGGCCATTCCGTTATTGAAGTTTGTCAAGCAGGGGCCTTACTAGCTAATAATTTTCAATTATGACGTGGACTCTATAAACTAATTTAATTAACCGTAATTTGAAAAATCGAAATAAACGAATCTAACGAATAAGCGAAATCCAAAGAAATCGAGATTCAACTCATTAGGAACATTGATTCAAGTAGGGATTTCAACGTTAAATTTACTATATTTCGTCGAAACAGCCTAATTATAATAAATTATTTTGTCTTAAAGAAACCATACTCCTTTAGTTTGTTGTCTCAAAGGCATTTGTGATTAAATAAATATACTTGGAACATGGATCAATCCGTTTTAATTACAAGGAGTGCTTCACAATGTTATTGTTTATTTCTAAATATCCAAAAATAACACTTCATTTGACAGTTTCTATTTATTGAATTGTAAGTTTAAAAAAGGACTTGTATTATCCGTACGCACACATTCTGAAATTCATATCTCCGCTGATGACTATTACTTTCTGTTTGGAACGTAAATAAAACTCTTAAATAGGCAGCAGTCAAAATAGTAATTCTTCAAAACTATATTTAATAACTTAATTCGATGAATGCGATAGTTGACATAAATTTCGCATTTATGACGCTGACGATGGGTTCTTAGCGATGCGTTGTGCATAGTGACGTCGCAGCAGTCGGTTGCCGCTTAGGAATGTAAGCACCGCAATTGGAATAAGCCAGCGCAGAGTTTGGAACATATTTAACTGCAGCCAGAAGATGGTAAAAAGTGCTAAGATGCCACCAAAGCCCACATGGAAGCCAATTGTGCTGGGTACGAGCGAAAGATTGGATACGTTGATGCCCAACTTTCCCCAGAAAATAAAGAGCAGCACGAGTGGCGTCAAACAAAGACCGGTGAAAACATCTGAAACTATGCGCGGTGGACGTTTTTCAGGCACACGAAATTGATGCACTATTTCGGGGAGTGGTGTGCGCACAGTTTGATTTGGCTTGGCTACTGTGAAGGAGATAAAAATAATTAAATTAAAAAGTTAAACCTGTTTATAGATTTATATATCTATATAATAAAAGGCTACCATATGTTTTGTATACTACGCTCACTGTATTCAACCGATTTTGACAAAAAAATATACCATTTGAAAGGTATCTGTAGATGTGCACAATTTATATTTTATCAAAATCGGTTTAATATTTTTGACGTAAAAGACTTAAACAATCACCACTCACACATAAAACCAAACACAAATGCTTTACATGAAATACAAACGCACACACACAAATCGTAGAGGATAGCATGTGAGCAGCCAGTTACAAGTTGATGAGATGAGGGCAAAAAATGCGCTTCGCTATTATTATGTGACCGGCTCTCTATCCGTAGATTTTGAGGTCGATTGCGTGGACCACAACCCATACATACTAGTATATATATTTATTCACTATACCTTTCGAGTCTTGTTGAAATTTAAGTTGCACCTCCGCCACATTCCACTGGAACGAATTAGACAACGATGCATCGCCAACAATAAGGTCCAGTTGGTACACGCCAGAGTCATAGTTAAAATCGGCGCTATGAGCACCAACGTCCATGTCAAACTTGTACGCCTTGTTACTATCCTGTTCAGCAACAAAAAGGATTTCCTGTTTTGCATTTTTGTTATAAAGACGCACAAATGCTTGATGCACTGTAATGGCCTCATCGTTGCTTTCATCGACAAGCAAAGTCTTCAATAGCAGCTTTTGAGTATTATCTGCGGATAGTGACTCTTTCAATTTTTGCGGATATTTGACCGTTTGTCTCTTAGTAGCGGAGCTTGCGTCCGTCTCTGCAATGCCCAACTCCAACATTTGCACTTTTACACGACCGAGTACTTTAAATTGTAATTTTTGCATATATATATTATCTGCGTTTATTTCTGCCAGGTAAATGCCTCGTACGGGTTTAAAATTGACCAAATCCGCAACGTATGTAGTTTTATCAGATGATTTTGAAACTAGTTTGACTTTGCCGGCAAGCACAGAGTTGTCCTTCTTGGTAAATATTTTGGCGTTAAAGGTTTGTGGAGCGGGTGACACTGCCTTTCCCAGAAGATCTACAACAGCGACATTCAGCGTTGGTGCATCTGACTGTAGTTGACCATTTCCAATTAGTTGCACGCAAATAGGTGAAATTTTTTCAGCCGTGCTTAATGTTTTCAGTGCTTCAATTAGCACATGAGCTCCCTTTGCAGTTTGTACGGAACGTCGGCTAAGGAAGTAGTTGGCCAGTTTAACTGCTTGCTCGGCTGTAATGGGCACCGGCTTATTGAATGTCTTACTTGCACGCAAAGCACCATTGATCACTAAAGCAGTTATGCTTAAACCACCTTCAAATTGTAGCATTCGTCCATCAACTTCATCCGCCTGCACAATGGCATCCTCTACGCGTTCAGTTACAAAATCGGCAGTTGGTCCCAATTCAGTGGCCACATTGAATGCATAGCCAAAGCTGACCAAAGAATCGTCTTTCTTTAGCAATTCATTTAGCTTTTTAACAAGTTTTGCTTTTGTTGCCTCATTTATTTGCACACCAAGAACGTTGTGCGTGACAACGCGATAATAAATCTCCTGTGCTGTGGAGATGTCCGCTTTGAGCGCACCATAGACCTTTGCAAGTAAAGATTCCGGCAATTTTGTGCTGCAGTGCAGATTTCTGTTTGCACCAATCAAATAATAATCTTTTTCAAACGCCTATATGAAAGAACGCATCGAAGATTGTTAGTAAAGATTGTTTCTTCTGTACAAATGTATTCCCTCAATTACTTACATTTAACTTAGAATCAGCATGAAGAGATATAATTTTCTTGCACAGAGCATCTTTATCGGCCGCATTGGTTGTTTCGATGTTCAGCGTTGAGTAGAAAATGGACTGTAAGTCACTTGAAGTCAGACCATCAATGAAAACTTTTTGCAGGCGGGTAAGATCATTAGCGCTTAAATAACTGTCCACTGTGCGGCTGCTCCATGTCGTTGACGCAGATAATGCTAGCACACTGAAGAGCACTAAGTCTATGTAAAGATTATTAGTTTAGTTAAGTTTTTTATCAGAATTTGTTTTACTAGCAACACAGCGACCGGCGAACATTTTCGACAGCGGCGCCAGCAACGAGAATGGCAACAGAGCAGAGCAGCAGAGATGAAAATAACGCTGACGCAGCCGGCGTTTGCAAATGTTCGCCGTGTAGCTTGCCAAAAGTGCAATTGTCCAACTCTGAATCTAACTTACACAGTCGTTGCATCTTTACTGGCTTCTCAGTTTACCAATTTTATACGAATTTATTTGCTTTAATTGGAAAACCTCAATATAGCACCGCCTTTTCTGTTTTACGGCGCACAACAAGAGACACGTAAGCGGCAAACCAGAAAATATATCGGCTTGGAAGTCTATCAGCTGGCATTCAACGCCGTTTAGTATTTAATGCAAGCCTCATAATATTCGGACGCTCATTTAATTTCGAACGGCGTCGAAGTACAGTTTTAATCTAAATGTGGGTTTGTAATATCACTAACCATAGAATGTATTCTCTACTTAGTGGTAAAATGGATATCGCAAGGAAAAACTAGGGCTGCAAAACTAAGATTTTAAGATGGATGTAGCGGTACATCAATGTAGTACATAAATGTGGTACATCAATGTAGTGGTAATACAATGGTGATAACCTCCATAGTGATAAAATCTACTTGAAACATAACTTCATCAAAATATTTAACATAGAACTTAATGAGAAGAAAAATGTTGAGGAACAATAAACCGGGAACAATAAACTTGTACACAGACGCCTACCTAACGGATGAAAGAGTCTTCGGAAATGGGGTCAGGCAGTAATTTTTGCCATAGAAAGATGTCAACGTTAATAGAGGGAATAACCAAAATATTGCAATATTCTCTGACAGTCAGGCGGTGATCAGAGCACTAAATTTATATTCAATCAGCTCCAAGCTAGTATAGAACAATTTTACAATCTAGGTATATTGAACAGATTAACGTTATACTGGGTATCTGGTCATGCGTATATGCCTGGTAACGAGGAGGCATACAGATTATAGAGAAAGGGCGCAGCCAGCTGGAATCATTTTGCGGTCTGGGATCAGGCACATTTAGAATCCTAATGAAAGGAAGAATATATAGCTAGGAACGAATTATGGGTAACTGTTAGGCCCATATATCAATATAGGCCTAACCTGCATTGGATTGCGGATAAACACTTTGAGAATATCAGGTTTTTTAACTGGCTGAAAAAACTTATATACAAAACAGGTATTGAATGTGACAGTACATGCAGATTCTGTTTAGAGGATTAGAAGTCCCCGGAACATATTTTAGAAGATTGCCCAGCCTTGGCTAGTACGAGGTTTAAATACATTGGCTGTACCAGCCACTGGGAGGAATGCGCAAGCACGAAATCCTAAGGATCGGCTTGACGAGGTATTATATGTATTATACTACGGAAAGGGCACAGTAGACCTAGATCGGTCGTAGTGTCAACTATCCTATAATAATAATAATAATCTGGTATAAGGCAACTTTTATTAGCGACCAATAGGTTACGACGGCTGACCTCTTCATAGAGGTCTCACATAGACCAAAATGGTTCTTAGTATGTCACTAACGTATTAACGTATGGTACTTTAATAATAATTAATTAAAAACTAAAAATAAAATTAATTTCGAAAAAACATTTGTCTTTATCTAACAATCAATGAAAAAAAAACTATCAAAACGCCTCATTTGCCATTTTTTCGAGTAACGGTTCGTTACTAGCCAATGACGCAGTTTATACGGGGGTATGCAACAACACTACACAGAAGAATGAAAGAGAGCCGTACTTGCAAGTATCACTAAGTAGAGAATAGAGAATATATGTATGTACATACATGTGCTTACATTGAGCAGGATATTATTAGAATAATGAAATTCAAAGTCGCCGCTCGAATTTGCTTCCGATTCAATATGTTTTGCTCAAGTAATAGAGCTGTTTTGCAAGATTGGGAATTAATAATAACAATCCCAGCTTTAATGTTAACGGCAAACAAATATTTGCGTTGTACGATGTCCCTCATCACATAAAATCGCTACGGAATGCAATTATGAAGCGCAATCTTTCTACGCCCGATGGCTTAGTTTCGTGGACAATTATACAGCGCATGTAAAGAAAATAAATAAACAAACATGCATACATACATATTATATGTACGTACGTATGTATGTGATGTGACGAATACAAATCCGAACACACGCGACTCTCTCTGGGACCAGCAATGCTCGTTGAGTCAGCAATTGCAATCTTTCTTTCACAATTGTGAGAGCATGGGACCTGTCGCAGAAGCAATTTGTAGTGTCGTTTTCGTATATGATTTGATTTATCTATACATTCTATGGTTAGTGCAAGTATGCAACAGAACATGCTTGGAAACTATAACGTCTTTCCCATTTCGTTATCATTGGATCATAGAACTTCAAGGCAATTATTAGCAATGTACGGCCAATCCGATTGATGATGGGAAAAAAGCTTCTCCAAAAGTAGTTAAATTTAATAAAAGCAGATTGTTTTAGAGTTACCACTGAGGCTTCTTTCGTTTTGTATTTGCCAAAAAATAAATAAAGAATAACTATAGCATTTTTGCGTTGTTTTTTTTTTTTTTTAATAAGTATTGAATATAAAAGTTCAATGTGGAAAATAGATGAACCGGTGGCGAAGTGCAATGTTTTATTTCTGTTATATTTCATACTTTTATCGCAAACAGCTGAGGCAGGGCAATTCGGCATTGTGAAGTCGGGCAGGGGGAATGGCAGCAACGCGCCGAGTACCAACTAGTACTACTTATAATTCAGATTAGAACGCCGTTATATTCATTAGCTTAAGATTTCATTTAACTTTGATGTAAGTTAAAGTGACCAGAGTTATTGCAATTTTATTTTAAACATATATTATTCAAAAGTAAAAGTTTCCAAAAAAGTTCTCAGATTTGTTCATATCGCGTTGGCAATAATTATTGATAAAACTTTTCAGTGCACTCCTGAATTGGACGTGTAATGGAATAGGTTTTCTTAAAAGTCTTGGTTATGTCGCCCTGATGATTCCAAAAAGTCACTTCCGCTGCTCTATATAAAGGATATTTATTGATCAGTAACTCCTTGCGTTCCTCGTCCTCCGGTGGCATATTTTTACTGTATTTGTCGAAATACTCGGTGTTGGCCTCCGTAACTTCATTGTCTCGTATTTGGGTTTTGTGACGCTTGTATTCGTCGTAGAACTCTTGCCAGAATAATTTCTCGAGGTATTTGGCTCGGGTAGCTTCAGGTAAACGTTTAGATAATATTTCTGTATGAGTGAAAATAAATTCCAAATACCCACTTGTTTGATGTTTAGCATTTGGTATGCCAAAGCTTTCCTTCGTCTCGGTGACTGCACTATTGCACTTTTGGGTTTCCATTTGTTTTTATTTATTTATTGTCTATTGTGTACTTAAAAAAATAGATAAATATTATACTAATTTAATTTATTTCGAAAGTGAATATTTCCTCCAGCTTATGAAATTGAGTTCTGTCGGCTAAAAAAATTAGAATAACAAATTTTTTTAGCTTAGCAACAAATATATTCTCCAAGGTAACCTAACTACCTGCAAACAATAAACACTAACTGTTGTCATCCTGATTTGCTATCTCGTTTTCCGCTTCTACGAGCATTGTGACATCTTTTGGTTTCAGAATCCAGTAGTACACTATAATGGTAGCCAGGAACAAGATTCCACTGTATACGATCCACTCCCAGATGAAACCGAACCACCAGGACTCGAAATCTTCGTTTGCATACCAAATAGCCGACATGGTTATGTTTTCCAACATAGTTAGCAACAAGTAAAGCACGTACCAGACTCGAATGCGCTTGAATTTAATGCGGAATTCGAGCAGTACAAATATGTAAATGTAGGCGAGCAGCAAATAGAACAACGTGCGATTTAAACGGCCGCGAAAACGTGATTCGAGATAGAGAGCTGCCAGCATTAGGACGTAGTGCACACCCAGTATTATAAAGAAAGCCTTCGGATAAAAAACACAGAAGGTTGTGAGAGAGAGCATCCGCATAGTTATGAAAGCAATCCAACCGAAGAACGCTACTGTTTTGCCTGCGAAGTCTTCTTGTTCGATGCCGTTTACTATACGTGTAGGCCGTGGCAAAAAGAAGTCAACGACATCTTTTGGCGTAAGCGGTGAACCAGGAGAAGCTAGTGGAGTTGTTGGCGTATGTACTAAAGGAGTTTTTTCATTTATGTTTTGGTCGTCGACGCGTGTTATCAGTAGCTTTGGAGGACGTGGCATGTGCTCCTTAATGTATAGTTGTGCATTCACAATAAGCATGTCTTTGAAGGTGTCTAACTGTGATAGTGGCCTGGTGTAGCTCTTATTGTAGTTTGTAGACAAATTACGTTGCAATTGTTGTTGAATTGAGTTTTCCTCTGTAGGTGCGCTCGCCATCGCCGCTGCTGGTGGTTGTGGAGCAGGAGTTTCAGGAACGGTGTCCAATACTTCTATTTGATCTGCATTACGCAGCTGCTCACAAATGGCATGTAGCCTCAATTTAGGATTCACCTTGATTTTGTCATCGTCGGTTGCATTGCCGGTAACATTCTCATTTGTCGGACTGTGAAGCAGCGCCGTTGTAGTCTCCAGCGTATCATTGTCTACTTCATCCTCACCTTGCACGAGTAGCTCGTGTGATATGGGCTCGCTGAAAGCTGGTGACTCTGCTTCAAAGCTTTGCGCGGTTCGTGCGCGAAAGTTGGCCATTATTTTATCTGATTCAGGAAAACTGGCTATAGTGCGTTCAGAATCCCGTTTTCTGTACTCGATTTCATTGCGCAGTGCCTCATTTTTTTCTTGTATCTTACGCTGTGCTGCGATCTGCTGCGGCGTCGACCATGGATAGTGGCGTCCTACTTTTCGTTGGCTTTCAAAGCGATGATAACTTGTCGTTATAGCGGCCAGATCAATTGCCGCGAAGATCAGACAAAGTGCTTGTACACTTGCTAAAACAAAAAAAAAAACAAAAAAACAATACAAATCAGAATAATGCATTGCAGCTTTTGAAGATAAATTTAAGCCACTTGCATGTCTCGTAATCACGAAAGAGATCCTGTACCAGCATATGGTATAGCTGCAGTATGATTTGTGGCGCAGCCTGTGCATACGCCTGAATAAGTTTGTACAGCTCACAGCTCGAACATTGCTCAGATCGGGCGAGGCAATACATACGTTCTTTATCGTCATTGTCATGAAATAACGCCTCAATCGACCAAAACACTTGCACTAAAAATCTTATCGGAAGCAATGATTCACCCAAAAAAGTTGATAAAGCAATACATTTCTCACTTACCTATATATCACAAAAAATGGAAATAGCAGCAATTGTGCCGTCTGGCGACACACAAATCGAATTCGATTGGAATTCTGCGGATCCGATCGATAATCCTTGGATGTTAGTACAAGCAGATAGGTGATCAATGGAGGTGCAAGCACTAGACAAATTGTTCCCGCTCCAAAACCCGGTTGATTTGCTTTGAAATGCTGGTAGCTAACCGCGCAGTCAACAATTGTTTGCACAATATATACGCAGAGTGCCAGCACGGCGGGCGTTATATATGCGACATATATGCGTGTTCGACTACGTATCGTATAACCTAATATATGATTTGGTGGACTCCACCGAGTGCATCTAACATTAGTTTCCATTTGATGAACACTCAAAATTATATTTGTGTCTGCGCCTTATTTTTGTTGGTATATTGACTTTCAACTGTTAATAAATCTCGTATTCATCTTTCTTTTGCGAAGTTCCATTAAACACTGAGGTGGTTTTACACTTGTGATGAGTTAGAACTGAATTTCGCATTATTACCGCTTATCTAAAATTTTTTAGTTCGTACATTGATAAGATAATGAAAGCCATGACTTCGTTGGCGAAAGTTTTGTTTATATTTACAAATTACTAGAGCAGTACATCGAAGTACATGGTACATATATTTTTATATATATATACTAGAAATAAGTCTTCCAAATTTTTTTTTTACACAATTTAAATAGCGAAAAGGTGTAGACAAATTCATTGTTCGGCGGTGCTAAGATAAATAATCGGCATTGACCATAAATGTTAAAGACATTCTTTTTCGATAATATATTCTTTCATAGTATTGCTCCCATTTATTTAAGTCGCTTACATCAACAAAATAATTATTGACAGCTATATGGCGAAAAACTTCTGTATCTTTACAGAAATAAATAAATATTTTATTTAATTACTGATTAGATAATTTTATTTGAAAAAGAGAAAAGGAATGATGACGAGTAACGGTACGCGTGATTGCTGAGGCTGTGGGAATCGTAGAGGAAAAGTTGTAAATAATTTGAATGATTACTTGCGAATGACTAAGCTTGCTGCCAGATTCCCTTCTGCCTGTCTACGGACACAATGTTCAGAATGTTAAATTACTATGAAACAGGCTCGAAAAATTAATTCGTTTTACCATCTTTACTTTTACCATCAGTCCATCTAAAATATAATACGTTTTTAAGACTGTATGTAGTAGGCTGTACGTAGTAGACTGTGTGTAAAAAGCAACAGGAAACATGACAGATGCCATAGAGCAGAGCGGAAACTGTGTCGATGTAGCTATGACAGTCTGTCTGCCCATCTGATAGTCGCAGGGCATGACTTTTTTATTCGCTTTTTAGATATCCGTCTAAAATCCGGTACATAGGCCTATATTTATTCCAATATAATATAATAATATTTACAATAAATGTCTATTTTTTATTATTCGCTTTTTTTAACTATTCAGGTTTGGTCAGGAAGGGGGGAATTATATAACTATTATCTATGTGTGGTGGGTCGTTCGCCGTAGTTTTTTTTCTTGTCAGTCGGTAAACTCCAAACAAATTACTGATTAGGAGTATTAGATATCGATTGCTTGTAAACATGTGAAGGTTTGTTTCACTGAAACTAGAATATATAATTAGGGCTCCGTACCAAAGGGTAAAACCGTCAGTCCGTCTGTCTGTCAGCATGTCACCAGGCTGTATCTCATGAACCGTGATAGTTAAATAGTTGAAATTTTCACAAAGTATGCATTTCTATTGCCGCTATAACAACAAGTACAGAATAAAAAAAATATTTAAGGGGGCTCGAATATACAACAAACGTGATCTTTTAGCGGATATTTCGCTCTCTTTCTCTCTCTCTCTCTCTCGCACATACCAATCGAGGTCTGTATATGCAAGAGAGATAAATGCAATGCTGCATATTTATAGCCTTATGTATTTAGTGTCTAATAGCATATGTAGGCTTTTTTATGGTGGTTGATGTAAGAAATATGTTGCAAAAATGCAGTTCCAATCTTAAGATACAAAGAAGCTTCCATAAAAATTAATGCGACAATACATTTGACATGGCTCGCCCATATGGATACTCTATCTGTTTGCAACGAAAGACTGTTGGACTCGAGTTTCAGCTGAATATTTAAAAATCTCATATAAAACAAAAAAGAATGCTGCAATCGAGTGTGATCGACTTTTACTTAATTTAAAAGTCTCTATTTACCACCATAGATATGTATATATGAGGACCATATTCTATAGTTATCACATTAGCTACTTTAAATTTTTTATCTCTCATAGTATCCGAGATCACGTCATTCATATAGGCAGATGGAAGGACATGGCTAGATCAACTCGGTTTTTTTACTAATCAATAATAGGAGTATATACACTTTGTGGTCTACGAAACATTTAATGCGCTACAAACTTTCAGATAAACTAGTAACAATTCTACACTATGTATTTATAAAGGATATAAAATAGTAAAATATGTTCTTTCACATAATACATGCACGATTTAATTCACAAATATTTGTAAAAATATAAATCTTAAAATATAACAAAATGCACAATTAAATTTACAACTTTCGACTTAAATCTAGTAAATGCAACCGTTTCAGAAAGGTCAAAGTGTCACTGACATCTTTTGTCTTGTATATGCTAAATGCTTTCATTGTATCAGTTTCGTTTTTTTAAAATGCTCTACATACGGAACACACCAAACTTCGTGACGTTGTTGTCATTCAACGACGCTTTCAAGCTGAGCCCCAAAACTTGACGTGTATTAGCCGGATCAATGATACCGTCATCCCAAAGTCTAGCTGTACTGTAATAAGGAGAACCCTCTTTCTCGAATGTCTCAATTATGGGTGCTTTTAGTTTCTGCGCCTCCTCTTCGGTGAATTGTTTTCCAGCGCGCTTTCGTTGATCGGCTGTAATCTGAGCCAAAACATTGGCAGCCTGCGTGCCACCCATAACGGAAATTCGTGAATTAGGCCACATGTAGAGGAAACGCGGCGAATAGGCACGTCCGCACATGCCATAGTTTCCAGCGCCATACGATCCGCCAATGACACAAGTGAGTTTTGGCACATTGGCACAAGCAACGGCGGTGACCATTTTTGCTCCATTCTTCGCAATACCATTTGCTTCAGCATCGCGGCCTACCATGAATCCTGAAACAAAAACGTACATTTGTAGTTAGAAATAGTTATTATTCTCACTTTAAAAACCACCCATCTACCCACCTGTGATATTTTGCAGAAATATAAGAGGAATATTTCGCTGCGCACAAAGCTGTATAAAGTGGGCGCCTTTTAGCGCACTTTCCGAAAAAAGTACGCCATTGTTTCCCACAATACCCACAGTTTGTCCATAAAGTTGTGAGAAGCCGCAAACCAATGTCTCTCCATACATTTTTTTGAACTCAGTGAAACGGCTGCCATCAACAATGCGAGCAATTACTTCACGCACATCGAAGCTCTTGGTAAGATTTGGTCCTACAATGCCGTAAAGTTCGCGGGGATCGTAGACTGGTTCTTCAAATGCCGCTGTCTGTCTTTCGGTATTTGCAGCGCGAATAGTTTGTTGACTGGAGTAGGTGAGTTGCTCGTTGTAAGCAGTCGTAGCAGTAGTATTTAAATTACTAACTACTTGACGCGCCAAGTACAAAGCGTGCTCATCGTCTACGGCATAATGATCCGTTACACCAGATGTCTTACAATGCAAATCAGCGCCGCCTAAATCTTCTGCGGAGACCTCCTCGCCTGTAGCTGCCTTGACTAATGGCGGACCAGCCAAGAAAATTGTGCCTTGTTTCTTGACAATAATTGACTCATCCGCCATTGCTGGTACGTAAGCACCTCCGGCTGTACAGCTGCCCATTACTACAGCAATCTGTGGTATGCCCGCAGCAGACATATTGGCCTGATTATAGAATATGCGTCCGAAATGCAATTTATCCGGAAATACTTCCGCTTGGCGTGGCAGATTGGCGCCGCCCGAATCAACAAGATAAATACACGGCAAACGATTCTCCTGAGCAATTTCCTGTGCTCGCAAATGTTTCTTTACGGTAATTGGGTAGTAGCTGCCGCCCTTTACGGTAGCATCATTGGCCACAATTACACATTCCGTGCTGTGCATAATTGTATAATATTAGACAAATGTGTGTGTATTATTATACAATCCAAAATTTACCAACCCGCATATTCTGCCGACGCCCGTAACAATGCCGCCAGAGTTAACTACTTCATCACCGTACAATTCATAGCCAGCCAATGTACTTAGCTCCAGAAATGGGGACCCCTTGTCCAACAGAAGGTTGATACGTTCTCTTGCTAATAGTTTGCCGCGCGAGGTATGTCGTTCGATGGCCTTTGATCCGCCTCCGGTGAGCACCTCGTTTGTAATACCACGCAGCTCCCTGATTAGTTTTGACATTTCGCTGGCATTTTCCTAAAAATTATTTTTGAATTTGTAGTACATTTTAATGGACCGGCTATTTGGCGTACCTGGAACCCAGCGGAGTTCTTGTCAATCTCCGTTGTCAAAACATTTGCCTGTCCCACGTGCAATAAACGCACACCATTTCGCAAGATTGGCGGGAAAACGGTTTTCTTTATCACAGCGCTAAGTTTCAACATATTTCGATTCAAATTAATGCTGAATTATTGTTTCTTTTCATTTAACAATTAATTAATTCTAAATGCACCGCAAGCAGAGTCGGAAAGTTACGTCAGTGGGTGATAACGAAAACATATGGCAGCGATTTTCAGCGATCGATAACATTTGCCATGGGCGTACTCATCATTCTATGGGGAAGATCTCAAGTAACTATAATCACTACCCTTGCAATAGTACTACACAATGGTTAGTGCTATAACATCGCCCAGTGCCAGATTTTGTACATCTAATTTCATCAGGCTTTTTCATCATTCCGACCCATTTTAAAACGTAACCCAGTAAAATTCGGTTGTTCCTGTTCCCAATTCCGAGCGAGATCGCTTCGATGTCAAATCGTTTTCATTCCGAATCGATAACAATTGATAATCGGTCAGAAGTATTGTTATTCGTGAAAGCACTAAGTAGAGAATAATAATACATTGTATGGTTAGTGGTGAAAGCCACTCATCTGTGATATTTTGCAGAAATATGAAGCTTTCAGGGCTGTCAACATTTCCACATTCAAAGTTAAAAACTAAAAATGTTGAGCAATTCTCACTGACTTCCGAAAAAAATAAACCATTTTCTTCATTGTGGTTATAAATTAACATAAATTATTTCAAACTAGAAATGTATGTTCGAATTAAAGTTCTGCTTGACTAACTCGTCTAGTTAGCAACGATTTATCTGCAACAGGAGGTCCAACATACGCGTGTGTTCTGGTCAGGGTGGCGTTTTTTAAATCATTTAATTATGCAGAATTAACATGAAATCGATATAATTTGAATAAATTTAAGTATTAAATAATAAAAAATTTTGTTTTTTCTTTACTTTTCTATTAATTGACATTTAAATTATGCCAAAAATACTGTTAAAAGTGAAGACAAAGTAAATGTCTGTCTGTCCGACTCAATTTTCTCAATAGAAATTAAATCTTGGAGAACTATAATAATTACATATTTACAGGTGATGACGATGATGACCAAATAATCAGCTATTGTCGATTGTTTTGATCTAGCGCACCCTGCATAATCAATTCACGAATCTGAAGATGAGAATTCAATACAAAGTCTCGTATCTACCCACAATTGAAGCTGAAGAAGACGAGAAAAAAATTTGTTTTGCGTCTATATTTACTAATTCATAATATTTGTATTAATTCGAGTTCCCCAGATGAACTTTCTAAGAACAGCGCGGAACGCCTAGTGCTACAATATTTAAAATTAAGAACTGTCATTTCTAGCCAATCCTCTAGTTTCCACTAGAGTTGAACGATATTTAACTACCTGTGATTCAATCACGGCGACTGGTAAATCACTAATAGTTACTACTCGATATTGTAAATAGCAGTGATTGAGTATCAATTGCTTGTTACTAGTGTTACTGAGATTCACGGCGTATCAGTAATATATCATGCATCAACTTGATACGTTAATACTTTCTGTGCTACAAACACTATATGCATGATATATTAGTTATACGCCGTGAATTACAATATCGAATAACAACTGATATCAGTGATTTTCAGTCGCCGTGATTGAATCACAGGTAGTTAGATGTCGCATCACTGATATATTATATTATGCAAGTAGTGTTCACAGGCGAGTTCTTCATATTTAATAAAGCTGTTTAAGCACTTGTTTTGACTTCAATCTTTATGCTTCTTTGGCTTTTATCTCGACTACCATCTGGGTTCATTCAGTGGTGTTATTTTCTTGGGATTGTTATATCCAATCATCTCTAGAAATTGACATCAAAACAAAAATCTTTCAGCATACCATTGCAGTTTCACGTAGTATTGCCTTAGTCCTTACAAGTTGTAGTGATGATATGGCACTTGCAAAATCCTGGGAAAGACTATGTGAAAATTAGATGATCCAGTTAATTTTTGGAATCGGAAAGGAAATCAGAAATAGTTGATGTTAGATGTCCGGAAATTCATCTTTCCACCTCAATTCTTAAGATTTTTTAAGGAAGGCTTTTTCTGTTATGGGAGCCCAGTGATTGAGACTATATCCAACTCTCCCCTCTTGTTTTTATGTCATTTCTAGCCAATCCTCTCCAGAAAATGGCAGATAAATCCTTGGAAGAATAATGTGGGATATACATGTTCCAATTGATTTTTGGAATAGGTGCTGCAATCCACATTAGTTGGCACCAGAATATATACAAATCAGATAACAGAAGTATTCCTTAAAAAAATCTTGGTAATTGAGGTGGGAACAGGATATATTTCAGATATTCATATATAAGAATACTGAATAACGGGGTTGGTTTAATTAATAAAAAAAAAAAAAATTGATAAAATGATTTTTGCTTTTTTTTATTTTAACAGGGCAGTTGAAAATCAAGGTGATTTCAAAGTATCAAAAATTACTGACTATCTCATCTCTAGATCAATGGCTGTGTATTTATTTATTTATTGCTACATAAACTAAAACAGCTGTTTAAACATTTAATTTTATCACTAGATAAAGTTACGACACCGCAATTCAATGCATTTTTATGCATTGAGTTGCATTTATTTTTAATTGCATGTACAAACATAAACAATAACGAAATACGATTAAGTAACAGTTGTTAGGGTCTAGAAATAAAATTAGGCGTCTCATATCACAACTTGTGTACACCCCATTTTTGCGTTTTTGTATGGAAAACGTTTTTATTACAGTCAATATCTACGTGAAATTTGTCATGACTGTTTCTTATGGACGGTTATTTCACATAAATTACAAGGGTAGTGTCACGCCCACTTTTAGGGGTATCCACCATAGAAACTTACCTCCTAATTTTGGAATTTTATGTAAAAACTTTCATATTATACTAAATACCAACTAAAAATTTAATGTAGTGGAGAGAAATAGCTGTGATTTCTCCATTAAGGGATGTATTGATGTTTCAGGTTTCCTAACTGTAACCTTTGGCTCTGCGGTATTATTAATATTTAATACCATGTAATCAATGAATTTATTTTAATATGAAAATGTGTAATCTCATTTATTATTAAATTTTCATTTAACTATTACATTTAAATTCGTTCATTAAGTTTATT
The DNA here is from genome assembly GCA_035044765.1 of Leucophenga montana. Lineage (NCBI taxonomy): Eukaryota > Metazoa > Arthropoda > Insecta > Diptera > Drosophilidae > Leucophenga > Leucophenga montana. Next base: position 42,966 of record JAWNNQ010000203.1, read on the forward strand.
GTACGATATTAACATGCTGATACTAATGCTTTGCATCAAGCAACTATGAACGTAAAAAATACTACATAAATATAATAGTTTGAAATTTTAATGTAATATATGTATTTATTAACTCCTCTAAACTAATTGCATATAATTTCATAAGCGTTTTGAAAGTTGTACTACAAAAATATTACTATTTGCCAAAATTTCGTTCTAAATATTCGCGGCCAAATGTTTCAAAACTTAAAATTTTACAATTCATTTAATTTTAATTTTGTGTAATTTTAATTTAAAGCCCAAAACTTCACTTAGCACACCCGATAGCGCGGATAGTATAACGACTTTAATAGTTGTAAAGAGATAGGGGTTTGCGCTTAGGCCAGAAATTTTGAATGGCGTTTCGAGCTCTTTCAATAGATCTGCTGCCAGTTTGAGTACGCTATTTGAGACCATTAGTTCATCCTTCTTCTTAGGTTTTTGTTCGATCTAAAAGATATTATGTTGTTAATTGCAGAAAAATTTTGTTATGGAAAGATTTGGGAAAAACGCACCTGCAGATAAAGATTTATCTGCTCGGTTATTAGCACCGAAACGCTGCGGTATTTTTCATGTATCTTGTTTCCAAGCGTCATGAAGCGCAACAGAAAAATTCCAATTGTTATTGACCACATTAGCGCCTCTAGATTAAGGTGTGAATGTAGATGCACTGAATCCTTGAGCCATTCCACGCTCAAAAATGCCAACAACAATAGGGTAACTATAAATGCCGCGGATACAATAATATCAACTGAGCGCTGTGGACCGCGTTTCTGGTTATTAAAACAATATAAAAATTAAAAACAATTGGCATAAGAATAATGAGAAGAATTAAAATACCTTCAAATAGGATCTCACACTCAACCACGTTTTAATGTTCCGTACTTTGTTGAGCCTAAAGTGTGGTAAATTTGATTTGCGCGCACGTCTCGATGACGTCAGATGTGAGAATAGTTTGGCATAAAGAAAACTATTCAAAGAGTTTTAATTCTTTAATTAAGATGCTGGTACAGATATAGAAGTTAATACTCACCGCTGCTTAAAGGTACGCTCCGCAACGGAAAATATGATAAAAAGTATTAGCGTCAAGCACAGACGTTGTATAAATGCTATAATAAGCACTGTACGCTCCCATTGAGTGTTGCCGAATGCAAAACGAAAGAGAGGAAATACTGAAAAGGACGCCTTCTCCCACAGCAGCATGGGTAACTCAAAGTAGCTGACTTCACTTGTCTTATCCGAGTCAAGTGTAACCTGAGAATACATTTTAAATATTATATTGTAACAATATAAACCGGTCTAACTACGCACCTCACACAGTCTGCAAAAGGTAGGTATTAGAGACAGCAGAAATGAGAAGCACAGCCCAATATAAATGTAGTCATTTGTCTTTGGCATCGACTCGACGCGTTCAATGATGCACGAAGATATCTCCAGCACAGACATTTGCGCCTTCTTGACATCTCGATGTTCCCAAATTGTGCAGCTAACTAAAAATATTCGGCATATATGTACTTATATAGAAAATAAGAAATTGTTAATACCATATGGCACAACTCACTTCGATCTGTTGATCCATGTGGATTCAGTATAATTGTTGGTGTAAAGTCAAGCTCACAACCTTCTTCATCGGTATGTGCTTGATGTTTATAACTATCCGAATGTTCCAATTCGGAACTATAGCTGCAACAATCTTCGCTGTTCGTTGTAATACCTAACCACTCTGTGGCCGAGGTGGTGCATTCATTATTACATGCCGAAGCCGGGCTAGAAACGATTTCACCATCGTCACCTTCCTCGTCGGTTTCATCGCTGCTTGTTGTTGCAGTGTTACGCACTTGTGACTTTTTCTCAACACCGGCTACATTGAGACGCAGACGTAGCTGATTCGTTTGCGATGCACTGTCCAATGATGTACTCGTTACTGTCGCCGCCGGTAATGAATTATTGTTAGCGTTTATCGGCAGTGGAGAGTGCGTGTCCTCTCCGCTTGAACTCTTGCCATTTAAACTTTCAAATCCATCATCTTCTCCAATGTTGCGTCGTGTGGGGTTATAAACATTAGCAGGCGGTTCTACTTCAATACAGGGTGCTGAAACTTCTGCTGGTGACGTAGTTGCATTCTGTTCTGATACGCTGCTGTTTTGTGATATTGTACGGCTGCCATCGATATTTGTCGGCGTTGTTGTTTCGCTGCTAGTATTTGACGATTGCGATGATGATGAACTAGATGAGAATACGGAAGATTGTGTCGCAATGCTATTCGTTTGGGGTGATGTCTGTTGCTCCTTTTCCAGCGTTTCGGTAGTGGCGTAATTGTCCAATGGCGAATGCCAATTGACATTACGTTTCTTAATCTGATTATCAGTCATATTGTCCGTTAAGACATTTCTGAGATCAAGTGTTGGTTTACTAGTGGATGTACCGGGTTCCGTTTTCGACAGATTCTGTTGTGGTACTTGTTTATGTAATGTTGTAATGGCAGTTATGGTTAAAAATGTCTCCTCACTGTTGCTGCTGGCTATAAGTATGCCAGTCGGCGGCCTTGTGGGGGTATTGCATACATTTTCTAAACACTGGGTTTCATTTTGGTTTGCTGGTTTAGATATCAGCTCAATGCCACTGTTACTGCTACTCAGCGGTTTTGCATTTAATGTGATACGTTTCGGAATTGTTGTGCTGCTGGAAATGTGCACTGTTTCACTAATCTCCGGCTGGCGTATTCTGAAATGTAATAATATTAATATCTTCATTATAATACAATAAGATGCTTTATTTCGACTATTTTTCTTACCTGACTAGTTTCTTTCGCCGGCGTAGTCGCGTTTCACGTGTCGTTTTTCCACTGAGGCTTGTGTTTGAAAAGCGGCGTCGCTTATTTTTATTGCCACTAGTCGCAGAGTTAGTAGCCACTATTTGCGAATGAATTAAGCTAATAAGCAGGCTAAGCGCCATTGGTATAAGCAGCTCCGCAAGCGACACAATATGATCATCCGCCTGTTTTTCCACCTCAACGTACGTCGATGTGGTAGCCCCAATGCTCGCCGAACCTACGACGGATGCATTGGATTCTGAAGCACTTTCATTGTACGTACTCGTATCAAGGTGATTCATGTTTAACATATATACGGCCCAATTGATCATTTGGGTTATATATAAAAAGAATATCAACGTAAATGTATTGGTCGACGTCTGTTTGACCCACCATTGTGCATAAAGCGGAAGGAAAAAATAACGTAATATGGCCAAACGTATCACAGTCAAAAGGGTTTGTTTTGGTTTCGCTTTCGGGAACGTAGAGCCGCGCACTAAATCCACATCAATCAGTTCCGTTTTAAGTTTAGCATTCTTCAGCGTTACACTGCTTCCAAAGCCGTCCAGGATTTTTTGTTCCACCGTCTTCTCCCATTGTTGTTTGTCATAGGTGCCGATCTTTTTTTGATACCTATGTGAATTTTGAGCAAATTAAATGTAAAAAAGTTGTCATTAACTATGAAGGTAGTTGTATGTTTATTTTTGACTTACCATCCAACAACTTCATCCAATTTCATAGTAATAAGTACATAAAAGCTTTTATATAACCCTGTCTACTAAAAAGAGAAGCAACAATCAAATTCAATTATTGTCAATTAATCAGAAACGTTGGTGTGGCTATTGTTGCGCAAAAAGCTGTTTTGTGCGACAAGGTTCTATTCTGCTTTCAATTAGCGCCTCAATTTAGCTGAAAACAGTTGTGCGCGAAATGGATAAGAGAGGCAATGGAATCACTTTAAAGCTAAGCTACAAGTGTGCAAGTTAGTGATAACCGCATTTATGTGGAACTTGGTATCGGGATTTCACTGATTATATCGAAAAAAAAAAATACAATATGCATTGCAAAAATATTAAAATTTGTATGGAAAAGTTGTATGCTCACAGATATATATCTACATATGTAGGAATCACTCTCATATCTTGTAAACAATATAATAAACATTGGAAGTTTTCCTCATATTATTTTAGTAATTTGAAATGAAGATATTTTATACAATATATAGTTTGCGCAAACAACAATTAAAGTTAGAATTAAACAACTATAATATACTCAAGCAAGATTGCAAACAATATCCATGTTGATTATACAACTTACAGGAAGTAAACGATATCATCATTACAAAACATCAAAAACATTTATTTTTTCCTCTTTCGTTCAATTTCTGAGAATTTGGGCTCCTTACTATTTGTGAATCAAGTGAGGCAGTTAAAACTAGTTATTATACTCATTACACACAGTGAGAAACATTAAAATTGCTTCAAAGTTTCGAACACCCAAAAAGAAACCTCAAAAGTATATACGATATATTATTGATAAGCTCAGCGAATCGATCAAGCGATGTCTGTCTGGCTGGACTTTTGTTTCACTAAAAAGTAGTAACTGAATTTACAACCGGAACAACAAATCGTTAAAGTATAGTCTCTAACGTCCTTCCTGGGTGTTACAAAATTTGTGAATATATTAATATCCTATTTATCAAGGCCGTAGCTAGAGGGGGATGGAGGTTCTTGGGGTATTAACATAATGCAGAAAGGACAATCAATTTTCAATCAAATGGCCTTTATGTCAAATAAAATCTTATGAAGTTATTTTTTTTTTTCATATAGAAGTAATTTTATATAGTCTACTTTTTCAATAAGACAATATTTACCTAACATTACTTTATTTTTATTTGGAAAAATTAATTCAGAAATTAGAAAACAAAAAACTTTAACTTCGATAGAACCGATGCTTCAATACTCTTCACATACATCTAAAAAATTACTTCCTAGTCTCTAGTGATAATTTGATGTTTTCTCGAAAAATAAGAAAATTGTATATATACGGACTACATATGCGTGAAGCTTAGGCCATAAAAGCCATTATATTTCATGATATTTCAAGTTGATATTGACTGTAAAAAAAAAGTATTACAGTGAGCGGTGGATTTGTATGGGGCCACCTTTAAATGTGGGCGGTAGTAGAGATGAGCTATTCATTGATTTTTGAGTAGCAGGGATTATCGTGACTATTACTTTGAAATCACCGTGGTTTTCAACTTGTTCTCCCTTCACAGTTAATATAAAAAGCAAAAAAACATCAATCATTATCTATTATTTTTTTATTAATTAAACAAACACTTTTATTCAGTCTTCTTATATCTAAAATACCCTGTTCCCGCCTCAATTCCAAAGACCTTTGTAAGGAGCAGAATGATTCCGAATATTTCCCACACCATCGAATCGTTTCTTGTACCATTTTAAGCATATCTTCTCCAGAAATTAGCAATACGAAGCAGAATTTAGACAAAACCATGTGTTTTAGTATCCATGCGTGATAGCCAGATGTGCGACCAAATCAATATCTAGTTACATTTTCTAGAGCAGAATGACTTAAAATGGTACAAGAAACCATTCGATAGTCGGGTAGGTAGTCGGAATCATTGGGATACCGCAACAGGATACGGACATTCCAAAAACCCATTGAAACATGCATATTCCACATTATACTTGACCAAATGGCATTAACCAAGGGGCATAGCTTCAATACTAGGTATGCTGAAAAGTTTTTTGAAGTAATTTTCTAAAGAGGATTGGATATAAAAAACCCAAGAAAATATCAGAAACAAACATTTAATTTTCCACTCCAGTGAAAGAAACCAGGTCCTTGCAGAGATAAAAGACACCGAATGATAAAGATGTAATTCAAAACAAGTGCTTAAACAGCTTTATTAAATACGAACTACTCCCCTGTGAACACTACGTGTATTTGAGCGATATTTAATTACTTGTGATTGAATCACGTCGACTGAAATCACTGATATCAGTTGCTATAGAAGAAACACTTTTAAATAAAATTGAATATCTCTCCACTCAGATATAAAACAGGCTGCGTTGGGCTAGAGATTCGACCGTAAGAAATATTACTGACTCAAGTAACGGATTCCGTTTTAAGCGACAACTTGGGATGTTGCTCTAAGTCATATGTACTTTTATAGATATATATTTTAAATAGCAATGAATAAAAAATTAAATGAATTTAGGAATTCCTTGCTACGGCTTTACTATTCATACCATGTATGAAAACAGTTTTTGATAAGTCCAAACTTCTCGTTAAAGTTAGTACATATACCCATTTGTAACATTATGCGTGATTGAAATTAATAATTTTCAAAACAATGCAGAAACTTGCTCCTGAAAGTAGACATACCAATAACTTTCACCTTCACAATGGCTCACATATTTCAACCTATCTCAATGCAAAAAAGTAAAAAATTTGCATGCTTCGCTAAAGAAAAATATGATAAATCAGTGAAAAACAGTATGAAAATATAAATAAATACAAAAAATGTAAATGTAAACATACTTATATAAATAACTTTACAAAAATTTTAAGCATTTCTACAGCACAAAAATAAAGAGGAAATGAATTTATTCAAACTTTTGCTTTGCTCGCTGTACATACATATATTTGAATCGATTTATGTGGTAAAACTAAAAGAAACAAAAAAAAAAACAAAAAATGCTGCTGTCGAGTGTGCTCTACTTCGAGATACTCTGTACACGGTTTAAGACTACTTATAGGAAATATAGCATATATTCTTTAGTGGTCCAATCCGACATATGCTGGCTATGTAATAGAATTGATGAAAAATTAAATTTAATTAAAAAAATAAACAAAAAACATGAGAGGCAGGTTTGCATGGGGCTAGCCCTTAAGTGCTACGAATATTTAGTATTTAGTAAGGATTGGCGTAAGATAAACCATATATGGCGTAATTTAGAACAAAAAAACAAAAAATGTCATAACTAGTCATTAATACTAGTTATCTGATGAGGGAAAAGGAGAGACTAAATATCCAAACGGACTCGTCTAAATCGATCAAAAATATGTATATGTACATACATATATACTTTATATAGTCTGCCTGTTACATACATTTGCACAAACTAAATATACCCTTTTACCCTATAAGTACAGGCTATAATACAAAAAATGTGGTAACATGCGTCTATAAGTGAGGATAAGTGAGGGTGGCTGGTTGGACCAGGCGGTTTTTTTTTTCTTGCATTCGCTTGACTATGTAGTAAACCTAGTTCAAGGCAAACGGCCGAGCAGAAACAAGCACAACATACATACATATTATTGTATACTTTAACATAAACAAAATTGAACCAGTTTACCTGCACTGATAGTGAATAATGTAGGCCGCCAGACACTGAATTTATTTTATGATCGATTATTTCTTAATGTAGTTTTTATCACAGCGTATGCGAAACCAGGCAACAGAAACGCTCTCCACGGCCAACGTTTTCAAGGCTCGTCTGTGTGTTTCTATTGTTTCCGCACTGCGTCGCTGGGTGAGCGTGTAAAAATAAAATCAGTTCAACTTCAAATTTTGTGTGCAGAACAAGTGCGACCGAATTTAATTGAAATATGTTAAGCGCACACAAACACCCGTTATCAATTCAATCGGTAAATATTGCAACTTTACGCGTTTTTTTTTCAATACATAATTTTTTACTGCGTAGCTGTTATTTCGTTCCAAACGATCGAAACTAGAACTGCACCCAACGAAAGCCCCTAACGAAATGTCTCCCAATATAATGCATATTCTACTCTATTCAAAATGACAACTAGCAGTCAGCTGCTATCAGCTGTTCATTGATTTGTTTGAAATTCGCTTTCCCATCCTACTGCTCTATATGACTCGCTCGCACTCATGTTCTCTATCAAAAGCAACGAAAATGACATGCCGGTGGCTATAAGTGTGAAAGAGAGATGGAAACTTGTTCATCACTAGCAGCAGTCAGGTTTATGGTGCTGCCAACTGTATTTATTGAAAAGTAACCGTTGAATGGGATATAATTAATAATGATTAGGTCCGTTTTTACTTGCTAAGGGTTGTATTCCACTTGCTTCTCTCGTTTGCACTTGATCAACTTCCATAAGTTTACTATATCTGTACTAATGTCGGGACGGATTCCGATCTGAGGCGGATGCAAGTGCGGATGTCTTATTTCAAAATCCGCAAATATACGGATGCGGATTTTTCTAAGACGAAATCGTACAATGTTTGGAGTTTTAATATTTTTACCTGTATACTGTTCAAACAAAGTGTGAATGGTGTATTGATTTCGCCACATAATTTGAGACACAAAAAAGGTGGCGCCATAGACCGCATTGTACTATCGATTTGTGTGTCTGCCGGTTGCTTGTTTTAAATTGAAGCGGGTGCTGGCTTCAAAAAAACTTTGTTAGTTGTTCCGCGTCCGTTTCTTGAGTATTTAGCAAAGTCATCATTCAATTTACTAAAAATTTCCATACGTCAGACAACATCATACTAATACTAATACTACTAATATTATAACTCGAAAGTTTGTATGGATGTGTGGATGTGGAATGTTTGTTACTCCATCACGCAAAAACTACTAAATGGATTTTAATAAAACTTTTCAATAATATAGCTCATATATCAGAATAACACATAGGCTATAATTTATGACCATCTTATCGGTTATATTAACCCTAATACAATATTCGTGCTTAACCCTAATACAATATATGACCCTACATACTAACATTTATGTTTACAATGTATACATATGGGAATAGGTCTTTAAGTATTTTTCACCCTCCTACCCCCACCCCCTATTTTTTAATCGCGATTTTAGCATTTTTGTATGAACAATTTTATTACCCGAGTGGTCATGAAGAAGGGCGAAGTGGAGAAGTGGGTCAAGGAGAAAGGCAGCAGGGTATTAACGCGCCAGGTACTAACTAGTAAAAACATAAATGGACAAACCAAGAGTAGCCAGATCAGCCAAATTATCGTTAATTAGAAATGTGAATTTCAGTAAAACATCGATGAACTAGCTTTACCACTGTGGATTGCTTTTATGTTACGTTTGAAAAAAAATTTGAATTTGAAAAAAAATTTAAGAATTGTAAATTCTCCACACAAAATCGCGGATGCAGAAACGTGGACGTCGATCACGTGGCGGATATTATATTTTTTCTAACCATTTTATTTAAACAAAAATTTGAGATTTTACATTGCATACATTAATACAAATGTGAAAAATTTCAATAACTACAATTGGACTATGTTCGTTACATTTTACTTTTTATACATTTTTCAAGCTTTATCTGTTACACATTTGGCAGACGGCATACTAAATGTTAGTAATAGTATATACACTTCAAAATCCTCGGTATTAATCGCTATTGTTGTTCTTTGATATAAAAACGAAAAGAAACTAGAAATCAAAATTATATTTGTTTGTATCAATCGATCGATTTGTATGTATCATTTGTTGGGCAATCTAATTTGAACAATTTATTGGAGGGAAATAACGAAACGGAATTCTGATTAAGTTGCCCAACCAGCAAGTACCCACTTCAGATAACGAGTCAAATGCAACAGCTGTTTTGCTACAAAGAAGCGAAACACCAATACCAAAGAAGCATAAACAGCCATTTTATTTACCTTTGTTCACAATCAGCACTTAAACACTTTCCTTTTAATACAAATTCAGTTTATTGTTACAATAAGTGTGCATGAATTATTTCGGCCAATAACCAAGGTCAAGGACAATGTCGAATTCTTATAATTGGGGCGACCGTGGTAACGATGATGGAAGGCAGGAGCAACTGATAAGTAATACATACGATGTATTGGAACGTACGGGTGAGAGTATTCAGCGTTCTCAACAGGTTGCCATCGATTCTGAGCAGATCGGCACTGAGGTATGAAAGGATTTTCAAATTTTTTTATAAGCCATTAATGCATAAATATCAAATCTGTTTAAGGTTCTCTCGGAACTAAGCGCACAGCGTGAATCTCTTCTACGCTCAACACGCCGCCTGGAAGATGCCGATCAAGACATATCCAAGTCCCGCATTATAATTCGAAAGATACGCCGTGAGGTGCTATATAACAAAATAATACTGATTGTAATTATCTTACTTGAATTGGGCATTCTTATTGGAATGCTGGTTATCAAGTTCGCAAGACTAAAGTAATAATTCCTGCTTATTGCGATTATTCCATTATTATTTCGGCGGCATTTTACTACAGATACAGAATATATACAAGTTTTATACATACACGTATATATTTTTGTAATAAATAGCCGATTTAATTTGATCGATTGTAATTTTAAGAAACCTTAATAGTACGTGTGGAGTTAGCTGTCAAAAATAGTGTACGAGAACTGTTCAAATATTACCCAACATAATAATGAAGAAGCAAAGGCTTTTAAGAAAAAAAAAATTGTTTTTAAGAATAAGAATAGTAATATCTATCCATGTACGTGTATAAACACTACACTTGGAGCATTGATCAATATACTTTAAAGAACATAAATATTTGAGAAGCATTAACTTTACTTTTCACTACAACTTGAGCACCGATTTGTTTTTTAATTTTGAAGGAGAAAATAGTCCAACTTTAGGAGGGGTGCAAAATAAAGTAATTCAAAACAATTTGATTTTTGGAATCGAGAGAGGATTGAGATGTGAAGCATTGATTTATGAAATTTGTTTAGTATATAATGATAAAATTTTGTAATGTCTATAAAAAAGAATTCGCTAACACAATAAACTAAATACATATGTTCTTTACTTGCAAGATTGTTGAAATGTTAAAGAATTATTAACTAGTTCACTCGTTGTACGCATTCACTCTCACAAAATGACAAAAGTACCTACTAACACGAAAAGTCGAACCGAGGATAATAACCTAGCGTAATAACTTAGTTCGCCCGAAGCTCTTTACATACATATGTAGGAAATCTTTTCCATTTTCGTCAAATAGATGCTGAGATATAACGAATTTTAACTTTTTCTTATATGAAGACGTAGCTCTGCCCAATTTTTTCCTTTCTTTGTAGCCACCTTACAAATCATACGCCCACTTTTCCCGTTTTGTATTAAAAAGTTTTTCATTGTGGTCAATATTCATTTAAAATTTGATATGGTGGCTTCTTATGAACAGTCGCTTCACATAAATATCAAAAGGCGTGTTTAACAAGCTAATATCATTATTTTAGAGTTACACTACATTGGTAAGGAGAGTTAATTGAAGTATTCTCTTTTACTTACTAAAGACTATGATAATTGTTCTTTTCTCCCTTTAAAAAATAAAATACATATGTTAAAAAAAGGAAATTGTTGGAAAATTAATAAATAAATTTTAGAGCATTGTGAAAGCGTTAAATCTGCAGTTCTAGTTTCTGAAAGATTTTTATTTGTGAGAGTTAAAATTTGTGAGAAAAACTTAAATCTTTTCTACAACAACAAAAAATGATCTCAAAGTTCTAGAAGCATGTTTGAGATAATGACTAATAAAGGGTATATATGTACTTATATACTATCAGGGGTGTAATGCATTTCGATGGAAAAGTTTCTACAATTGGAATTAAATTTCAATTGAAATGTTTCATACAAATTCTGTCAAAATTGGGACACAAACAAAACAAAACCCACAAACAATCAAAATGCCATCAAAATTGAATCGAAAACAAAATTCACCACATGCTTCTATACCCCAGTATTCTTCTTCGACAAGAGGAGTCGTTCTGAATCGGAAACTAGGGCTTTTGTATTTATTTATTTAAGTCAATGGAATGTCGTTGCACGTACATATACTAATGGGTATTTCCCCTTCTTTTTGTGCTTTTGTATGAAAATCTTCTGTAGTAAAGTCAATATCAGTTTGAAACTCTATATGGTTGTCAATATCAGCTTGAAATTCGATATGGTAGCTTGCTATGGATGGTCGCTTCATACAAATGTACTAATGAGCCTACTTTTTGAGGTAGTTCTTACACAAAGCCACTACCCAAGTTGTGCTTTACAAAACGAATTGAATTTCGTGTGAATGGTATTATGACCGAGGTGTTTTTATGTTTGTTTGTATAGCGAATATATGGTTGTAAATTCATATGAAGGTACTTGTTTGAAACAAACTTGTTTAAAATCTACGAGCGCTATTTCTTAAAATATTGAATAATTTTTCAACCTACCCTCGTAGATTGTTTGTAAAATTTTTCTACAAAAAATCCTAGAGAAAAATTGGAAAAGGAGTGGGCAGATCTCATTCATCAATACGAAGACTTGTAACTAACTACACTTCATCGGGTTCTACCCTGCCAAAACCCTGATCACGTCGTCCATCTCTCTTAACATAACAAGAGAAAAAATGCGGCATTCAGTTAGTGCGGCAGAAACCAAGGTTGACTGCTCACCATAAGCTGAAGCGCATGGAGTTTGGATATTAGTACATTTTTAAGCCCCCAGATTTTGGAACGTTTTTTTTTCGGATAAGAGCAAATTTTGTATTTCGGAATAAAAGGAGATGATGAAAGAGTGGTACGGCCTTTGAAAATGAACATTTGTTGCCAACAGTAAAACATGGTTTAGGGGGAGTTGTGAATCGATAATGGACCAAACTAATTATATAGAAGTTTTGAAGGATAATTTGCTGCAAAGTTCCCAGAAGTTGGGGCTGCAAGGAGAGTTTTGGTTTCAGCAATGTCCGGACCTGAATCCCATAAACCATTTGTGAAACTTACTCGACCGCAGAATCCGTCAACACACCATTACCTCCAAAAATTTAAAAAAGACATAATAATGGAGGAATGGGAAAAAATCACAACTTAAAAAATATGGGAACTGGCAAGAAAGAGTTATCCTACCAGTTACCAGACACGTTGAATTAAACTATTGTATAGTTTAAAGCATTAAAATGCTGTAAGACTATTATTAGTTAAGAGAAATTACGAAATTATATAATAAAACAAAGTTTGATTCAATACATAAAACATTAGCTGAGATATTTGCGATTAAAGTTAAAATTTAAAATTTTGTTGTGCTCCTTTTCCAGCAAGTGAATGTGTCTAAAAAAAATAATTCCTCTCAAATTTCAACTGCTGAACTCACACCATCCTATCTACGCTCATGACATCAGAACAGCGTCGAGTTTCGCCTCGTGGGAGATCACCAAGCATTAAAATTGTTGAATTAGTTCTCTTTGTTGTTTCTCTCGTCAATACAGACAGAAGTATACTCGTACAAATTTTAGTAAGAATTTCGCTGTTGAACGTGTCGGATGTTTTCGCGGTAGATATACTATACAAAACCAAAGAGCCGGTTTTCTGTTGTGGTTTTTGTTTTGAACATAGACGCAGATACATAAATACAATACATAAAGACTCTAAGACTCCAACATGAATCTCATCACAGACAAGGGACCATGCAATACTGACCTTCGCAAGGCATGCATTGTAATTGCGATCTTCTTTCTAGTTTGCATTACGCTTGGTGTACTTGTTTTGCCCGGCAGTAAGTTTCATGATAGTGAAAAAAAATTTAGAACAACTGTATTTTTAATGTAGTCATGAGTTTATATGTCGTGTGTGTAGCTATTTTAACAATAAAATGACAAATTGTGTATAGACCTGTTGACGCTGAACTATTCTACAAAATTTAAAGTTCCAGAAAAATATAAATACATACATACCTACATACTTATACAAATGTATCTGTATAAATTAAAACATTACCACAGATGCCTAAAGCCGCTTTAGACAATTCACATTCTGGGATAGCCAAATAAATGCGAGATATAAAAAACAAAAAGAAAAAAAAAACAACGAATGAGATCATACGCTCAGATGAATCGAAACGTGTTTTTATTCATTTTTTTGTGTTTCTTGAATTTACAAGTATGTATGCAAACACAAGGTTTTAATCAAATGTTTCTGAAAATTCATAAACTTCTATATATGGAAGCTATATATGTTCCGCTACAACCGTTTAACGCTCCAGGCGATTGGAAGGCACTGCAGCTGCTATAGTTGTTGCCAATACCAAGTTTGGGAAGCTTTTCCCCCCTCTGACGTTGTCTCAGGGTTCGTCATCAAAGGGTATCATATCCGAGGCTTCCTCTGTGGCATTACAGGCTGAAGCTTTTTTGCGGTGGCGGAAACAAACCCAACGCACCAACTCTTAATTAAATGGTGTTGGCTTCTAACAATTTGCTTACGCCTAAACGGTGTACGGCAGAGGAATGTATTAACGGACAGTTAAGAGCTGCTTTGGCTGTTTGTAAATTAATATTTTTAGGTCATTTTTAGGTCCCACTAATGTGGACTTCTGCAAACGAACCCATACATACGTGGATGTATACAAGCTTAAGATTTTAATCATCTGAAATCCGAAAATTAATAGAAAAGTCACAACTATGAATTTCACGTTAAAAGAAAACTGAAAAAACATTTAGATGCAGGCACTAAGTAGAGAATGTGTACGTTATATGGTTAGTGATGCAGGTGATACTAAAACTTAAGTATACCTACTTCATACTTGTAATGAAAGTAGTCCAATTTTCACCATTCAAATTATTCTTCTTTATGACTTTTAATTTTTTTTTTTAAATTCAATATACATGGCACTACGCGATAAGCCTCTGATAGAAATTATGGAAATGCATTCAGTTTAAAAACGTTCCGCAGAAAATCCATTCAAGTTCAGCCCTTATAATTCACAGTAAAAAAAAAAATAAAAAAAAAAAACAATATAGACATCACCTATTTAAAGTTTATAATGTCACTTTGTTAAAGTTTTTAAATTGCCACAATCGCCTCCAGCTGCAATAGAATAAACAAGAGAAAAATTTTAACTTCGACAGAACCAAAGCTCCAATACTCTTTACATGTCTTCATTCAATTGATTAAATAGAAGTTCAGGCGATTGTTTTTTAAGAATGCTATATTCGAAATAAAATTATCCGCTTGAAAACGGGCGAGCTTTCACTATGTATGATGGTATAAGAGACACAATGAAAATCAATAAAAATTATAGAAAATGCCTTACCTGCTCAATGTTTTTATCATAGAATTGTCCAAGGATATTTTTTTGATATTTCTTACCTTGTAGTTCTATATAAATATGGTATAGTCATATGCCTTCTGTACAATTATCCACATCCTTAAAATGATTTTTTAAGGCTAAAAGCCAGTTCGTTTTACTTTTTTGATTTTCGAAATTTCTACTAGGATAATCCATATGGATGACGTCATTAACATCTTTTTGATTTCTTTAAAACGCTCATTAGTTAACTTGTTATTATTTACTTGATATTCATTTAAAGCATGTAATATGCAAATAAGACATAACCCATTTAAGAGGTGTACTCTTAAAAAAATCTACAACTATTAAATCATGCCTTGTATATACTTAATGTATGTGATTATCCGTTCGCTCTTTGCATTCCATTGAATTGAATATGAAATGACTACGTCATAAGTTAATAAAAGTATTCACATCATTTCTATTCAATTTTTTTTTTATTTTTTTAGCTCTAACTCACAGTACAACGCTCGTCGGATTTATCATTCGTTTACTCGGCAACATCGCGCTTCTTTACGGTTGCCTCAAGGTCTGTAGCCCCCAACTCAATTCGACTCGGTCACTGAACCAAATAACCGTATAAACAAACAAAATACGACCCTAACCTTCTCCACTTTTTTAAATGTATAACTTAACTCTGTCTCTTTCTTTCTTTCATGCAGTACAATTCGTGGTTTGTTCTGGTATGGCTCATACAGGAGATACTTTATTTCATCGGCTGGCCCATAGCTGTTTTTGGGATTATCTTCAACTATGGTGGCTATAGGCAAGCATCGGGAAATAGCAATGTTTTCGTTTTACTGATTATGTACATTATTGATTTGCGTAAGATGAATTAACAATTCGAGATGATTGAAAAGATTTTCTAATATATCTCTGATTTTTTAGTGTTTAATTTATTCTGTACTCGCCTTATCTACTCATTCCACGAGCAACTCAGGAATCGTCAAACTCAGCCGCAGCACGCCGTAGTAGTTTAAAGATAAACGCGCAACATGCAATTTAATTGAATCTCACGCTTACTGCTTTTGTTTGATGCTAGTTATACAGAAGTATATATGTACATACAACTACGTATACATACTTGTATATATTACATATGTTTGTTAATATTGAAGAGCTGCCATTTGTTTGAAATTGGAAAAATATAACATTTTCCATGAAAATATTAATTATGAAATTTAAAATTAAAGTTGTATTGAAAATTTTTTACATACTAATTATACTAAATTGTTCTTAACCTATTTGATTTCTGTGAATAAATCTCTTATCTTGGCAATTCTATGTAATAATATAATTATAAATTTTTCATTGTTTAAGATTATTATACATTGTTGTTAATACTTATAAAGTAGTCTTACATTCAGATATGAGTGCCGTGCCCAACATTAATGTATGCTTCCACAGTAACATGGTCAGGAAAATACGGTGAGTCATAATATATTTAAATAATTGAATAATTTGTAATTTAAGAACAAACCCTTTAATAAATATCAAAAATGCTTCTAATGGCTGGCTGAAATGCTCTTTCAAAATCTAAGAGATGGCTCTTAGTTCTTAAACAATATTGTTTCTGACAAATAGCATATTTCATTAGACTACTGTTAAATTTTGAGCAAGTTGCATCGTTGGTTTTGTGTTTGACAGTCATTGAAAGCAGACATGAAAGATCGACAGACGGACAGAAAGTAGGTGTGTGTCACAATTGATCTCAAACGCAATAATGTGCTACATTCTCTAAATATGGAGGGGAAGAATGGGCGAGACTAGATATCCAAATTTAGTGATTATATACAGCCTATATATTTTGATTAGACCACCTCGGATGCTTCCAACACGGTTGCTTCGCATTGCTGAGACTTGTTGGTGCAAATGTTTAATGGTGTTTTTTGCTTGCGCTTATCTTCCATGTATTATGTACGAAAAGCACGTAGAGTTTCACAATTGATAAATTATTTTGAATGTAAAGCTGTGTATAGGAAAGCAACATTGTACCGTTAATTGAAGCGTCAAACCCGGGCTAACATAAGCCGATATACAATAAAAACAGAAGTTAAAAATATAGTGTTGCCCGATGGGTCTGTTTAAAATTGTGCATTATTTTGATACGGCGCAATTAACTTATCAGCTGGAACAGATCCCACATACATTCTTACATTTTGAATATCATGCTTCAGTTCGACAATGTCCCCGAGTTGCTGCGTCCATTTTGCGATCGACATATTCGTCCATCAGAGCGACTTATTCGATGGGTCGCACCGAAGCAACAATTGCTGGTGTAGTGTACAGTGTACAATACACTGTGTAGTATTGAGGACTCAAATGTGTCGATTCGATTCATCGATTAATCCACTGTATCGAAATGTTACAGTGGATGCACACCCTACGACCTTATAAGACCTAGCCGGTGTAAGAATTAAAGCCGAATGATCATCACATTATTTTCTCTGGAAAATTTATGAAAACAAACCATCAACTTTGGACTAGTTGGAAGACAACTTTGTGCGCCCATTGCCGAGATACGGCCCCTATTGATTGAAAAAATGGTCGATAATTTGACTTCAAGAAACCTATACATATGAGAGAAACCACATGCCCAAAATCATATTTAAATACTAATGACACAAAATTGCCTTTCTAATAAAGCCAAGTTTCAGTTATAAATTATTCAGTATGAAAATATAACAGTATTTTAATTCATTTCCTAGTTTAACACATCTAATAACACCCTTTAGGTCCTGCGATCTATTGATTCATGCAACCATACGGACATGGCTAAATCGACTTAGGTTCCGATGCTGAATAAAAATATCTATATACTTTATGATGTTGGTGGGGTGTACATCTCCAATAAAATTTGATCATTCAAATGGCACATACAACTCAGACTAAACTAAACTTTTGAGTCTTCTTCTTGCATAAAATTCTAAATTGTTTAAAGATTTTGTTTACGGTCACTTCTACCCGAACATTTTTCAGTTTTAAAGCCTTCGAAAATTATCAAAATTATTGCTGCTACTTTAAGTTCATTAACCGCGATAATTTAGTGCCTTGGAATAATTTCTTTAAGAGAAAAGTGGCTTGGAAATAAATAGTTCACATTTAATAATCTTATTTTATTCTTGGTAATTTTACAGTATTTTTTTTTTTTTATCAACAGTTTCACTTTATGTTTGCTTGTATGTTTGTATATAGATATACATACGTATGCATTTAGTTAAATATAGTAAATAAGCTATTTAGATTTGTAAATAATTGTAGGCCTTAAGCTTTTAACAGTTAAAACAATAATACAAATTTTATATTTCGCGATTAATCTTTCTTAATTGTTTATACGTAGAAGGGAAAGTTGGTCTTCTTGTTTAAAACCGAGAAACTCGTTTCAGCATTTTGATTTGTGAGCTTTGAGTGAAATGATGCAAAAATGCTGCTTACGCTGCTACCACTTTCACTTACGAGTCCGCTGCCGTCACTATTGTTGTTGCTATTTGAACGTTCCAGACTGACTGCGGCCACACCAAGTTCAAACTCTGTCACTACTTCCTTGAATGCATACGCTATTTTTCATCTTGGTGTTGTACTTGTCGACATTCGCTCGAGAAAGTCCTTGGCCAGCACATTTTCTATTTCTTGTAGACAGTTGTTAACATCCTTATCGTTATCAGCGTATCTGTATGGATTTGGACAGCTAATGCTCAAGGTGGAGAAAAAGTCGTATAATTCTTGCAGCGATTGAATTTGCTGGAAAGTGAGCATCAAATGTTGATCGCGCTTTGCATCCACCGACTGCAATAACAGCGTATTTAGTTTCGACGTATTGATTAAAAATGTTGTGAATTTTACTCACCGGCGTGTGATTGGTATACTTCATGTCCATCAGACGTGCAACGCGACGTACATGCGGTACGTAAACAGTATTTGATAATATGGCCATATTATCTTCCAGATTTCCATTTGAGACAAGCACATCTTCGTGTGCATCAAATTCGGTTCCAACAAATGCCCAGCGATACATTTGGAAGTGTGGCAGATTTGTTGCAGGCAGTACGCAGCCAAGCTCAAGCAGCTTAGAGGCCTCCAGCTGTACTGATCGCCAGTGCAGCACTTGTGTGTGTGAGCTCAGACCATTGCTTGACGAGTTTGACGACCATGAGACATCAAGACCAGACAGAAGACGCATTTGTTGGCTGTCGAAATTAAAACAACTTCGTGAAATGGATTGATTTAAAGCGGCAATCAATTAATCACATACCTAAGATCGTCACCTTCGGACTTGAGTTCCTGCTCCATAGCCAAAAAGACTTGGACCATTTCCGCAATTATAATGGGCCACAGTGAAGTGACATGATCAGGTGACATACGTAACAACAAAACACGGAAACAAAGAAATACGGCTGCTTGCACTGATGGAACCATGGATAACAATCGCAAGCTATTTGTTAATTGTTCTGAATGAAAAAAAAGTGCAGCGATTAGTAAAAGTGAAGATGTACAAGACATTGATTCTAAAAACCTTGTATTTCCGGCATATATTTGTTGTATTGATCGAACTCGCTGCAATAGATGACAAACGCTAAACGTTTAAGCAGCATCGAGCGCTGTTCGTACTCCTGCTCGCGCGAAGCGAAGATATTCAAAGTACCCGTCTGCGTGAGTGAAACACGGCTCATGAGCTCCCGGAATGTGGTGTTATCGTAGGTCATAAGACTATCCATGATTTGCCGCCAGAACTGCAAACTTGAGATGTCCATTTGAAAGAAAGTGTTGTCCAGCATTAGATCAAGCATATCTTTGCGCCAGGCCTTTCGTGTGTACTGGAAGCCACTGATGCTGGCTAGCAGCGCTGAACATGCATAGAACGAGGGTATGTTGCGCACAGTATGATTCTTTAGGTAGGGCGTGATGTTATACAGCAGTGTTGTAATTATTGTCACGACTTTATCTTTTTCCTGTGAGCCATATGCTACATCTAATAGATTCGCTAGAATTGCAGCCAACACACTTTGCGCCTGTAATGCGTACTTTTGAATACCACCCACATTACAGTCCCGCACGCTGCCATCACTCGCAAGAGCCAGTATGTCCTCTTTGACAGCCAGATTGCGTCGCAACCATGTGGTCTGCTCCAAACAGGCACCGGCGACATTCGACAGCGAGTCGACCAAGCGTGAAGTTACATCGTGCAAATCACGTATATCCTTCTTATCCTGGAACGGCATTTGAGGGCAACGCTGCACAAATTCATTTAGCAGCATTAGCAATGTAAACTGAGCTGGTGGCGATAGACTCATGCCATCGCGCAGCAAAAGCAGTAATGAGCTCCACGAGTCGCCAAGTGGTGGTGCCGGTGCAGAT
Source organism: Leucophenga montana (assembly GCA_035044765.1). Lineage (NCBI taxonomy): Eukaryota > Metazoa > Arthropoda > Insecta > Diptera > Drosophilidae > Leucophenga > Leucophenga montana. The sequence goes on from JAWNNQ010000203.1 coordinate 63,268, forward strand.
TTCATATAGAAATAGAACAACTCTAACGCACTTACCTCCACACTGAGGTACGCCGGTGGTCTATGTATTGGGGGCGGCGATCGAACCACTTGGTGTAGAGTTTGAACAAATGAATCCATGGGCATCACGCGTATGCTCGACACCAAAGTAACCAGACTCAACTGCTCAAAGCATGCTTGCAACGTTGAATTGCGTTGGTATTGCTCAGCAATGCTTAGATTGGCAATAGCGCCTTCACTGGCCAGGCGGCGACGATACGCTTCGCCTCGCTCCTGCCATGTAACCGCGACCGCTGTTAGGAAATTGCAACCATGATGCAATGACACCGGCGATAAAAACTCCATTAGTTGCTGTTTTATCTGGCGCACTTGTCCCAATTCACTGTCCCAAACGGATGCAACACTAGTTACAATACGTGGAAGGTGTGATAGTACAGCATTACGTGCCGCTTGCAGCTGCGAATGACGCGGCGACTGCAATTCACTTTGCGCCGAATTTGCTGCACTAGAGAGGAACGAGTGCACAATACTATTGAGCAACTGTCCTGTGTTCGAGCTTTGCGATGCAACACTTGTCTGTGGATATACTTGGTTGAAAAGATGCGATAGTGAAGTCTGCTGACTGTTGTCCAGCAAGCAATAGTGACACAGTATGGTCATGGCCTCCAGCTGTAAGAGCATATAGTCCGGCGGAAAATTATACTGTTCCGCCAGTGGTAGTTTTGCAATCCGGTCTATATTATTGCACAACTGATGCACCACACTGATGACAATGTTTGTGAGCGAACCGAAACTGAAGCAATTGAGCGAGCTTGTTATGAGATCAGTCCAGTTGCGATGCAGATGACGTAAACGATCGTTTTGTAGTGCGCTGAGTACCGCAGCCAAGAACATGGGTTGCTGGCTTATCATACAATTGGGCAAATATTTCACGTTAGCAGCAGCAGTATCAGCACTTAAGCCCGAAAGGCGCGTCGGTGATACATTACCAGTAGTCTCGTCTTTCTTCTCACTGGCGTTGTTGGCGGCTTCATTCTTCAGCGTATTAACTTCAAACTCAAGTTTTATTACAGCCATCAACAGGCGTACCACTTGAATTTGAAAAGACTCGGCATGAAGGCAATCATCCTGCGGATCATTGAATCCTAACACTTGCTCTGCAAAACCGACGCCATCGCTGGCATATTTACGTCCAAAGGAGTTAACCGATGAATTAAGACAATGCAAGATAACCTTTTGCAACTTGCAGCGCATCATTAAATCGGCAATGTAGCATGCCAGTCCTTTACCCATGCCCTTAACTATGCCAATAAGTTCTGTGCAGATGAGCGTAAGCAGTTCAATGCTCTCCAGTTGCACTCGACAATTATTGACTATATCTTCCACGCCGGGTGCTTCGTTTTTCACATCTAATGATTCGCGATAAAAATAGCCACGTGCATAGAAAAGACAGAGTGTCACAAGTAACTCGAGATTCATACAGCCGCGGAAGCTTTGTGCATATTCCGAGTTGCTTATATTGCCGTTGAATCCTTTACCCGAAATGCTCTTGCGATGTCTTATCAGCAATTGCTTCAGGCTGCCACTGGAGAACGATGTCGTTATTGAGAGACAAAGAAATGTTCGCGTATCACAGATGATAATGTTGCGAAGTGTCTGGAAGGCATATAGCGTTTGTTTCGTGTCATAGACACCCAAGTAAATGAGCAAATGATTGTGGAAAAAATGCAGCAGATCGGTCTTTCGTGGCTTGGATATTTCACCGATTGCTGAGTTGCAACTCTTTGTAGATGAGCGCATGCTTAGCTCTTCAATATTTTGAGAAGCGTTCTGACGCAATATTTCTACGTTCTGTTTACTCTTTTCAATCGTTTGCTGCGTTAACTCCCAGTCCGATTTAAGTTTGCTTGTTTCCAGGCTAAGATTTCGGCGTTTGTCTTCGACATTAATGGTCAATGCTGTGTCCGACACCGTGTTAATAGAGAATGTCTGCGATTCGGACTCTTGTGCGTCATCATCACTATGGATTTGTTGTGATAAACCTTCTTCCACATCAACAGATAACATCGGGACTGCATCGGTATGACTTTGGTTACTATCCGTGGAAACTTTTGATATACAGCTGAGACGCTTCTTATCGCTGCTTGAAAGAAGTTTCTTGTGCTTGCGCTTTTCTTTTAAGGCATGCGTATGCTTCTTTTTCTTTTCAATTTTCTTTGCAGAATCTTTCGATTGCAACGATTCCGATTCACCTATTTCATCTACGCGCAAACTTTGTTTTTCTTCACTAAAGTACTCGTCAGCAGGATGCGCTGAATCATTTTCGCCAGTACCTAATGCTGCAGTTGTAAAGGTTGTATCTAGTGATGATGGCTGTTCATCGGTGGTGACTGAAGCTAAACTTGAATCTCCTGGTGTTTTCTCGCGTGTTAAATGGTATGTCTTACGGTTCTTTGTGCGTTCATGCTGCGAAAGCAGTTCAGTAACACATTCACAATCACCCACAAATCGTTTAATATCATTGCCACCAATAGTTGCGCTGCCGATTCCTGTGCTAGAGCTGACAGTAAGACTATCTTCCTTCTCAACACTTGTTTCGCGCTGTTCAGAGTCGGATTCAAAGTCGGTGCTTTCAGATTCATCTGTGAAATCTTGTATGTATGGGGTAGATTGCTCCCCGAGCTGCTCAACTTCATTCTCAATCATTGCATTCGATAACTTTTCCTCCAAAGGTGTTTGGTCCAGTTTACCACTATTTTTGCATTCTAATTTGGGCTCCTCAAAGTCTGTTTCATCGTCAAAGTCGGGTGAGTTATCCAGCGGATTAATTATTAGGCCAATTGTAGCCGAATCCTGCGTCAGATCGGGAGCTTCCACGGTTGGCGGCGTTTTATCGCTAACAAAGTTTGAAGTTTTATTCTTGCTGCTCAAAGTCACTCCGAATATCTTCTTGGGGAAACTGCGAATTGGACTGCGCTTCTTGTTCGTCGTAGCTTCCATATGATACTTAATGTTCCCGTATTCCGAGCTTATAGCGTACACATCGCGTTCTAATGAACTATTAAGTTTATTTATTTGATCGGTCGTGTCTGCGTTTGCTGTGCCTTCCTCACCTTCACGATACAGCAGCTGCAGATGCACAATGCCAACACGCTTTGAATTTGATGCGAGTAAAATTTTATAAAGTGGTTTTATTAAACGCGAAAGATCACCACGTAGCAGTGCCGATTGTAACCATTTAGTAACAAAGATACGTTCAGACATATAATGGGGCACACCTAGCGTGTCCAGTACCTTAAGTAGTGTTTTTTCGAAACCTTTCGCCGACTGTTTATCACGCCCAAGATGCCAAAGCAGTTCAAATTTCTTGTAACTGAGCGATACGCTTTCCTTTAACTGTTCAATGGGAAAGCTTTGTGCGGGATGAAATGATGTGGCACATATTAGATGTACATCCGAAGCGCGATCATATTTATAGCTCTGCAAAGCGCTTTGTTCACGTTGTCTGGTTTTCGCTAGGGCATTTGTGCTGACATTGCCATTGGCTGCGGAGAAGTGTTGCTGCATTTGTTGCGAAAACATTCGAGTACCAATCACTGATTCTACCAAACCGCTTTCCAAGCAGCTATGCAGCTGGTACAGTAAAGTGGTGACTTGTGCAGGATCGACATTTGCATTACCCAGCAGATCCCACAAAATGGATGTGACCAGTTGGAATATGCGAGTCTTATGTTCAATATAGCTGACATGACCGAACTTGAGGAGTGGTAACATTATGACGAATGTAACCCCTGGGCTGGTTGTATGCTCGATTTGTGACTTTAAAAGGCTGAAAGTAAAAATTAAAACTTATGAAGTGGCATTTTTAATAACTACAAAACTAAATCTTACCTGATCAAATCAAAGAGCGTGGTTATGGCAGCCAGCTGCAACTCTTTATCACTATGTGAAAAACAGGCTGCAATACACAAGACTTTCAACCAGCTGGGTATTACTTGTTCTACGAAATAAAGCCATAAAAATAGATAAGAAATGCATTCTATTAATTTTCGTTCTTGCTACTCATCTTACCAGTTTTATCCAAGATAATATTTTTATTGCAATTCGGGAATGTCGACATTTCAACCAAAAGAGTCGATGCCAATTTGATTGCTGCGCGCTGTGTTGCATTCAAATTTAGCTCCATTAGCCGCTGCACCTGTTTCTTGGTGTTCTGTTCAATATTATTTTGTGTCTGTTCGATTTCATCGCTATCACTGTCACTCAAATCACTGGCCGAATTATTCCATACTTTACTCGCCAACGAACGATGCAACAGGCCCTGGAGTAGTTTAGAGCGTGACACAATATCAACGCGCAGTATTCTAAATATATTGTCAATTTCTCGCATGCGTTCGGGACTTTCATCTTCCAATACTTTTTCGTTATTGAATATGTTCTCGACATGCAGTGTGCCGCTGTTTGCACGTTCCAGTTGCACTTTTACAGTACACTTCTGTGTATCGACAGTAGTAATATTCTTATCAATTTGAAGTACCTTGCGTGCAAGGTATATCTCAAAGAAAACTTCGTATTGTCGTATGCATTTCTCTAGTATTGAGAAATCTTTGCCATCATCTTTCATATTTTCTTGATAGTTGAAAATGTCTTCTCCAACTTGCCCCTTTGGTAGGTGTTCTGGTGGAGCGCTTTTTGGTTGATCATCTGTCTCATCATTTGTCTTTAATTCTGTTGGTTCAATCGTTTTAGAAGCTTCCATTTGTATTTCTTTCGGTCTTAACTTTTTCGGACTCGAACGTACGAATTGTGCCTTTGCTTTTGATTTAATTTTCTTAATGCTCAGCGGAGTATCCAGGTCAGATGAAGACTGCTGACCTGTATCAGAAGCAGAAATCTGTAGAAAAATTATTAAATAAGTATGTACTAATAATTACTTCTAATTAATCTGTTATTACATACTTCTTTGTCCAGTTCTGATAGCTTGGAGTAAGACTTTGCTTTCTTCTTTTTCGGACTCTTTCTCTCCATGCTTTGGTTTGAGTTGGCACGACGCATTGGCTCTTCTTCTTTCAACTTATTATGTGATGTTCCTTCTGCGAAGTGATTCAATCTTGAATCCGATTTACTTTTTTCAAGCGCATTGGAGGCTCCCCCAACGACTTGTGCTAAATGATTCGTCTTTGTACTGGTTTTTACACATTTCTCATCAGACGATGAGTAGCACTGATTTAAACGTGGTGAGAGCTTAATAGGGCTACTAAAATTTTATAAAAACATTTTTTTGCATATACATATTAAAGGTACATTTTTAATCGAACTTTACTTACGTTATCATCGGTTGCACCCGGGACACAATTTTCATGCACAGCTTCAAAGAAGCTATAACTTCTTCGCTGTTTATGTGTTCCTGATGCATGGTTAACATTTGTGTAATGGCTAAGAATACCTTCGGCAAATATACACGCGTTGTCTCATTGTACATTTCCAAAGAAATTGTTTCTAGTAAAAATTCAGTAAGTAAACAAATTTCAATAAGACAGGGATCTCCGGAACCGACTATACAATGGTATTTTATATCTACTCCGGTTTGCGAAATAATGCAATTAATTTGTGAAGTTATCGACCCAGACGATGTAATATTTCGCCGTGCAGCTTGGCATGACTTTTCGTACATGCTGGTCATAAAGCTCCATATATATGCAGGATCGAATGTTGCAAATAACAAATTAGCTGATTTTATGACTTCCACGTTGCCACTGGATAGCGACATCGATCGTATTACATCGCAGAGCACATAATCTAAAACAGCGCTACCAATGTCTGCCTTATCGAGCAAAGATAACATTATGCGATACGGTTTTAGATCTACTGGTGTAGATTCCAAACTTATACGTAGTGTATAAATTAGCGCCTGTATAAGAATGTACCTTGAGTGTTTCTCAAAGTATGATTCAACATCCTCAGGCGCAGCATCCAGCGATAAAGTATCATATGATGGAGAATTTTTTGCAACTTCACTGCCCAGCAACCATGAGTACAGACGCCTATTAAGTGACATATCACGTCTTAGAATGGTATTCAGCCCATTAGTAACCAGTTTAACTAAGTCCTGTTCAGAGAGTAAAGTTGTGTGCATGGGAAAGCCAAGCAGCAGAAACTCCAACGTGTTTCGCTGCACCAGTATCACAGAATCGTTGAGGCAAGCACAGAGACCAGACATCATGATCTCGCGATTGTGTCCGATTATATAAACTTGTTCGTTCATGCCCAGCCGTTTGTTGAATTGTTCCAGCAAATAAGTAATAGCGGGCAAACGTATTGCAGCATTAGTTGTCACACATTCCCATAGCACAGTGTAGAAATGTGTCGGATTAACGGCGATGCAGACTTGCTTAAGCAAGCCACTGGTGCGTTCAAAGTAGTCAAGGCCGGTCTCGTAACCAGGTAGCACACCGCTCAGAAAACCACTTAGTGCGGGGCGCAGTTTATCGCCCAGTGGTACAAAATGTTTTTCATAGATTTCCAATAAAGTTGGACGCACATTCATTGCAGCATATCCAAGCAGCGGAAACAGACCAGCGCTGTAAATGAAAGATGATTAGTTGTAAATAGTAATAAATTAATTAAAATACCTCATACCTATAGATGAAGAGTTCTGTTGCCAGACGTTCTGGACCAGTTTTTGTAAAGATCACGCCATAGGTTTCTAGTGCTTTCAGATGGACTCCTGATGGTAGCGCCGGGTGCATACATTGCGCTAGACGCTTAGAGATTTTTATACGTCGCGGTATGACTTGATATTGCGTGTTGCCGGAAATTGCCTGAAGTAACGATATGCAGATGAAGGTTAAGTACAATAAGTGATAAGGTAAAGAGTACAAACAAAGGCTACAGATGTATACAGAGGGCAAAGCACTAGAAATTACTTTACAAAACATATATGTACATATGAATGTATTAATAATTGTTTTCGCAGTACCGATAAGCGATTCAAAACAGAAATAAGGGTATCATTAAAATAAAATTATTAACGTCGCAACTCATGTGAATCATCTGCTTCGGACTATACTCACATCTATCTATCGATTTGATGATAAAATATTGTACGACAGTCAGCGTGACTTATTAGTATCTGCGCACAAATATCGATAGATAACAGCTTTTGAAAATAGTTGCAGTGTGAACAAATTGTGGGAATAATAGGACAGATTTAAGATTTACGCACTTTTTACAGAAAACCAATTAAAGTTGCACCAACATTTAGTAAATGTAGCAATTAAGACAGCATTTGAGACCCCATAAAGTATCAGCACGACAAGGCGAGTTGATCTAGCCATTTCTATCTGTCTGTGAGTTTGTTAGAGCCTTTTTCCGTCAATCTTTGAAATACTGGTTTGAGAGTTAGTATGGGAACTTAACCATAAACAAAATGAGTACATTTAAAACTTAATAGCAGTTATAATTCACAGATAGTTTTTACATATTCATTGTTAAGTGCACGCCGGAACACATATTTATATTAAACTTTTAAATCTAAGAATTCAATGAAAAATTTTAAAACTGTAATAAAACACCAGCTTTTTCAAGCAAAAAGGAAAAGTGTGCAGAGTATTATTAGAGTATTATTCAGTTCCTCCGAAGTTAATTTTTTTTCATGTTTTAAATTTTTGTCCTACGTGTATTGATCGTATTTAATGATCAAACGTATTAATGGTAATGTTTGTTTATTCAGAACTAGAAAACACTTCAATGATGACACAAATATGAATATTCACAGCTCAAAAAGGAAACGAATCTTTAGAATATTGGGAATAATTTCACCCTAGATTCTCTTTTACAATAGTCAAAAATGAAACTTAATATTTCCATGGCTTCAGAATTATTTTTGGATTAAAATCTGCGCAATGATAATAAAAATTGTTTTTAAATAAAAAAAAAAAAAAAATAAATAAATGAAAAAACTAAAAAATGAACATTTGAAATAATAAGTTTTATGTGCCAGTTGCGTTAAGTTCAAGTTCGTTTTCCGGTTAGAGATTTTATTTCATTATCTGTTTTTAGTTGTTGAAACTTCGACGGTATTATTGACAGCTCTATGAGTTTAATATTTATATTGTATTGAACTTATGTCATTTTCATCATCAACAAAATATATTAGTATTAAGATTTTTGATTTTTTTCGAAAGTAAGGCGGCTAATTTGAGATACGCGTATAAAATATTCTATGAATGTTTGCAATATTTATTATAATATTTTTTGTTGCTGTGTGGACTTATAAACTTATAAATATTTTAAACAGGCATTCGTTAAAAAAGTGTAAATGAACATTGATCTATTGGACGCTGCCTGTCATCAGGAAACGTAGCATTTTTGTTTGCTGTGTTTTCAAACGTCGTGTTAAAAATATTAAGCAAAGACGCTCGAAATATATACTTATTTGCTAATAAATAATATCCAATAAATCAATGCTAGTTTAAATTCATTTCAACGGGTGGATTGGAGCTTGAGCCTGATATAAATTCTTTAATTATATATTTAAACATTTTTTCTGGGTTTGTATGAGTTGGTTGAGTTCATTAATACCATCCTGGGTTGTTTTTTCTTTATGAGGTATGGCTGCAGGAACGAGTACCTAATTTACTGTTACTATTTTGTAATTCCACATATTCTCTAAGACAAATGAAACAATTTTAAAACTCTTAAATCAGATCTTATAGACATGTTACTGTGTACACATACATATGTATAGAATCAATTAACAAGTTGGATTAGAGCGAATTACTAGTAGAGCAAACATAGATAACTATTATTAATCTATGTTCCGCCTACTATTATGTACATTGTAGTAACTTTTAAATAAATTTCTTGAGTGTACATACCTTACTCAGCTTTCCCAGCGCTGATATTAAATCGGCCCATTCACTCGAATATTCGAAATTTCTCAATGCCTTATCAATGTTTGACATATAATTCCGGTACTTGGCCTCGGCCATTAGTTTTTTCTCCTCCATTAAAGCATCGGCAGACTCCATGACGAGTTTGCTTTGAGTTAAATTCAATTTACGCTGATATGGAAAAAGAACAAATTTTAGTTAAAAATGCATACATCGGATATGGTTTAATACTTGAAAAGTTACTAATAAATTTAAAATCAAAGGTGCGCACACTTGTTGCCTAGGACACGCCACGTATGTTTGCACATTTAAATCGCTGAATATTTCATAATGGTGGAACAGGAGACACTTGTCGTCAGCGTTTAATAGTTGGTTATTACGTCGTTCATATTCAGTGGGAAGCGCTAGACTGGATATGCCTAGGCACACAGCTCACAAGTGGCATGGATTCGAGAGAGATGTTTTAAAAGTCAATTATTGTTGCACTCAATGTTGCTGTTGTTATTTCTGTTCGTTCAGTCGCTTTCAATCGAATTCATAATTAAATTGCAATTCTTCTTTTCACCTTATTGACCCGTTCGTCTACAATATTTAATTGTATATAGTAGAAGTCTTGCGTATCGAGTTACTGACGAGTTCTGTGTAGACCCGAGTTATATACACATGTATATTAATTTTATTCCGATTAACGTTACTTCGCGTTCGGTTGCAGATTGCGATTGCTCAACTCATTTTCATTTCATTGCGTGGCAGGAATAAGCTCCAGCAACAACAACAATGACAGTTTTTGGAGCTCCAACGCTTCGCGATGGATGACGATGACACATACAACCTTCGACGACGACGGACGACGACGTCAATTGAAAATTGTGATTTTGCTAAGCTTTTGATTTGTTATTGTTGTTATGCATTAAATTCTTGTTGTTTGCACATAATTATATAAATACTCGTTACTTTAATTTATTTATTAATATTAATTACTTCAGATTTTGATGCTGCTCTTGTGTTTAAATTATTTTCGTTCTGCTGTGTTTACATTTTTTCACAAATTTTGCATATTTCATTGCTGTGTTTCTTTTCTATTGTTAGCGAAAGTTCTTCTTCTTCGTCTAGTGAATCTGAAATAGGGTGGGCAGTCCCACTGTCCATTACGTATCGAAACTTACACATCTCTATACATCACTAACAGTATTTAGTTATTGCTCTCTCACTTGCTCCAATGGAAGGCAAACATATGTTTGGTGATGTACTGATACCAAGTATATGTTTAACAATGATGATTGACATATTTGCTCGCCATGGACCGTTATATTCAATTTGAATTATGAACATAAATTTTTTGTAGTAAGGGGCCATTCAAGTATTACGTAAAGCAATTTTATATTTTTTTTTTTTAAAAAAAATTATTTAAAATTAGGGATCTGAATTTCAGTAAAACGTGGTTTGCGTTTACGTTAGGTTTAAAAAAAAGTTGGATATTTAGTCTCTCCTTTTTCCTTTTTAGATAAATTGCATTAAATGAACATGTCAACCCCATTTGAATGGATAGCCCCCATACAAACTTGCCCTAATTTTGAGTTTTTTTTTATGAAATTTTTATTTTTTTGCTCTTAGTTAAGCTACATATACAAAAATTGGTGTGTGTTATGTGAATCCTTATAAAACATTTCTTATATGCCCAAATCGAATCGCTATAAATAGTAGATCCCATACAAACCTGCCACCTGGTATGAATACTTTTATTTGTTGTTTTTAATAGAGCTTAAAACCCCAAAGTTTGTGTATTTTTCATCAATTCTAATAATATCTTACAGATCACACCAAGGACCACTTTAGTTCATAAAAAAAGCATAGGGTATATCGAAGTCGAGCAGAGTCGACTGCAGAGTAATTTCTTATTTTTACACAATTCAATGTTTTTGTTTTTTCAATAAAGTCGATTTTAAATTTGTTTTGCCAATAATTATTGGTGAACGATAATTTAGTGCTTTCACCGGCTCGACACAAGGAAGAATTTTAAATCGGATCCCACCCTTAGCGGTGTTGGAGCTCATGAGGGACTACCACCTCAAACTTATTTTTTATTTATTCTTGACGTCGAGACGAGTCCAACGAGTACACGTTTTTAGTACACAAAAAAACTAAGAAACTTTTGTTCTACAACTTTTTTCAAAATGACTAATTTTTGGCGGGAAAAGCTCAAATTTCAATTGGCAACTGTGCCCAACCGGCTTAATATTTTTGAACATGCGATAACTCGGAAAGATCTTTTGAATACCTTTCAAATGAATGCTAAGCTGGTGCTGCACAATCCCTTCCTAAAAAAATAAATTTTGTAAAGGACATTTTGCGATTTTGCACCGAGAGATTCTCGAGGCACCGGTACATCTACAAAATTTAGTACAAAACAGTGTAAAAAAATAAAAATTCTCACGGAAGAACTCCAATCACTTTTCATCGAACAATTATATTTTGGAAAATCCTATTTAAGTAGCATTTGCACTTCTCTGCTCCAGTTGAAAATATGTGCTTTTTATACCCTGTACCCATAGGGTAAACGGGTATAGAAAGTTTGTACAATTATAGTAGGCATAAGGAGGTGTGGCGAATCCTATGAAGTATATATATTCTTGATCAGCACCGGTGGATGAGTCGTTATAAACATGGCCGACTTTGGAGACTGTAAGAGATAGAGACTCTAAGTTTGGATATTTAAAATCTCCTTCGCTCTCTTTAGATCTAGTTTTAAATACACATGCCAACCCCACTTTAAGGAGTAGCCTTCAATAAATCTGACCCCATTTTTAAGTTTTAGTATGAACATTTTTGTTGTTTATTTCGCTAGAAACATAATATTTGGTAGATCTAATAAAATAATCTTCCCCCATTTTTAAATTTTTGAGTATAGCGTTCTTTTCTTATTTTTTTTATTTTTCTAATAAAATATACGAGTATAGCATTTGTATGGTTCGATCTTGACCCTACAAATTTCCTCCATTTTTTAGTTTTTGTATGCAAATTTAGTTTCTTTTGTTGTTTATTACGTCCAGATTGTACCACTATAAAGGGGTAGCCCCTATACAAACTTCATCCTCATTTTTAACTTTTTGTATGAATATTTTATTGGGGTTGTTCTTAAAAAAAGAAAACGTATACCCTTACAAAATACTCCATATATGTAGGTCCATACTGGACCACAACAAGGAGTAGCCCCTTGCAAACCTGCCCCAGTTTTTAGTTTTTGTAATATAGAAATTTTTTGTTTTTATTTTTAAGTAATTCTAATATTTCTTCATTTCTAATAAAATATCCCGCATATGTCATGATCGGACCAATTGAGAATATAATCTTTGGTTCATGTAAGGATCCTTAAACAAGGTACAGAGTATCTCGGAGTCTACAGCAGCATTCTTTCTTGTTTGTAGTACTTTTGTATTACACTTATTTACATAATGCAGGGGCGGATCCAGACCGTGAAACACGATACGCTATATTCCAATTTTATATTGTAGCGAGAGCTCACCGTAGTAATATAATAAATAAATATAGCGAATGCTCACTGTAGAATAGTAATCCAAATAAATGTAAATAATTATAAGTACACATAAGCACAAACCTACATACACTTCAAGCTGAGTTCGAATGTGTAATTCAACACTTATGACACATATGTGTATGACACAATTGCAGTAAACTGCAGCGCAAGCGATTAGCCATAATTGAGGCTAATGCACAGTCACTTGAAGTTGCGTATGTTGCGCATTTTCATGCACACGTACTCACACACATACACTTAACATACATTTCTTTAGAATAGGAAAGTTATTGTAATTTAACGAGTAAGTTTGTAAAATCAATCAATTAATAGCAACGGTTGCGAACGGACGTGTTAGCAACCTTTCCAAATTGTAAAAGTGGCATCGGTTGCGAACGTACATGTTCGCAACCCTCTTAAATGAAACCATAATTAATAAACTAAAAATAAATGAAGAATATTTAATACTTAAAGCGTTCATTACAATATGCTACGTTGTTAGTTTTTCCTCTTCTTTTTTGTCTATTATTTTATGAAAATTAAGCGAAAAAAATATTTTTATACTGAACAAAAATGCTGTTGGTCAGAGGAGGCGACGTTCCCCAGTTCCCTCCTCCTGCATCTGCCAATGACATAATGTATTATATGTATTGTAAGTATCTACAAAATCTACAGTGTATCGTTCATATTACTTATCAACGAAACTATTTACGTTATTATTTCTAAAATTTATTGCATTCATTTATCCCTTTCAGTTTCTTCAAGTGGGACACTCCAAGTGAGGTGAATGGCAGTGTACTTTTTTCAAGTACCACTTATGCAACGGAATGCAATTGATATTCATCACGTTCATGGTCAAATCATCACGTTGCATTTTGTGGGAACTAGATTTAAGTTGTTGTGATGAGTTATGATTGACCGCTGGATATAGATTAACTGGTTTGTTTGAAACAATTATAAAATTTGTAAATAAAAGTGAATGAAAAATTTAACTTACAAAACTCAATGTACTTTAATGTATTACTTTAAAATATTGTACGAGTATATATGAATGTAAGCCAAAATAATAGATTACATTAATTTTCAAGAAAATGTGCTTTTTTTCTTGATATTCTTTTTTCCTAGCAAATTTCAGTGTCTTATTACTAATCAAATTTTGAACAATGCACATTGGTCCCAAAGTAGATATTTTTGACATGAATGGAAGCAACAAAGCTAGGGTGTTGAAAAATTTACACAATTGTTAATAATGGGATATTAAACATCACAACATTATATTTATTTTATATATTTTTATTCATTAACACCTACGTCAAAATTGAAAAAGTATTATTAGTATTATTTCAGTATCAGATCAGACCGTATCAGAATCATTCGCATTTACATTTTTATTACAACAAGACTCCAAAATAGGTGCTTCGAAAAGCTCAATTACGTCTTTTGCCAAACATAAACTATTGGAAGAGTCGATCACTCTATGGAAAGCATCGCTCATGCTTGTTCCAAGATTTTGACGCACTTTGGGCAATACAGCCCACAGGGTATATAGGAATAATTTTACAAAAATTCTAAATAAAATTCAAGCGATGCAGTCTAAAGCCCTTCGAAGAATCTTTGGAGATACAATGAATACCTTGTTTCAATCCAGGCTATCAGTCGCTTATAACTGATAGTGATATTTACACATGGTATTAAATTTGTAATTACAAGTCCAAATTTTAATTTTCTTTCAAAATATGCTCTTTAGTTACTTTAGCAAACTCGTTGTGCATTGCTATTATGTGTTTTACGGTCCAGTATACGTTATAATTGTATATAGGCTACAGTTTCATAAATACAGGGTGTGGCAGCATAACTTCGGTTTTGGAAATGTGCACCATTCAGTATGTAGGGATCGTCGCATGGCGGTATTTATATCAACCGACATGCGTGGTTTTAAAGTTTTATTTCCTTCCAGGTCAGTTGGCATTATGTGCTGGAACAGGCAGGAACGTGCGTTTCCCGCCGGTGCCTACTTTGGTTGTTGTCTCAACGATGAAGCGCATTTGCACTTGAATGGATGGGTTAACAATTTGGACATGCGCTACTGGGCTGACACCAATTCATAGAATGGCATGAAAGGCCTTTGCATTCACCCAAAGTCACAAATGAGGTCCCAGTGACAGTGTGTTCAGAATGGTATGTGAAAATGTTGGAGTATGTTTTTTTTGCACAACTTGATGAATTGAAGTTGGAAGATATTTGGTACCAACAGGACTACGGCTCACACTTCGAGACCATCGATGATTATTTTGAGCGTACACTTCCGGGAGCGCCTCATCTCAATAAGGGGCGATTTGGAGTGGTCAGCCCGCTCCTCCAATTTGGTCTCGTGCGTTGATTTTTTTTTTTGTTTGCGTTTTTGTTAACCGGTCAAGGAACATACAAGACCTGAAGTCCAATAATCAGGCAGAAACTGCTATGCTGGTAACGCTTATGATAAACGCCAGAAATCGGATTCTTCAGTGTATGGGGCAGCACATACCTGATATGATTTTCAAAACTGTGTAATACAGAACTTAAGATATTGAACCTGAGTCATAAAATGGGTTTTATTGAGTTTTGAAAAAAGGAAGTTTTAATGATGCATCCTATACATAACTCAGCGGGTCTTCATTTTAGTTTCGCCTCAATCACTTGATTGTAGCTCGGAGATATATCGCATTTCTGAAACCAATCTTCATGATTGAAATGTACATCACATGATAGTAGTCATGATTTTTCGGAGTCTGCTGAAAACTGGAAAAAAAACTAGTTAGTCCATCGTATTGAATACACTGAAATGAACAACATTCCATTAATAGTTACGAAAATCCACCACAAACCATCATATTTTTACTTCATGAAATACAACTACTTTTATGCATAAAACCGCACATAACCAAAACACATAAAAACAGGGAATTATTCTTTGCGAAATTGATATTGTTTTTAAACATTCAAAGTTGGGGATTGTTGATGCCGCAAAGAAAACCAAAGGTACATAAAAAACAGCTGAGTACCAGGGCCTCGCAAAATTTTCAAACCAATATTCCAAATTCTTTATTTTATATAAAAAGTTATTCATTGCTAAATATTTGGATATGAATAAGTACTACATACTTACCTAATTAAATAACTGATATGATATAAAAATATAAATTTTTTCATTTGTTCATTTCATAATTATAAGCACAATACCGGAAACGGAGAAATGACAGATTGGGATCAGCTTATATAGAATAGCCCTTTATATAGTCTTCTCCGCGTTGAGAAAATATAGAAAGTATAAAAGTATTTATAGACACACGCCCACTTTTTGAAACCGTCCACTTTTGACTTTTTGCAAATTTGTTTGCGGTCAATATCACCATAAAAATTGAAATGGTGGTTTCTTATGAAAGGATATAGGATATATATACCCCACCTTTTGGGTAGCCCCATACAAACCACCTGTCAACTTCTGCCTTTTTGTATGGAAAACAATTTTAATGCAGCTAATATCGACTTAAAACTTGACATGACGGCTTCTTATGGACGGTCGCTTTACATAAATGTCAAGGGGCGTGCCCCGTCCACTTTTATGTGTAGCTCCCATTCAAAATTACATCCCACTTTTGGGATATTGTATGAAAACTATCTTATTACATTCAATATCAACTTAAAATTGAATATATTGGCTGCTTACGGACGAACGCTTCACATATTAGGGACAGCCCTCATTAAATATTTTTTCATTTCAGGCAAAACCAACTTGACATTGTGGCTTCGTATCAACGGGCGCTTTGCACACTTATCAAGGAGCGTGATACGCCCACTTTTCGCTGCTTGAAACTTCGTGTGAATGGTTCGGTTCCACCGAAGTAAACTTTTTTTCTTGTTTTTATGTATTATGGAGCGTAGATTCTAAAAACGAAAACCTTTTTATAACCTATTACCAATGGGACAAGGGTATAATAAGTTTATGTAGGCATAATAATACCCAACCGCAGATGTCTTATATTAAATTCTTTTAGATACCTCGCCCACAAGCTCTACCACCTTCTTAATATGGCTATTTGACCCGTATATGCACACTTTTCAAGGCAGGTAAAAAGTTTGTTTGATTTTTTATTTTGTTTTTCCTTTTAACTAATTAAAGTGTACCGTGGAAGACTCGCTTTCAATTGTTGCGAAGTTTTGGAAGAAACGTTCACCTTGTTTATCACTCTTCACACCTAAATTCGGTGGGAATGATTCCAAATGCTTAAGCAGAAAATGAATTTTCAATGATTTTTCAATTTCTGCACAAACTCCGTTGGAGTTAGGAAAAAATTACCTTTCGTACGAAATAATTACAATGAATAATATACGGCATACAAATTGATGGAGATATGAAAACGAGAGATGAGGCCCAAATTTGTAAACTAGTGTATTATTCAGCAAATAATCTATGTTAATAGATCTGTTTGATTTATTACTTGCAGTTTCACTGTGATTACTACTTAACTAAATTAAAAAAAAAAAAAAAACCAAAAAACTAAAATCCAATTATAAATATTAACAAATACATAAGGTGTAGTATGAATCAATAACATTTTTATTAATTTCATACAAGACGAAACGTAAAAATCAAGAAAATACGACTAGTTCGGTGGAGCCGAAGCTTTAATACTTTTCACACTTGCCCTTTTAATTCGGTAACGCTTTTGTTTTACTTTAGTTTTTCAATGTTTAAATGGTTACTTAGATTTAAAAAAATTTTTTGATCGACCGGATGTTGAACCCGGGTCGTCTGCAATGTTAGGCAGTACTACTAGTGTACAATTTCTACAATATCAATATTATTAATTGAATTCACCTTTTGTATATAATTGACCAATTTAACAACAATTAAATAATAATTGCTTTATTTCAAACATGTTTATATACAATAAAATAAATGCAGTGTTTTTGAATGGAAGCTTTTGATTATAAAAGTCTCCATAACTTTGTATGCATTTATATTCAATCCATATTTGAAAGATTGTGGAAACAGGGAGGACAGAAAAGCACAGAAAGAAGGGCGAACGGATGGACAGACAGACAGATGAAGATGGCTAGATCGACTCGTCTTGTCATGCTGATCACGAATATTTGTTATGGACAGCCACTTCATGTACATACATATATTAATGGGCTTGACCCGCCCACTTTTTGGATTAGCCCCCATACAAACCCATCGCTCATTTTTGTGATTTTGTATGAAAAACTTCTTTAACTAATTCAATATCAGCTTGACAATTGATGTTCTGGTTATTTATGAAGTACTGCTTCACATATGTACATATGAAAATGGACGTGGCCTGCATACAAATCTATGCCGCATTTTGTGCTTTTGCATGAAAAACTTCTTTAATTATGTCAATATTAGCTCAAAAATTGATGTGGTTTCTTACCACTTTTTGAGATAGCTCCATACAAACCCACCGCTTACTTTTATGCATTTGTATGAAGATTTTCTTCAGTTAAGTTAATATCTGCTTGAAATTCGATGTGGCGGCTTCTTATAGATGGCCGCTTCACACAAATATGCAAAATATGTACCAAACACTTTTTGCGATAGCCCCTATGCAAACTTTTCCGCTTGGTTTTTAAAAGTCTCAAAATTTTATTTATTTATTTTGGGAGCAAAGATCATTCTTCTACGAAAATGTTACCTCGAAAACGATTTTAGAGAAATAAAGTGTATGTGTGCAATTCGCCTGTGTTTGCCTGTGTTCATCTCACACTTCCATTGCTATGTACTCACCACATTTCTTAGCCAGCTATCGTCCTACTCCAACCTACCACACTTTTGTATGGTCATAAGTTCAAAAATTGTTCCGATTTATGGGAGGGAAATTTCCACTTTTTTCGATTAACCATGCCAAAGAACTTCGAGCAATTTGATTTTTATAGTATTTTCACAAACCTTTTCCAACTTATCAACATAGTCTAGACACCATGTAAAATAATCTATCTCATTCTCTCACAGGATAAATCCTTTTTATGAATATGTTTGTCTCTTTTTAGTGTCGCTTTTTCGTTTCATCGAATTTTCAAATGACAACGACGCTAAAAAAGTTTCACTTCACAAAAAAAAAAAAAAAAAAATACAATTTTTGGAATACAAATACAATACATAGAAAAAGTTCATGAGAAACCAGCTCTCGAGATGAGGCCTAAATTTGTAAACTAATTTATGCTTCACCACATAATAATATTGTATGCAAATACCATATATCTGACTGATTCAATACCTACAGTTTCACTGTGATTACTTCCTAAATTATTAAATATTAACAAATGTTTATGTTGTAGTATCAATCAATAACATTTTAATTAATTTCATACAAGATAAACAAAAAAAAAAAAAAATGTATTGTAGATGACAAGTAAAAAAGTTCCAATGCTTAATCTGAACGCATGAAGTTCCATGCCAAAACAGTTGCTTTTAAAAATGAAAAAATTTTTGGTTCAATTAATGTATTTTCATTTTTATAAATCTTTACTTTGGCACTTAGACACGTAGGCCAAATGATGAATCCAAATTTATACTTTCAGTTTGCTTGCCATTGAAACTAATAATTGCTCATCTGTCGTTTCAGTTCAGTTCCGTTTAGCTTTAATCGATCTAATAATGATGTTAACACTTTGCTTCGATTTCGGCAGATGTTGTACGAGTAATTCGCATGTTAGCCACAGGTGAATGAAACTGACTGATTTATGACAAATGTCGGCGCCAAGTTAAAAATTTAACGATGTTTTTTTTTTTTGTATCCAATTAAATCACAGTCGAAATTATTAATATTAAAATTAATATTTGACTTACAACCAGCGGCTCTAAAATATTTGCAGCTGTGAAATAAAAAAATTAAGTTCGATAGATATTAATTGAATCATTAACAAAAATTTAAAAAAAAAAAGTGTTTTTGACCTATATTTATCACGAAACGAACGAAAAAATGCGCATGACTTTGCAGATGATGAATGAACTGGCGGAAAAAATGTATTGCAAATTGGAAAAAAAAGGTGAGTAGTAATTTTTATATATATATATATATGTATTTTTGTGTATAATATGCCGTAAACTTTATTGTGCTGCTAACTATTGCTTGCAATCTAAAAAATTTCAAAATTCGCCTACAAATTTTGTGCATAATCAAGTTGTAGGAAAAAGTAAAAAAAGAAAAAATATATAAATTTAAACAAATAAAATAATATCACCACAAAATCACATCACGTAAAAGCGTGAGTGCGCCATTTAAGCTACTTGCAGTATTAACCGTGCAAAATTGACGCGAAATATAAAGACAAAACAATAACCTCGGTTGTACTGTAACTTCAACACCCTGCACACCCGCTCCAAAAGACTCTTGGGCTATATATTTTGGAATAGGTCGAATAGAAAGCTTTCTGAACAGGCTTTGAAGTTTCTAGGCACAATAAATAAAATGGATGTCACTATGTGTGCACTATCTGAATCATAGTTTTGTATGGTATTCAGGTTTTCATACCAAGGCTTTGGGTTATCCTATGCTTACAAAATTATTAGAATTCCAAGGTTTCACATTTTATGTACATTTACACTGTAGAAGTTTAGTAGATTGCTGATCGAAATCCCCTGGGTTCCCTTGTATGTACATTGAATGGAGAGCCCATATTTATTGCGAAGACCCACACACTTGTATACGAACAACAAAAGTATTATTTAGTATAGAGATTCAATATACCTATATTTCAATAATTCCATCCAAATAACAAATGTTTTTTACTGTTTTGCAAGTATAGGGTATAAAAACATTAAATCTGCATCCATTTAGCTACCGTTTTACATTACTTGGCATCTTCTTCATAGCTTCGTCGTAATTTTGTTATTTTCTTTCGCGAATTTGCACCAATTACCAGCATTATATCATCTGAATTGTCTTCGCTTATCAAATACGTTCACTTCACCCGCAAAGTCAAATGTTCAGATTGAACAACAATCGGATGGATGGACAGATTGACGATTGGTCTGTGTCATTTGCGACTTGGTTGCCATTATCGCGTGCTTGTCATTAAATTCATTTAAGTAAATTGCATGCCGATACGTCTATTTTGATTTTAACCCAATTTCTACAATGAACTTTTTGATTTTTGTACTACTTTGAATCAATAATTTCATTTAGTTTAGTTTCTGTTTTCACAGTTTTTGTGCAAATGTAATGGATTTGTTTATCGATAGGCATTATTTGCTTTATATATCAACACAATGTTTACTACAATGTCAATTGTAATAAAGGGAATGCAATTAAGCAGTATTCATGGCAACAGGGTCATCGTGAGAAAATCCGGGCCCGGAACTAAAAAATAACGGGCCCTTATATTTTATATGGAAATATGAAAGGCCATGGATGGAAAAGGGTATACTTGTGGAAGAGTGTATGTAACAGGCAGAAAAAGACATAGCAGACACCATAAAGACTTGTAGACATATTCTTGATCAGCAGATATATATATGTAGTTCTGTCCAACCATCCTTTGTATACCTCTGGACCGTAATTGACCCGGACTGGTGGATTTAAGCCGATCCGGTTCAGTTCTTCTTCTTAAGTTGGCTGTCACTGTCGTTAGCCTATGTTTGACAGCTGCTTGATTACGACGCGAAAAGTTTGTATGGCGATTTTTAACATGAAAAAAAAAATTGAACAACGAGTTTGCTTGAAATTTTGTGTTTCCAATGGAATAACGGAATCATTCAAAATGTTATACTAAAAGTGTTACGTGGACCCGAGAACGCAAGTATTTGAATGGCATAAAGCATTCAGTGAGCGTCGTGAAATAGTAGAAAATTTGCCTCATGCAAGTCGTCCATCCACCTCTGTTAACGACATAAACATCGAAAATGTGATGGAAATTGTGCTCGAAAACCGTTGTGTTGGCATTAGTAGAAAGATAGCAGAGACACTCAACACCTCTTATGAATCGACTCAACACATATTGGTTGATGCTTTGGGTATGAAACGCGTCGCCGCCAGACTTGTACCAAAAGACCTGAATTTTTTGCATTTTTTGCAAATTCCAGCTTGATTGTGTCGGAGTTTTTGGCCAAACATGAAACAAAAGTCATCGCACAACCACCATATTCACCAGACTTGGCACCCTGTGACTTTTTTCTGTTTCCGAAACTTAAATATCCGCTCCGGGGAACGCGTCATGAGTCGATTGATTACATTAACAAAAAAAAACGCTAAAGGAACTAAATGTTATCCCGGCTGAGGCGTATAACAAGTGTATGGAAAATTGGATTAACCGTTGGCATGATTGTATTGACTCAAAAGGAGCCTATTTTGAAGGAGATAATAAAGATTTGTATTAAAATGCATAAAAATGTTGTTTTTTTAACCAGTCCGGGTCAATTTTGTATTGTCAAAATGTATTGTCATAACGAGTTTTAAGAAACTTCCAAAAAGCTCGTTTCTGTATCGTTTACCCAGTATGTACAAGTATCTCTCATCAGCAACTGAATTTAAAATTATAAGCAAAAAATGCAAAAATGTGGCTCGCAATACAGTTGTAAAATTTTCATACGTTAAGATGTTAACATAACATTGTGAATAGGATCAGTGCTTTGATAAAAAAAAAACCAATTTCTCAATTTTTCGAAAGCTTTTTTATTGTGAGATATGTATTGTACACAATCAAAATCTTCAAGTCACATGTTCCCTGGTTAGTCTCCGAACATCCGTTCCATAACAGAGTACCTATATAATCTTTTGCTTAGTTTCGCCCTGTTTTGTTATTGTTTTGTCTCCGTTTTTGGACTGGTGACTCGTTTGAATAGTCAACTTTTTTAATACGCATATAAATTTGAAAAAAAAACTTGTCAGCTTACAGCTGATGGTGAAAATTAGTAAAACTGAAAGTTTATCTTCATTTACCATCTCTGGGAAGTGTGTATGCATGGTACTACATTCAAATTCATTATTACATCAAATATTTTAGCATAGTTCTAAAATTAAATAATTGAAATGAATATACCATATTATTTAATAGGAAATATTTTTTTCAAGTTATGCGCTTAGTGCGAAGTATGAAAAAGATAAACTAAAAAAGACTTGCAACGCCGTAACTCAAAAAGTAATTTTAAATACATGCTTACAAGTAGATACAACCTCAAAATGCTATAAACGTTAATAATATTTATGAAATATTGCTGCCAACGACTTCGTTACAGGCAACTTTAAACACAACAAAAACAATAATAAAAAGATGTTGCAGACATTAGCGTTCAGTTGCACAGTTCCTAGTGTTAAAATATTTTTTAGACGTGTTGTTCGTAGCGAATCTGTGACCAAGTGCGACACTTTGGTTTTTAACTACTTACAAGGAGTTTAAATGTTTTATTTCTTCTGACTTTTTTAGGAGGTTTAGTTCGTTTTTTTGTGGCTTAATTGGGGAATGCGCGGTGAAGATGAACAACTTCCTTGTTGTCAGTGACAACTTTGAGCCAACAATGATAGACAAAAAAGCAAACAACACAAACGTTAAGTTGCATGAAGTACTGTGCGGTATTAGTCGTACATTGAAATGGTGGCAGGTGTTGATAAATGTATATATGATGTTTCTCTGATGCATGTGACGGAAAATGAGCTGCAAAAATAAAAACAACAAGTTACATATAATTCATGCATCAAGCGTAACAAAGAAATTTATCTAATGAAAAGTGTGGCCGCTCTGTGTCAGTAAGTAAATGAATGAATGCATAAGTAAAGAAATGTGGTTGTGTCTTCCATTCGACTACACGATGTAATACAATTACATTAATTAAGGCTGAATAGATTTGTTTGTTCAGAGTTAAATTTTACCACTACGAGGGTAAGTCCTCAAATATTTTACAGACATAAAGTCTTACAAACTTAGCAATATAATATAAAATTCCAATATAATATATATTATTCTTAACAATACCGTGAAAAGATATGAAAAAGTTTTAAATTAATATGAAACAAGAAAAAACGTTAACTTCGGTTGAACCGAAGCTCTAATACCATTCACACGAAACTTTAAACAGTATTGTAATACATAAAAGTGGGGGTTTAAATAGGGGATATCCCATAAAGTGGGTGGTATACGCTCAATAGTAGATGTGTAGGAAGCGATGTAGTATATGTGTAAGATGCCGCCATATCGAATTTCAAGTTGATATTGACGTTTTCCATACAAATGCATAAAAGTGAACTGTGAGTTTATATGGGACTACCTCAAATAGTGGGCGGGTCACGCCCATTTGTATATGTATATGAAGCGGTTGTTCATTAAAATCCACAAAATCAAATTTCAAGCTAATATTGATCTAAATTAAGGATTTTTTCATAAAAACACAAAATTGCACGGTGGGTTTGTATGGGGGCTACCTCAAAAAGTGGGAGGGCCACGCCCAATTGTCTACGTATGTTAAGCGGCTGACCATAAAAAGGCTGGTGCATTTCAACCTAATATTGAGTTTAGTAAAGAAGTTTTCTTACAAAAATTCAAAAGTGGGCAGTTGGTTTGTATGGGAGCTACCCCAAATAATGGGCCCACCCATTAATGTATATGTCAAGCATCAGTCTACTTTAAGTTACTATATCAATTATTAAGTTGATATTGACTACAATAAAAATGTTTTTCATACAAAAAGTCAAAAGTGGGCGGTGAGTTTGTATGGGGGCTACCCTAAAAAGTGGGCGTGGCGGGTCAATCTTGACACTCTATTAAACTGCAATAAAAAGAAGTGTACGTGCAAAATTTCAACTGGACAGCATAAAAATTGGTCCCCAAAAAATGCGCAACCACTTTATGGGGTCTACGATGGCTCCTTTAATGCGTTACAAACTTTCAGACAAACTGATAATACCATTTCACACTATGTGTGAATGGTATAAAAATATCATCTTGATTTGAATTCATACGAGTGTCATCCGTCATTTCGAAAAAGCCAAACAAGAACAACGAAATAATATTGTATGTGCGAGAGAGACGGAATATGAATCTAAAAATAGAAGAGAAAAAAAAGATTTTTTTGTATGTCGCGCAATAATTGGTTATGATTCGGCAAATTAACGAGTTGGTTGCCGAGGTTGTTAACTTTGCAAGCCAGCGCCGTTTGTGTCTTGTGTTGTCGTGGATTAAATTTCAGCTTCTCCACTAGAGAAAATTTTTCTAAATCGGCAAAAATTCAACAAAATTTAATACTAATAAAATTAAAGGGGCGCGGGCCGAAGTTACAACCAAACAAACACAAAAGTTGAATATATGCCTATATATATATTTTTAAATGTATTCATATAAAAAAAGTTCATTTTGATATGTACGAAAATATGAAAACGATATCAAAATGATATTTTCGAGTACGAATTTTTGGTGACTCAAAGATTAACCCTATTTCGATGACAAAGTCATTTTGATGATTGATTTCGTGACTTTTTTCTCTATGCAGTCTTACGAATTTTCATGTAAATTCATTAAAATATTTTAACAAGAAATAATACTGCAGTTGTACATGCTCGACTTCGAGATACCCTGTAAATTCTCCTCCACTCTTTATTTGAAGCAAAGATTGTATGGGGGCTATATTCTATAGTTGTCTGATGTGGACCTCTGTTGGATATTTTAATAGGGTTTTGCAATTCTAGCTAAGTTAAAAAAAAATAAAATAAATAAATAAATAAAATAATTCATACAAAAATTCAAAAAATGTATGAGGGCCACCTCTTATAGTAGGGTTGCAAAGTTTATTTTATACACTTTATCTGAAGAGGGAATCGGATAGTCTAAATATCCAAACTCTATGCCTTATAGTATCCAAAATCTCCTTGTTCAAATAGACGACTGTACATGTCTATATCTATTTGAATTTTGATGCTGAACAAGAATATATGTACTTCATGGGGTCTGTCATGCCTCCTTTTGGCTCTTACATACATTTGCACAGGGTATAAAAATGTGACGAATTTCGATTTCGATCCAGTTTCGATTGGATTTCGATTTTTTGGTTGTGCTGAGTCCCAATTTTTGTTGGCAAAACTTTTCGATTGTAATCCATCACACCCTTGATTAATTCAAAATTAATCTCTTGTTAAAACTTTTAGGTTTACCCTCCGCACGCCTACAACTGTATGCACGCTGCACACCTGCTTTTGAAACATGGTTGCTCTTCGACATCAGGGTTGTGACGCAACGAAAAACCAATCCGACGACAGCATATGCTGCGGAATCCACAGACAATCGATAACTCAGTCGTGCCACAGCCACTGTAAAATCCTCAAGTTGCGCAATACTTCTCCTCCATACTGTATATGATTGTCACTTTATTATCTCTATCACCCTCTCGATTTTACGATTATTAGTGCCACTTGAACATCTTCAACTTCCCAATTTCCTCTCCATCGACTTCAATTAAAACTTTTCGTCTATTTTATTTGCAAAATTAAAAAAAAATTTAACAAAACGAGTTTGTGTTGTTTCCTTGTCTCTGAAATTAATGACAATGAACATGAAAGTACGTACATCATCTACGAGTATAATGTCATTGATGCGAGTTCAAGTTGTGCTGAACCTTCTGCACTTCATGCATTGGAGTCAATTATTCATCGATGGTAATATTTAATGGCATGGTAATATTTAATATTTAATGGCAACAACAATCCGTTGCGGATATCTAGTGTGGGGAAGCGTACCTCAACATTTTAATAATAATTGTCTTCAGTTTAAATTAAAGTTATGCCCATTTTGATTTGCTGTTTCTTTGTCAATATTCGCAAAACAAGAGAAATATCGAATTTCTGTAGTAGTCAATAGCGGTATCAAAAGTATGGTGAGCATGGATTTTTTTAAATCAAGTACAAATTCTCGGTTAAAGAACGGAATTGAAGTTTTTTCATTTAGCCCTCTTCAAGCTCTACTGACCTTGATTTAAAAAAAAAAAAAAACAAGAAAAAACGTTAACTTCGGTAGGGCCGAAAATACCATTCACATGAAGACCGTCCATATGAAGCCACCATGTGAAATGGCAAGTTCATTTTTCATGAAATGATAAAGATTTTCATGCAAAGTCAGAAATGTGGTCGGTTGGTTTGTATGGGGTTGCCCGTAAAATAGAGAAACCACATTAATTTCTCTTTATGTGAGATGTTCGGCCATAAAACGCCACTAAATTAATCTAAATTAATTTAAAAGAGGTAAATGTTGATACTTTACTAAACTACAGTAAAAAGTAGTCTATGTGCAACTGGATATCACAAAAATTGATGCCCAAAAATGCGCAACAACATCCAGACAGACGGACAGACATGGCTAGATCGACTCGTCTCGTCGAACTGATCAAGAATATTTATATACTTTATGGGGTCTAGGATGCCTCCTTTAATGCGTTATAAACTTTAAGATAAACTGAGCCTATAATACAATTTCACACTATATGGTATACAAAATAGGATTGATTTGAGTACATAAGGGCCCACAAAAAAAAAATGGTTTTTTATTATATCATTCACACATAGTGCAAAATGGTATTATCAGTTTGTCTGAAAGTTTGTAACGCATTAAAACGCGATTTGCTCGACGGCAAATCACAACCCATTGCTTTTATCATTTACTGTCGGCGCGAATAAATTGGATCAGCTGAGAGAGTAAATTTTGATTTTGCACTCATGTTTTCTTTCCTCACAGAGATTGATTGAAGAATTTTTTACTTACTTCAAGTAAAAAATTACTTATTTTATATTATAAGACAGTTGTACTGGACTTGAGTACATAGAATTAGATTTTAGATTTTAATACTTATTTTAAGAATTTTATACTTATTGTAAGGATTTCTGAGCTTAAATCGATCCCGAATTGTTTCTTTATATAGATAATATCCGTTGTTTTAGATTTTGATGCGAGTAAATTGATCGGAATCGATTTCGTTAAAATAGTCCGTTTAGTGACTTTCACTAGGATTTTGAGAACATGAATTTCCAAGAACCAATTTTAAATGAAATATAATCGCAAAATCATTCTAAAAGTGGCAAAACGAAATCGATGCCGATTAATTTGTTAGGAATATAATAAATTAGTTAATCAAAGCATTTATCTCAAACTGCATTTTCTGGTTTCAAATATTCTATTATGTATTGTGTCTCTTTCTGGATAGGAAGGTAAATTTCGAGCGATTTTTGCTTTACGCGTAGATGCTGGCGACCGTGCAAACTCACACTAGTATAGCTCCTCGAAATTGTTCTCCTAACAGCAAAACGAAAATATTGAAATCGTTGGCAATATACAATTCGCTGTAAAATTATTGAGAGATTAAATTAGCAAATGAGCTTCCAGTAAATTGAGGTTCACTGAACCAAACGCGCTATCACTAATTAAAAACAAAATTGCATTTTTGAAACTTGAGGAATCTGTGAGTCGTGATAACTCGTATCACTCACCGGAATTCTGTAGATTGAATCTGTGCGAACATTTCACTCCTAATTTAAGAAAAATATGTTGGAACATAGCGAAGTTTTTAAATTTGTTTGAATTCGCCAATCCGATGAGATATACGAGTTAGACGCGACTTGCGGATCTGCCCTTAATTTTAATCAAAATTACCATTTAAATGATAATATCATCTATCTGCTCAGGTTAAGTGCAGATACATCATACTTGCTTTTAAGCACACATTACCCTAAAGAAATTTATTAAAAAGAGATTAAGTAACAAAAATGTAGTATCAAAGGCTACTTTGTATGTACAAGCAACATTTAATGCGTTATGACACAGTGGTCTTTTACACAATATCTCAATATGTATTCTCAATCCAGTGTATATAGTAAACTAATACAAAGTATGACATCTATCCCATAACATACCAAAGATTCACCACCACTGGTTACTTGAATTGTTATAGATAGATTATAGATAGGTTTCACTACAAACAATCTCCAATATGCTTTAAATAATATTTTAAGAAATTAAATACCAAAAAATGTTACTTCGAATATAGAAATAAATTGACAGTGTCTAATGGGGGTTGGGGTCGTTTGCAGAAGTCCACATTAGGGGGAAATTTATTGATTGCCATTCAATTTGGAATGGCAAAAAAAAAACATTTAGCAAACGGCCCAGGCAGTTCACAAACGTCTCTTACGACACTTATCTCCTGGGTACCCTCTGAACATCCGTTCCGTGGTTGCTCATCTCGGAACGAAAGTTCAGATTATTGAATCAAACCTGATAAAAAAAATCGTAATTAAATTGAGCATGTTGTGAACGAAGGAAGGCACCTATCAATGTTGTATGTGCGACAGATAGCGAGATCTCAATATCGTATCGTGCCGAGATACGCACGCCTATATCATCACTACGCGCAGCATGGTATACGCCGCACGTACCAACACTCAACGAAAGAAATGAAATGGAGCACCGGAGCATTTTCAACTAGATTCTTCGAATTTTTCCGGTAATCTTCTCCATCTTATGAAGATATATGTGAGCAGTAGAGACGTATAGACCTTTGACGAAATCTTGTCATGAGGAGAAGTGTCGCCAAGCTTCTTAGAGAAAGACGCCGCTTAGAGTTAGAGAAGAACTCTACAGTCGGGAGCAACGCGAGCTGTTAGAGAGCGATATCGTAAGAAAAGGAGAGAGGAGAAACGCCTTTTCAAATACAAAAAAAAAAAAAAAGAAACAAGAAAGGCGTTAGCTTAAGAATGTTGAGGTGCTATGTGATAGAAATGAAGCTCGAAACTTTTATCAAATGGTCGAGCGTCTGACCCGGAGTTTTTTTCACTTCTCTAATCTACTCGGGGCGATAAAGAGAAGAATACCGCCGATAAAGAAGAAATTCTAGACTCCGCTGAGTTATTCAAAACCGGTGGCGAAGAGTTGGAAAGGCGTATGCACTAACTCTGATGAAAAATATGGTCCGATGAATGCAGGAATGAATGCTATGTTACATACGTTTTGACATTTCAACAAATTTTTGTGGGATATAAAAAAAAAAAAAAAACTAATAAAACTGTTTTAAATTTGGACTTACCAGCCAAGGTAAAGAACCTGCGGGCGCCTATGATTGTAAAGTATAAGTGTTTTCTAATGGTACCTAGAAGTTGATACATTTAAGATACGTATTATTTAGGCTTACAAGAATTGCAGTTCAGTTTAAGAAACATGCCTCATGGGAAATATGATTTGCTTGTATATTTAAATGACTCGCGACTTAAATACGCCTCCTTAATACAGTCTAAGAAAATAGTGAGAGAGCAATTCGTATAGCAACATACTGAAACACTTTTCTAGTAGATTCAATGGACACGTAGAGCTTCGATGATACATTAATTTTAAATATCATCTTGTTTGTAATATGTGTCAAAAAATCATGTAACCTATAAGCACAAACTGCGCTGATAAAACTCAACACAGATAAAATTTTGTAATACACATAATAAGATCAAATCGAAATATTTTGCTGGGTCAGCATTTTGTAATTTAAAGCCGTATATATACACATATGTAAACATAACGAGCAGTAATGAGTGTAGTAATTACTTTTAGGTTAAGATTTCGTATCGGCGCAGCATTTTAGTGGATATATTGAACCAGTAAATGGGCAATACAATAGCTAACGAAAACGCCTCAGGTGTAATCTTGACCAAAAATAAAAAAATATTCGTTGAAAGTGAAATGAGGTGTGGCAACCTTTTTACATATGTACTCGTATAAATACATCTTACAATACGAAATTTGTCTCGCTTCAATAAACAAAGCCGAAAACATGACTAATTTTCTATTGAAGCGTTACGGAGCTTTGTTATCGTTGATATTGATATGATATGGGTATACATACATACTATGTAGACGAATGTACGGAGCCCCTGTGGAGTGGATTTGTGACGCGAGACATCGTAAGAGGATAGTACTGCCAAAGCGGAAAATAAAATTACAATTGATTGGCGTTAAGCTGCTATTACCGTATTTCTAAAAAATGCAGACGATTGTAGCGTATGTGCACAGCATGAAGACGCGTCGCAGTGGCTCAAGGTCGTTGGGGCGTACTTACGACTGACTTCAGGTGCGTCTTGAATCTGTGCAAGCGGCAAATGCCAGCGGTCATTTCACAGTATTTCTTGCTATTATTTTAACCTTTTTTATTTATGTTTTCTTAAAGTGATTTAGCAATTCCACTTTACAGCGCCATCATCATTTTTTCGAGCGATTTTTATACACGTCGTCTGGAGTCTGGCTTCAACGTTCCATTCCTCGTCCTTAAACAATTCGCAAAATATACGTACAATGTGAGCAAACTGAAAACACACAGATACAGATAGATTGACGTGCCCGAAAAGGCAAACCGGTTCAATGCGTTTGCATGCTATCTGCAGCAGCTCACCTCAATTGATTGCGCAACATCAACATTATTATGAGCATCACGCGCACAGCTTTTTTTGCGCAGTCAGAGGTCTGCACATTCTCAATACTAACCGGCAGTAGCATCTCTTCAACTGGCCGCGGTTGGTTAGGTTGGTTTTAAATTGAATCCGCAAGTCGAATTACTGCAATGCATGCAGATTGGCAATGCAGCTCACTGAATTTCCTCATTCGTGTGACCTGAGTTCCAGCATCACCGCACTATGCAGCAAGCTGCCTCATGTCACTCTAATCCGTTGTCTCCACTGCAAATAATATTTTGGAACGAACACCTGAACACCTGAAAAACGCATCGCCTTCGCCCCAAACCGGTGTCCAATCATGCGCTCAGCTGTGAAATTCATTTTGACAAATAATTCGGCAAATAATTGCTCATTTTTTATTGCATTTTTTATATTTTTCATGGATTGGCCAAGATGATAAAATGATTTTACTTAACAGCAGAATTGTGATGCTAAAGGTTTTTGTACCTTTTGCAAGATCTGTACATATTTTGCAATATTATATAGGGTGGGCCATCATCTTGGTTTAATTTTGAAAATGCTATAATATGACAATAATATAGTTTGTTACATAGTGGGAAAAAACCTTAGAGTAATAAGGATAGACTATATAACTATCTTATCACTAACTTACAATATACTATGAATTGGCACATGATAGATCTAATCGCAGACTAGAGGAATAAGTACTAATTTAACCAATCTTATATAGTATAAACTCTATATAAGTGAATTGCGATTATTACATCTTAAATTATAATTATAGATCTTATCTTCAACTTTTTGAATATTGACTTTTACGTGTAAATTGCTAGTGAAAAAATAATATGGTAATTCCCATAACATTTTAAGCAATTTATTCAGTGCAATTTGAAGCTCTTTTTATATGTGTGACACTATAAATGAATGTTATATGACAATCGCCCCAAATCTGTGAACCATACATCAAAATGAGATTAAATATCGTTTTAAAAATAAGAAGTTTGTTGTTCAGTGAAAGTTCGGATTTTCGGTTTATGATCGGATAAAGTATGCATATAGTTTTTTGTTGATTTTATCTATAGTTTTCCATATATGTACACCAAATGTAAGTTTGCTATCCATATGCAATCCAAGGTTTCGTATGCTATTTATCCAAGAGATGTCAGTATTGTTAATACTCAAATTTCTATTGGGTAGATATATACTATTTCTTTTCCTTGTAAAGAAAATAGTGCTAGTCTTATTGACATGTAACATGATTCTCCATTTTTCATAGTACGAATTTAAGTCATTCAATGAGCAGAAAGTAGAAAAGTACAATACATATATGGCATACTTTTTTTTGTTTTCTTTTAGTTGCTCAATATGAAATTGTGGAAAGTTTGTCGACATTTTTATACACGTGTGGTATTATACATGAATGGTATTATAATTTAGCAGAAATAGTTGCATCGCATTGGAGGAAGCATCGGAGACTCCATAAAGTACACTACAAGACGAGTCGATCTAGCCATCTTCGTTTGTCTGTGTGTGCGTTTGTGTGAACCTTTTTCGTGAATCTGTGTAAAATAGGTGTGAAAGTTGATTTTGAGACTTTTAATAACCATAAGCAACCCAAGTATCAAAACAACCCCGATTTAACAAATAGAAGGTACAGCTCCCATACACCTAAAATTTAATGGCATTTATAATTCACAGATATTTTTTGCATATTATTTGTTAAGTGCAAGGCGGAATATATTCAAAAATTTAGAAACTGAAGTAAAACACCAGCATTGGCGAACAAGTGTGAAGAATATTAAAGCTTCGTTTCTACCGAAATTAACGTTTTTTTCTTATGTTGTTAAATTTTATAATCTTCATATGTAGTGTGAATAGTATTATAATTTGGTCACGCAGTTTGTAACACATCAAAGGAAGCATCAGAGACCTATAAAGTCCTATAAACCTATAAACTCGCCATGTCCGTCTGTATGTCTTTTTCCTATCTGTGTGAAACAAAGCTAGTCCCACAGTTTTTACGATATTGATCTGAAATCGGGTATGGTGACTTCCTATGTTCCTATGCTGCACATGTATTATTTTTTATTACAGCCAATATCAACATGAAATTCGATATGGTGGCTTCTATGGCCTTACATATATATTAATGGGAGTGTCCTGCCCACTTTTAGGCCCTATTTAAATTCTCCTACTTTTCATATTTTGCATAAAAAATTAATGCTAATATGGTGACATTTTATAGCTCCACATAGTTATTAATGGGCGTGTCATGCTCACTTTTAGAGGTAATGCCCATTTAGACAAATTGACCAATTTTTTTTTGTTTATGTAAAATTTTCTTTTTTTATCGACGTAACCAGTCAATTGTGTCAATACAACATTATAAGACTTGACAGTAATTTGTTAGATGCTGTTGATCCATAATATGAAAATATGACAAATTTTTTATACTCAACATGAAATTTGTTCAAATATCATCACCATGGCAAAAAGATATCTGTGCCACTGGCTTGAGTCCAACCCTTCACAACGGTTAAAGTTTTGGTGTTTGAATAGTAGTAGATTAGAGTAGAGTAGAGTTGAATATTAGTTGAATTAGTTGGGTTTTAATCGAAATAATTTGATATTTTATTCAAACATTTTCCCGTTTTCTGCGTTCGATTGAAAATAAGTTGAAAATATACATAAAATGTTATGTAGTCCAGTCTCACTAAGGATCATATTGGTCTAAGTGTGACATCTATCAAGGGGTCATTAGGCATATCCTATGTGGTCCAGTCAAATTAGGATTCAACTGCGGAAAGTAATGCAATAAGCTATAAAAGTTAAAATGCATATAAAACTTAATAACACTTATAAATCACAAATAGTTTTAAAATATTCTTTGTTAAGTGCATGGCGCAATAATGATATTGCTTAATAATGCTTAAATTTTTTTTTCGTTGTGTGTTTATTTGTTTGAAAATAAAGTAGCAAATAAACAAGAACAAAGGACAGACAGACATACTGACATGGCTAGTTCGAATCGTTTCATAGAGCTGATCAATAATATTTATACATTTTGGGGTCTCCGATGCTTCCTTCAATGAACTACAAAAAAATGAAGCTAGATAATGACTTACCCTTTATATTTATTTGCTTGTGCATATACGCCTACATATGTATGTACATTATTTACAAGCGCGGTTCCAAATCATATTTTGTGGTTTTAATTACAATAAATTTTATATTTTGATAAATAACGTAAATCTGAATTGTAAGAGGTTAAAATTTTGTAAAATCTTATCACACCCCTCCCATTGATTTTGATCAAAAAGTTACGACAATCGAAGTTTAATTTAAAACGAATTCTGTTAAAATTGAAAATCACAACATAAAAAAATAAGAAAAAAACGTTAATTTCTGTGGAACCGAAGTGCTTTTCCTTCAGTTCATAAATTTATGAATGGAAGCTTAGATTCAAATATTATTAATATAGTGGGTAAATTTGAAAATTTCTTCTGTTTATAAAAGTGTCCGTAGCAACTTTCAAACCAATATATTAAAGATTGTGGGAATAGAGCGGGGAGGAACGAATAGACAGGTAGATGTACATGGCTAGAATTACTCGTCTTGTCATGCTAATCAATGGACTAATGGACTAGTGTGCCGGAAAAGAAACAGGACTGTTCGAAATAAACAACAAAAATTTAATATTTTGCAAAAGTGATTTTTTTTTATTCAAAATAGTTTCCTTGTGCTTCGATACAGCGTTTTGCACGGTCAATAAGCAATGAGTGTTTTAGGTCATTTTTCGGAATGTCCTTGAGAATGCCGGTCGACGCCTTTGGATGGCTTCAATGTCCTCATAGCGGTGTCCTTTCATCGGCAAATGAAGTTTTCCAAATAGATAAAAGTCACACGGAGCCAAATCAGGCGAGTACCGTGAATGATGTACCTTTCAAACGCATGTACCTACCAATAGGTGGCGCCACCAGAAACAGCTATTTTTAAAAGTTCAGTTTCTTTTACGACACACCTGGTATATACTTTATGGGGCCTCCGATGTTTCCTTTAGGTCGTTCCAAACAATGTGACTAAATTATAATACTATTCACAATCTGTATGAAGAGTATAAAAAAATTGGAATGCTATTGAAATTGGGAAAATGACGATTATTTTGTAGTTATTGCGCAAAATAAAGTTAAGAAACATTTTTTCGCGGATCTCATGACCATGAAAGATAGAGCCCACAAGCTTGAATTTTTTTAAATCTCCTGATACATACGTAGTTCAAGTTCAGAAAAATGTTGGATACCATAGCTGCCACGCCCACAATCGATACGTTTGTCTGCTATTTGCACACTTTTGAATATTGGCGCCATCTAGATGGCGTATCGTAGAACTAACACGATTTCATTGGTCATCAACTTCGTCTGGCTCTATTAGCGTCATCCACCGTAGTTATTTTATGTTTTATAAATTTTTAATGTATAAAAACGAAGCAAAGTACGTATAAGAAAGTTGGCAGAGTATTTCAGAGTCGTGAACTCACTGTTGCTGCATTCTTACATATTTCGTATTAGAGAGCGTCTACATTATATGGAGTTTGACAAATAATTTTTTAAATTACTGAACTCGTTTCAAAATCAATTAATTTCATTAAAATTTGTTAAAATGTTCATGGTACTATATGTAGTTATATAATGAGACTTGTGGTGTTTAACAAAAGTACGAGTACATGACTGTTACATATTTTGAAATTATGAAAGAGTCATAAAAATCAACGTTTAATTTTTTGTATATACATAATTTATATTTAATTGCAGCCTTTAGTTTGACCTGCCGCCGCTTATCGTTTTATTTCAATCGTTTTCGAAAGAGCATTTCGCATTTTGTACCAATTGAAAATATGTACTTAAAACAAGATCTGGTAGCATGTTGTCACAACCACAGCCAGGTAGGGCAACTTTCAATGACATAACTTTGCGGAATATATGCAAGTGCAAGGAGAGCTGTCAGGGACAGAGTTATGTGCACTTACTCGTCGAAAGAAGTTGAAGGAAATGCAACGCTATAATCGAACTTCAAGTACAAGTTTGGCTTTCAATTAACTTAATTTCAGTGTTGAGCGCTGCTGCCGGAAAAGTGGGTCAAATGCAGAGCGACATTAGCGTCAACACTTCGCATATGGGTCGAGACAAGAGTTATGTCGATTGTTGCCATCACACACGCGTTTAATGAAAATAAAAACCATAAACAAAATACATAGACCAAAAAACTCAGCTTAGACATGCTCGATACGGGCCCCTTTTGGTTGTTTATCAGGTCGTGTGCCGCAATTGAGTCGAAAATTGTAACAAATGTAATTAAGAGCCGCGTCTGAACGATCGACAGCAGCATCAATTGCGGCAGCAATAACGACGACATTCGATTCATTTTAAAGTTTTTGGGTAGGAATTGAACAAATACTCGTATTGCAGTAAATTATGCAACTGGACAACGGCGCAGACTGAAGACCCGTTTGCACTCATTTAAACTAAAGTAAATGTAACGATCACATGATCACAATTGATGTTTAAAGGGACCAGGCGCGCTAAATGGGTGCTGAAGGTAGTTTAATTTTCAAATAAAAATTAGGTGTCCATACTTGGGATCACGGGTCTGGAGCGAAACAGTGTAGTAGGCCAGTTTTGGTATGGCACCAGTTGATCCTTCTACAAAAAAAAAAAAAAAAAAAAAATTTTATAGATAAATGTTTGTTATTTTATAGTTTTTTGACGAAGTAAAACTGCGCTTGTTTTAAAAGTAACAAGAAAGAACGCTGCAATCGAGTGTGTTCGACTTCGAGGATGGATGAAATGTTGTATACATGTTAATGGGATCGAAGGGGTCAGGAAGAAGGGGAGGTAGGGGAAGAGGCAGGTGAATGGGAGCAGGGTAAAGGGTGGTAGGCGAAGGAATGAAAGGGGGCAGGGGCAGATGGTTGGGCAAATGGATGGTAGGGTAAGGGGGCATTGTGAAGGAGGGACAGGGGAAGAAGTGGTAGTGGGAAGGAGAGGAAGCTAGAGGGGCAGAAACGCGTCAGGTGCCAGCTAGTATCTTATAGTTTCCGAGATCTCTTCGTTCAAACGGACGGTTTAACTGATGGATAGACGGACGGACGAACTTGTCTATATCGATTAAACTTAATATGCTGATCAAGATCCTTCTGTCAGTTACATATATATGCACAATCTTAATATACAGGGCTGTGATGAGTTTTAATTTCGAACCAATTTCGATTTTTTAGTGTTCCGAGTTACAATTTCTATAGTGTTTCGATCGAAATCAATTCGACAATAATTTGTCGGGAAATTGCGATTGGATTGGTTAATTGCAATAACCTATGCACTAAAAAGTGGTATGAGGCATTGTTTGTATAAGTCGATAAAGCCAAGTTTTCATAGCATTTTAAGTAATAAATGATTAATTAAAAAAATGAAGTTGTGCAAGGACTGCCAATCTGTATGCTCTTGATAAAATAAATTTTCGAAGTAAGAAAGCACTTTCGAAACTGTGTTCTCGCTTTGCTTTCGCTTTATTGCTTATGCTTTCCATTTAGATTGCACTCTGACGCCTTTTGAGCGAACACATAAGAAAGTACAAGCTGTGGTTTGCAGAACGATATAGAATCGTATTATCGCATCGAAAACAATTAAATTATCTATGAATTTTATACATCCATGCGCTTTGAGTTGTCCAGAAATGCAACCATCGAACCATCGTACATTTTTAATGGTTCGACTCATATAAGTAAATTAAAATAAAATTGGTCACCCTACTGATGATATGAATACCATTGATTTTGTTTTTGCTGTCATCTTTGGCGCTGTGCTGCACTGCAATGTTGCAGACGCCGGTTTTCAGAGAGCTGAAACAAGCCGAGTCGAACCAATGCGCTTGTCAATTTCTACGCTACGTTTCAGGAATTTCAATTAGTGCATCCAGAGCACACTAAGCACTCAATGCACTTGGCTGGGCTTGCTGGCTGGCTGGTCGACTCTTGCCGGTGTTGGGATTTTTACATTCGCCATCTCGCTTAATCACATATGTGCAGTCTCATCACAATTTAGTTTTGGTTCAGCTTGGTTTCAGTCATTGCTCATTTCATTTCCCATTCTTCATTATGTGTACCTATTTTTTTTACTCAATTTCGACTTTGGTTTTTGGTGTTTTCATTTTTGCCTAAATTGGTTTAACGTGTTGCTCGACTTTTTGTTTTTGCTTGTGCGTGTTTTTTGTGATGACAAAAACGACAACAACAGCTGCTGTTGCTGTTGCATATCTGCTACTCCATTGAAGGCCGTATATGCAATTCCATGCAATCCATCCATATATTTATTTACTTGCCACCTTCTGCATTTTGTGACGTAACACCTCGAGGCGAACAAACGACCGACCGACCGACCGACCCATCAACCAAGAGACCGACTTAACAGACTAAATACTACCCGTTCCAATGTTTCAGCGACCGACTGAGCGAACTCATTTTGCAAGTTTGCAAGCGTGCGAGTTTTGCCGGCAGACTTTTTTTTTGGTGTTAAGGAGCGTCAGTTTTGATTAAAATATTATTTATGTTTGTACATTTTGAAATATGGGTATGAAATATTATTGTATGCTTTTTTATGTGTACGAATGTGTGTACTTACAAGTGTTTTTGTCGAAAATTACCATTTTGTACGAGCATCTCAAGTGCAACGAAATGTGTACTTCAAACCAAGATAATTATTGTATAGGTTAATACGCTATGATATGCGTATAAAAACAATCGAATAGATATTTTTTTTACTTTTATTTATTTCCGATTTTTTACTAATATTTAAGAAATATGCGCTTAGTAGTAGGCTTATACATAGTTTTTGACGTTTCTCAATATCAGGTTAAAATTTAATTTATACATAGTAAATTGTGGTAACTGGAAAAACCAGACAGTTAAATTTTAAACAGACGTGAAAAACTTTCATTTAAGGGCGAGCTTTCAACGTCCAGTTCAAATTTATCTGTCAGTTATTGCAAAACAAACACAAAAGAACCGGACTTAAAAAAAATTCGCTTAATATGTTTTAATACATTGGGTGTTTAAATTAGTTCTTAGCATTTTCGTGCTTAGTGCATTTCCAATATTCCACTTTCCGAAATGTATTCCCCCGTACACACACTGTCATTAAGCCACGTTTTAAGTATATGTTATTTGGTTGAAGCGTAAATAACATCACTTTTTACTTGAATTTGTCTAACTTTGTGTCGGATAAAGTGTTTTTGACAGAAATTCAACTCCATTACTAACTTCATTCAACTTCATTAGTAAAGGAAGAAAAATGAAGCAATTTGAGCATCGATTTGTGACTGGCGATCAAAACTGGATGCGCTAGGAAAATCCCAAACAATGCCAACCATCAACATCAACGGCCATGGACCCAAGCTTCTGCTCTCTATTTTGTAGGATCAGCTGGGTATAGTCCACTATATGCTAATCAAACCCGAGTATTGAAGAAAGTCACAATTTTACCAGAGACACGATAAAGTGATATTTCAGCACGACAATTCTAGACGCTATGCTGCAAAACTATTGAAAATTAAGTTGAAAGTCCTATCCCACCCGCTGTATTCACCAGACATTGCTTCATTCGATTACTATTTGTCCCGATCGAATAATTTTGGTCTGGCTGTGCAGCATTCTTACGATGAAACCATTGAGTTGATTCTTGGATTTATTCTAAAGACGACACGTTTTTCCGACGCAAAATACATATGCTGCGAGAAAAATTAAAAAAAAAAATGTAGTGGCTATTGATGGTCAATACTTTGAATAATCTATTTTTAATCATTTTTGCACAATATAGTCTAAATGTTCTAAAAAAAAGCTACTAATTAATTCAAATACCTACTACCTACCATTATGTAAGTAGTCGACCGGAATCTAGGAATAATTTTGTATATTATTGCGTTTATGCGATGCTGTTATTGCTATTTCACCTTGAATCAATCACAACAACTACAAACAGCAAGATGGTCACCAATATAATAGTGACGTGCATACAAATAATAATATCTAACGTAATCTCCTAACTCTTCCTTGTTCGTCTTATTAACTAGTAAGTGGTTGCTCGCTAGCTATCGTTTAATATTTGAGCTCTTGATGTGTGCGTATATTTACACAGAGTGTGTATAGTATTATAATTTTATCACAATGTGTGCAACGCCGTAAAGGAAACACGGGAGACCCTATAAACTATATAGGGTAATCAGCACAACAACACGACACTGGGAAGTGTAGCTTCCATACAAAAACACTTTGTATTTCTTTTGTTTTATCGAACATGTTTGAATTAAAGCAATTATTTTAAAAATAATAATTGTTTAGGAATTGGTGAGCTACATACAAAAGGTTAATCCAATTAATAATAGCAGATATTGCATAAACTGTATACTTAAATCAGCAAGTATTTGAGACATCGATAGTTTAACCGTCTAGCGTTCAGCGTAACATCCAGACGACTTAGGTTAAACCCCAGTTTGACCCAAAATTTGTTTAATTTTTAATATGATTCTTTTCATTTATTTTATGCGCTACAAAACTATCAACAATCAACACAATTGCAAAATTTGAGACAAATACATACATGTATAAGAATAGGAAGCAATTAGCCCTAAAAACGCGTCGTATGGATTGGCTATTAGGCAAAAAATCTAAGCTTAGTCTGGACAACAAAGTCAGTCTATACAAAGCCATACTTAAGCCGGTCTGGACTTACGGCATTCAGTTATGGAGTGTGGCAGCTGTATCAAATATCGAAATACTTCAACGGTATCAAAACATTAACCTTAGGAAAATCACTCGACCTCCGTGGTATATACGCAATGACAATATTCATAACAATCTTCAGATGCCAAGTATAGCTGAAGAAATCAGGAGTCATAGCACCAGATACATAGAAAAACTTTATGAACACAGTAAAAATCTGGCTATCAATTTACTTGATAACTCAATAACAACGAGGCGGCTTAAGCGAGTGCACCCGTTACATCTGTCATGTCGTTAAGACACGGACATAGGTTAAGATTAGGTTAATATATGTTAATATGAAGGTACGTAGTAAAATCATGTAAAACGTAAATGTAAAAATTAAATTTGATTATAGTTCCTGCATCGAATTGATGGCAAATAAAAAGATTAAAAAAAAACTTGTATATGAATGAAGTGTATTATATTAAAATTTGTTAAATCTAAGCGTCCCTTCAAAAAATTAAAAACTGAAGCAGACTTCGGCGTTGCCGAGCAAAAATAGTGTTAAAGCTTCGGTTCCATTTTAATTTAATTTTAAATTAAATAAAGTTTAGAAAATTATAGGTTGCTATTGATGTGATCCCAAGTAGCGTGGAACTATTTTGATCTAAAATAGATTTGTCTTCAGACTAGCATAAACACTTTAATTTAAGCTTGTCAAGCTTCTTCCATGGGCCATATTTTAGAAATAATGAGGTTTCCGTAGTTTTGAGGTCAGAGCAATTTGAAGCATGAATTTTTAATCTGAACACTGTATTTACTCAAAATCAGGATCGTTGCGGTTTTCAACGCATTAATCCAAATAAACTAGCGTGACGGATTTTGTTCACAACATTTTTAAACTTTTAAATTATAAGGTGGTAAAACAGAAGGACTAATCTCCTTCATAATATTTGTTTTAATGATTACACATAATAAAATGGTGATATGCAAAAATATTATTGGAATATTTTTAAAACACAACTCTAAATCAATTATAAATTCTAAAATCGGGATTACTTCAAATGAAATTATTTTCCTTGAGTTAAATCGAAATAAAACAAAATTATTTAAAAAATCTTACAAAATTGTAAGTTTAATTGAAAGAAATTATTGTAAGTAAGCTGTGGCGTAGATATACGCTCTGACGGCAATTGCATACGAATAGATGGCGGTATTTCATTTGAACTCTTCTTTAATTAATTTTCCAGTCTCCATATTCGGTAATGCCTGGTAGGACAGTAGTGCTTGCAGAACGGTGACTAGCAGTACTTGGTGTTATTAAAAAGTTTGCGTATAAGAGACAAATAGCCGAATTGAGGGCGTGATGAGCGTGGAATAAACATTTTTTTAAACTTCACCTGCATGTGTATCAGGCGTATTAAAAACAAAAACAAGTTTTGTGGCTCTATCTTTTATAGTATCCGAGATCTCGATGTTCACATGTACAATTCCAATGACGGACATACAAGGTATGATCTAAAAAAAACAAACTTTCAATTTAAATCAAATAAATGTTGTATGTATTAAATGTTGGCAGTGTTAGAAAGTCGCATTTTTCTTCTTTGGAAAGCAGCTAAGTTCATGCGAATAGTTTGACAGGTTACAAAATGACACAGGTTTTAGTAACAGCAGTTTTTGTAGTTATGTCGTAAAAACAAAATAGAAAATATTAAATTTTGTTTTAAACTCGGAAAAATATTTGGTGTGCGCTGTTGCTCTGCTTCTACTCTTCTTTCATTCCCCTACAACACATACTTCTGCCTCTGCCCCTTCCCCTACCACCCCTTTCTTTG
Organism: Leucophenga montana; assembly: GCA_035044765.1. NCBI lineage: Eukaryota > Metazoa > Arthropoda > Insecta > Diptera > Drosophilidae > Leucophenga > Leucophenga montana. The sequence goes on from JAWNNQ010000203.1 coordinate 105,707, forward strand.
CCACCACAGCTCCCTTCTCCCTTCCACCTATCGCCGCTCCCTCTATTCCATTAACATGTATACAACATTTCATCCCTGTATTTTAAAGTTTTTGGGCCAGGAACCATAGCTGGGATACACAGAGGAACCCAACAAAGTTTCATCACAATCGGATGAATGGTTTAGGAACGCATAGAGGACAGACATACATACATTCATTTTTAATTGTATACATACAAGTAGATATAACAAATTTACAATTATCAAGCACATTTTTGAAAGATGTTGTAATCGATACTCTTAAAAATATACAAAATTAAATGTTGTCCTTAACATGAATACTCAATAGATGATCTGCAAACGTAGCATCTGCACCTATACTTGAAAGCAAATAAACAAATATTCTTACGATAAAACTTAAATTAAATTATTAAGTGCCATTAAGAATGTGTTAATTACACACCAACATACATAAGTGTTTACAAAATGCTTACAATAGTATAAATGTTGACCACCCGTAGGAGGCGCCATGTAGCACGAACTAGTGCAAGGCTTGGCTAATATAAATCATACGAAATGACCATGTTAAGACAGCTAAAAGTGTCATAAAGCGGCACTTATTACCGTGCTAAACACGTTAATAAGTCCATAAACTCAGTTAACCGCGGAGGTCGTTGTCAACGCTTTAAATTGAGTGTGCAGGCCAAATAACAGACGCAAACATGCAGAATTAAAGTCGATGACACATCAAAGGTTTTGTCCAACTTCGAATGTCGAGTAGCAAAAACAAGATCATATTCAAAAGTTCCGGAGTTTTTAACAAATATTGATTACTAGCGGCTACCCGGCGTTCGTTGCTACGGCTATAAAAAATATCTACATGCGCTTTATATCATTTGAAAAGTGGGCCATGTATTTTCTCGTGCCGCATTGGTGGTGGCATTTCTTCCGACCCTGCATCAATAATTTTACCTTTCTCTATTTTGACCGATTTTCCTGAAGTAAAAAAATTGAATGTTAATGAATTTTTAAGTGTTCACCATTCTTGAATTGTTTACATACCTCGCATATATAGATAAACTACAAAATGTTTGAATTATTTATTTGCTATGCTTAAAATAGTCACTCTTGAACACAATAACAACAGCGAATTGCATTAAAAAAATGCGTTATTGGTTATTATAATCTTGAAAGTTAAATTAAAGCCTTAATTACAATTGTCAATGCCCAAGTCTCAAAATTACGTCAGTGTATGCAATCGAATTAATTCTAAATGCATCAATTTTGTATTTATGCTAGTGCCAACTTTTCACACTGTTTTCGAATAGTAGTAATAAATTTATATTAAAAATTAATTTTTAATTGCACTTCCAACGGTACCCAACTCGTTTCGAGAGAATGAAATATGGTTGATACGATGTACAGCTGATGACAGTTCAACTTTTAATTCAATTTTCTCATTTGACTACCTCTTTTCAACATAATTCAAATATCCTAAGTGGAACATCTTTAATCGATAATTTAAGCAATTCCAAATATTTTAAGCTCTAGCAGATCAATATCGGATGAAATATGAAAATATTTTGATAGGAAGAAAAACAAGAAAAACTCTAACTTTGATTGAACCGAAGCTCTAATAGCATTCACATGTAATTTAAAATCGTATTGCAAAAGATAAACATGAGTGGTGGGTTTGTATAGGGAATACCCAAAAAAATGGGCATGTCACGCCTATTAGTGTCTGTGTGTGAAGCAATCGTCCGGTTAGTAAAAATATGAAGCAACCGGTGTTTATAGCCTGCCATTAAGGCCAAGGGTATGCTAAGTTTGTGCAAATATATGTAACGTACGAAAAGAGGCGTGGCAGATCCCATAAAGTATTTATATTCTTGATCAGCATCGAAAGCTGAGTCGATCAGACCATGTTCGTTTGTCTGTCCGTCCTTCGTATGTTTGAACAACGAGATCTCAGAGACTATAAAAGATAGATAGATAGATAGTGGATCGCGCGCGTGTATTAAAATTTTTGGATGCGACGCCCACAATGGGGCAATATAATCTTAAAATTCACGTTTTTGTTTATAATAAAAAAAAAAAAATAATTGTTTAATCTTAAAATTAAAAAGATATTTTTATTTAATAATTAATATGTTTTTAATACATTTTTTTTAATGTTTAAAAAATAAAAATGAATTATTGGAGTATGAAATGCGGCAGGGTATTTCGAAGCCGTTAGCAATATATATTTGCAACCAACTTTCGAACTTTCAAATCAACTCTTGTAACTACTTCAATAACAAATTTTTGCAAATTGTTTTCAGATTTCTACGATTTCTGTGTTTGTGCACTCTTCAACTGAACTAATTGTTTCGTTTCAAGATCACGCCGATGCTGTCGTCAGTCAATCAGTTAGCCAGTTAACAAACTATTGAGCCAGTTGAGTCTGTAAAACAAGTTTCGGCCTACATTCAATGTACGCCCTTTACATGGCCTTTTAAGTGCATTACAACTATTTTACTTGTACAATTCAAAATAAGGAAATGATTTGTTTTTTCTTGAAATATTTTACAATAATTATATGCACCGATAAGTTAAACAAACAGAAAATAATTGTTCGATTTTAAGGGTTTTAATCTTCTGGGCTACTAGTAAAAAGTATATGACGGAGAAACCATTTTAAGTTTACCAAACAACGATGGATGGATGGTTTGAATTGCGTTTATTTTTTGGTTTACCTTGGGAAAATCCGCAAAGTCATTTGAAGTGATGAATATTGAATTTCGGTTAGCGGTAAAAGAAAAAAAAAACAAAAAATTTTTAGGTACAATACGAAAAAAAAATAGATTGCATCTTTTGAAGCTTGAAGAGGCAAAACAGTAATTGCAACGCTCAACTCCGTTCGACAATATGTAGCCTCCGCTCCGGAGTTTCTGCTGAGCAACGTCCGAATAGTATATGTATATGTACTCATGCGAGAGAGTGAAAATGAATTCGCTCTCACTTTCATTGTGTGCATTTTGCAAACTCTCATTTTGGTCGTTTCAGCTGCTGCACATGCGCTATGAGATTTTGCATGGGAGTTTAAGTTGTTGTTGTTCCAAGTTGATATTGTTGTTGTTGTTATTGCTGTTACTACATTTTTTGGCTACATTATTGTTGTTGTTATTGTAGTTGTCGTCGTCTTCGTTGGCGCTGTCGTTAACTGTTGATATTGTTGTTGTAGTAGTATGTATCTCCATATTGTTGTTGTTCGCTGTTGCTGCGCTGCCGCTGCCATTACGCTGTCGTTCATTTTTGGATTTCATTCAAAATATAAATAGATGTGGCGATGCGAATAGTGTTAATAGAAGACCTCAACGGAGGCAGACCTCATCTGTTGCCTTAAACAGTTTACGACGCTTTAAAACGCGATCCGTCCTGGGATATAAGCATGAGATCCCTACGATTATTGGTTAGTGTTAAATACCTCATATGTGGATTGTATAAAATTTAAAAAAAAAAAAAAAAAAAACCAACTATAAAACTCATAAGAAAAAATAAAATATAGTAAAAAAAAAAATTGGTGTTATGAAAAAATTAAACTTACAAAAATTCAAAACGTTCTCTAAGAATATGTGAAATTGTGTCAAAAAAGTTAATACTACGATAATACACAAGTTTGGAACATTGAAATACTCGAAATATAAATATAACAACATAAAACGTCGTAAAAATCTAACTAGTCGAAAGATACTATAAAAACATATCATAGAAAACATCTCCATGAATTTAAGGATAACAGCAAAAAATATTAACGAATATAATTTTGAGATGATGCATAATACAATTGCTACCCAATTTAAAACATAGTAAACAAAATATGTAGTAGTGCCTAGGTCTGAGTCGCCAGACATCAAGTGGCAACCTGCTCAGATCACCTCAGAATTCTTTAGAATCCACAGAGATCAGAAATAGCTCGTTTGTGCCCTTGCTCAAAATTAATGTGTATCTTAAATATACTAACTGCAATTCATTTTTCAATATACTGAATTACTCCATAGATTATTGTTTTCTTTCAATTCAGCGCATAATTTTAAATTTTTGTTTGAAACTGAAAAATTTCCAGCATATTGCATACATTTATCTAGTAATGCAATTCGAATTAAAATAATATATAAACTAATCAATTCGTTATGACTTGTTTCCTAATTTATTTACTGATCTAGTTGCTAGGCGCCAGCTGTGCGCTTTTCATTAGCTTAACCGTTGCACATCCGCCCGAGGGCATTTGGAAGAAGAAACTCGTGTGGAAGGAGGAATGGGTACCCGTGCACAAAACAGTCAAAAAGGAGGCATGGGAAACAAAATGGAAGAAAGTACAAGTACCTATTTGGAAAGAGGTAAAAGTCCCTGTATGGAAGGAAGAACAAGTACCAGATTGGAAAATTGTAAAGAAGCCGCATGTTGAAGAGCGCGAGGTACCCGCATGGAAAGAGGTATGATTCGAAGAACATTATTTTTTTAAATGTTTAGAAATTCTGATATAACTATGGCATAATAAGTTGTACTAGCTCAAGAAATGTTGCTCATGTCGTTTCGTCAGCAATTACAATAAGTTGTTTATAAAGTGAAGTATAGGGTGACTCAAAATCAACTGAAAAGCAATCATTCCATTATCTAAGGATATAACTTAAAAAAAACGGTTTTGTTTGTGAATAATGTTAATGTTGTACCTTTACAATATTTTTCTTTTAAATGGAGAAACAAAGACATATTAAGTATCGCATTTTAATTAATTTTGTAATTAAGTATTCTATTATTCTAAGTATTATGAAACTAATTGAACCTACCTTTTTATAGTGTACTATGGGAGACTGGCTTAAAACAATCATTTTAAATAATGTAGTAGATCGTTTATATGCCATTTATTTACAGAGCATGGCTGTGCTGTAATATACAATTTTGCATAAAATTAATAATAATTCAAACTACACTGATATGTTTTTGTATGGACTGTAGCTGACTTGTGACCGGCCAGTAAGACTTTTTGCTAGTTTCTTTCTAGTTCTCTGTATGTAAATGGGCTATAATACAACTCAAGCAGGATTCAAAGTCATAATAAAAATTTTACATTTGTCTGGCACTTATTGATTCACAATTATTATTAAACACCATTCTTTTCATTTTTGCGTATTTCCTCCAGGTTAAAGTCCCCGAATGGAAAAAGATAACCAAACCGATTTGGCGCGAAATTGAAGTGCCCGTTTGGAAGGATATTCAAGTTCCAATTTGGAAAGAAATTCAAGTACCAGTGTGGAGAGAAATAAAAGTTCCAATTTGGAAGGAAATTCAAGTTCCAGTGTGGCGCGATATACAAGTACCCGTTTGGCATGAGGTACAAGTACCTGAATGGAAGCAAATGTTTGTTCCCGAATGGGTAAAAATGGGTATTCCCGGCGAGAAATTCCTAGGTAAAGATCACGAGGGCTGGGAGTATACAAGTCACGATCTGTGGCGTAAGAAACTTATCTGGAAGCCTGTCTGGAAGAAGGTATTCCGCACCGAGAAACGCCAGGAATGGAAGACGGAGAAAAAACAAGAGTGGAAAACTGAAAAGGTTCAAGAGTGGAAAATTGAAAAGAAACAGGAATGGAAAACTGATAAAGTTCAAGAATGGAAAACGGAAAAGAAACAGGAATGGCGTAAAGATAAGAAACTCGAATGGAAAGTTGAATGGGTACAGATTTGGAAAAATGTAAAGAAACAGATCTGGATTAAGGAGAAACGCGAAACGTGGGTTGAGGAAAAGGTGCAAATTTGGCGCACGGAAAAGAAGCAAGTATGGGCGACTGAGAAGCAACAAGGCTTCAAGGACGAATGGCAATCTGTTAAGGTGCCAGTGTGGAAAGAGGTTAAGGTACAAGAGTGGAAGCGTGTCTGGAAGCCAGTATGGGAAAAGGTTTGGGTACCAGCGAGTCATGGCCATGGTTGGGACTAAGAACTGTCACTTCATTTAACGGTAATAGTTGTACTTAGACCAGCAGAAAAAACTGCAACAAGCACTGATTTTTATTCTTCTACATTAATTTAATTATGAAATATTTTCATTGGAAACGCAAACAAAATTCATACGTACCTACATACATACATATATACAATACATCAAGTACACAAAAAACGACAGCGAAAAAATTTGTAAACATTTCCACAACAACTGCCGATAAAAATCAAACTTTATTGTACATATCGTATATGAACTGCCCACACTTTTTACACTGTGCGCAAAAATTACTTTCAATTTCGATTTTCAACTGTTGCGAATATTGTTAATGTTGATTCTACAAGTGTACAAATTAGTCATTGTGCTCGATATTATATATTTGTTTTTGTTTTATTTTTTGTTTGTTTAATTTAAAGTTTAGAAAACTTTTATTTAAAAGAAGAAAAAAACAATATTTTTTTAAACCGCACATTTCCATTTGGATTGCTACCTGTTTGCCATGGGCGCGCTGCGGATGAATTGGTCGCCTTCAATTTAACTGAGAAGCGAATGCGGAGAGATGTGACGAGGCGAATGAAGAATACGTTGAGTTGTTTTGTAAATACATAAAAAATCACTGTACAAAATCCATGTAAAAAAAAAAAAATGATGTAAAACGAAAATATAAAAAAAGAAAAAAATAAAAATAAAAATTGTTAAAATATATAAAAGTTATAATTATGTACTATCTTTTTTTAGTTATATTTTATCTTGAGTTGCAGTGACGTCAAGGTCTGATTTTGAGATTTTACAAAAAAAAAAAAAAAATTATTCAAAAAGGCAAAGCAAGAAGGATTACAATTACAAAAACAAAATTTGAACGTTAGGTGGTTCGAAACCGCAAAATGCGGACACGGAGCTAACTCTAGCCGCAAATACAAATACAGAACTCTGCAATAAAAAATTTCATGATTGATTTTCTTTCGTGTTACAGAAATGGCATTTATGATACATAAGTTGTTCATGCGAAATATAATGTAAATTATATCAAAAGTGTGAATGCGGCAGCAAATAAAAATCTGCTGATGAGAACGTTGGCATCTTCGAAACTGACAAGAGTTTGCCGTGGTTTGCCTTTTTACATTGAGGTTTCATTTATAAAATCTCAATTTGTCGACTATATCAGCCCTTGAAGTTACAATAATTATTATTTTTTAATTAAACTTGAAAAAGAGATGCACTAAAACAGCGGCTTCAAGCGGTTGAATGAACGTTAATGCGAATATTTTGTTTTAAAGCATTTTTAACACACAAGAAGCGGCCTTGAAAAGTTTTTTGTTTGTTTTTGTTGTTGTTGTAGTTTGTGTCTAGTAATTTATTGGTTGTAAATTAAAAATTTTAAATCACACCTAGAGATAGACTTCATAAACGCAACGGTCTTGTCAGAATTTATTTTAATGCGTGTGAAGCGTATTGAAGCTTCGGTTCTACCGAAGTTAACATTTTTCTTGATTAATTCATTCATTGTTTTTGGGTCCAGTCGATTCGTTTGCGAATTCATAACAAACTTGACGCTTGAAAACAGATGCTCTATGTTTACTTGTGTAGCTGGAACGCATATTGTCGGTATATGGTATCAGCTGTTTTTTGTTTTCTTTTGATCATTGTGCATAAGTACAATATGCATAAGTAATTATTTTTCTAAAAAAAAAGTGAAAACCCAAACTATACCGGTATAAATGTTTTGGTTCCGGTACGGTTCTCCGATTTAATTCCTAAATTGCGGTCGATTGACAGTTCTCGTTCGGTCAGCATTGATAAAAAAATGTAAACTCATTCTTAGTGCGAGGTATAAAGTATTATATGAAGTTCTGTGTATATAGGGTATGTGTATATAACTTTGTCTATTTTAGAAGAGAAGTATCACGCTTGCTAACCGCTGCTACTTTGGGCTCAGCAAGCAAATTAGAAATAGAGCCCTCTATCGATGTACGAAGATAAAAACCTATGACACTAATAATCCCGGTCCTGTTGTATGGCGCAGAAGCATAGACCCTGACATCTTTAGGAGTGTTGGAGAGAAAGATTTTCGTAGGATTTTTAGTCTCCTTATGAACCACGAGCTGTATGAGCTGTTTGATGAGGTTGACATAGTCCAGCGATTAAAATTCCAGCGGCTTCATTGTGCTGTTCACCTCATCCGAAAGAACAACGAAGATCCAGTACTAAATGTTTACGACGGCAACCTGAATTTGATTGGTGGTCGGCGTCAGAGAGGAAGGCCGAGCTTAAGATGGCAGGGCACAAAACTACTCCGAATAGAAGTTCTCCAGCACACTACGAGTAAGCAGCAACACAGCGTGGGCGTATTTTTTCTTCTGTCAATGTTTTTTCCTCTGTAATTTTTATGCATTTCACACAGCATATATTTATATGATACCCGATAACACAAATTTTCTAAATCCTGCTGATAATATCAGCATATATTTATTAATTGTGGGTCGATGTTGCTAATTTTTAATATCATATGATTTCACACATTTCTTTATTTTTATATTGATCACTATTAAAATAACTTGAGAAATGTTCCGTAACAAACAAAATCACCCCTCCTCCCCATTGTAATACTTTGTAACAAATCTAAAACCCCCCTTCACTTTAAGTAATTCTTGAATGGCCCCTAATAGCCTTACCATTACAGTCTGTACAGACCGGTGCTTCCGCAAAAACTTCGCGCCATCTTTCTTCGTTCACCGCAACATCTCTCCAGTTTATAACTCTTATTGCCAACTGATCGCTGAAATTGTGCGATTTAACAGCAATAGAATTTTTTTTGGGGTTACATGAAACTACTCGTCTAGCATTCATTATGTGGTTGCGATCTAGGATAATGATATTTAATCATATTATATCGATTTTGAAAAGATCATATTGATTTTTAAACATTCGTCATTTTTAAATATCATATTTGTTTTGCAAAAGATGATATCTATAAATATACATATATAAATGAATGAGTGTATTGTATTTTAGTTATAGACACACAAACCGTCCAACTGATTGAGCTCAAATTTTTAGACAAACTTCAGATATGTCAGGAAAGTAATCCTGTGAAGTATGGCCTCAATCATCAATGGTCTCAAACAAAAAATTTACATTTGAAGTTTAAAGATTCAAAATCAAAGCAAATGAAAGGAAAAATTAAATATCAGAAAAACAAAAAGTACGCCTTGAACAATTCCTAACTAATTAATCTACTTCAAGAGCATCTGAACGCAGCTTCGTACCATGAACAATACGAAATTGCAACTAAATTGCCGGGATCAGTGCTCGAGTTGTTAAATTATTTGATGCAAATGAATGAAATGCAATATAGACGTAAAGGCCATGTTCGAAAAATCTGATTTGTTATTTTCAAATATATCTAATTGGTATGAATTTCTCGGGTTTTGCTTCTTTTTTTTTATATGAAAAAATGAGTACCATTTAGTATACATTTTTTTTGTTGGGTGTTAATAAATTTTTTAGTGAGTTTGAACACTTTTTTTTCGAATAGAGCCATTATAATTAAATAGTATTATAAAGTAGTTATTGCAACATTTTCAAATAACATTCAAAAATTATAGATTTTCGGTAACTAGTCAAAAAGTTTAGCGAAGATGTTATGCGGAAGTTAGATAAGCTTTGCTGCAAGATATTCAATACTTCAATAAAAAAAAAATAAAAATAAAAAGATTCAAATCGAAAACGGCAACTTTTTGGGCAACAATAACAACAACAACAACAACAACAACAACAACCAAAACAGCTAGTAAAGCAACTACACAATTTCATATGAACTTGCATCATCGTCGCGTCGCTTAATGAAGGCAGCACAGCAGCGGTCTCTCACCAACCCAACGTGTTTAGCATCCGATGGCAAATAAATCTCAAGGAAGCATCTGCAAAAACAGATAACACCAACTTCCTGTTACTGTTGCTGCTATTGAATGCAACAGAAATGGCAATACGCCACAAAGTCAGTCGGTCGCGCATTTGAAGGTGCACACTAGTTGCAGCATGTCCGCTAAGCTCTGTCTGTTGCAACTGCAAAGCCAGCTGTCTTCACCTTTTGCTGGGTCGTTTTGTCGGTCGCTGGTCGATGATTGTGTTGTTGTATTGTCTATGTGTCTGTATGCCACACGAAAATAAAGAAAAAGATCCTCGACATTCCGCTCGCAGCTAAAGATGAAACCGCATTCGAACAATTAGGTAACAATTGCGTTTGCGAAGACGCCAAAAAAAAGTTAAATAGTAGTGGGGAAAATCTACAACAACTGAAACTGAAAACTGAAATGGAAGAAAAAAACTTAAATGAAGAATAAGCCACTGTGAAAGAGTTCGAGTTCAAGTCAATATTGCACAGTGAGCTTGGATTTTGTCTGTATGTCTGTTTGTCAGTCTGTCTGGCTTCGCTCTGCTGCCTTACTCTGCTTGATGGCCATTTTCCGTTGCTGTTGCTTGCAGCTGTTGCTGTTGTTTTATTTGTTGTTGTATTATTGCATTGCTGTTCTGCTGATACAACATGTTGCTGCTGCTTGATTAACTTGCTGCTGATAGCAATTCTGTCAACGTCGCCTTCTCATCATCATCAACTGGAACAATTTCAAACAACTTTTGCGGTTTTTTCTACAAGCTGTTGCTGTTGCATGTAATCAATTCGTAATTAATGTTGTAATATACACTTTTTATGTCTTTCTTATTTCATATCTCTATCTCATATGCACTCTCTCATTTTTTCCATTTACTTAAGTGATTTTTAAAATGTCCGAATAATTTCAATAGCCACTATTGCAGCTGCCGGCATTAATTATGATGCTTTTTGTAATCTTTCAAGTTTTTAATATTTTTGGCGAAATGGTACTTTTAAAAAACTTAAACAAATTAATAATTGTACAAGACAAACAAACACAAACAATAAACTATGTACCGTTATGTATTTTGAGCCGATGAATCTCAACTCAAGGTCTCTCAAAATTTTAAAATGATGAATTGAAAACCGTCAGTACACCATTAATTTGCTAGAAGTGACGAGATGTATCCATTACGGATTTTATGCGATTCAAATAATTGTGATTTTCAATTCACAAGTTTGTCATAATTTTTTTCCATACGCTGCTATTTCGGTGATCGTTGAGGAAAACTGAGAAAAACTGAGAAAAACTGGTCAATACTGAAAACACTTTTTAACGTCTTTTCCAAAGTTAAAATTTTCATACTTACTTTAAGATGAAAATGGTTGAGACGGTTTGGAGTCTCTCGAAACTTATTATCGTTTGTTTGATAATGCATCTTGTTGTTGCTTGTTTTGAAATGTTCATCGTTAAAACAATAGGGAATAAGCTCATTATTTATTATTATTATGTGTTTGGTATATTTCAATAACAGTCCGCTCAAGATTTTCAAAACTTTGAGGGTTACTTTTCTACATCTACCAGCTCAATGCTTGATAAATGTTAAATAAACGGAGTTATAAGATTAAGGCTGGGAGATTATCAAAGCATTTGGTTTCGAAAAGCTTTAATAAGAAATATTGGAGCTAAGCTCAGTAAATTTGAAAACAAAATTTTGAAGAACAGTAAAATTTCAAATAAAACAAGAAAAATCTCAGGCTTTAGATGATAACCAAGCGGAAATACTCTTCTCGATTTGATCATGAATAAATATAATTAGTGTAGTGTCCAATTTAAACACTGTGTGAAATGTATAAAAATAATGAATCCATTTTTTCCTTCCTTCTTGATTATTTTTGTATATGAAGTACTGGGCTCTAAGTAAGAAAAATATTAATTTTGAATACATGCGAAAAAAAACCAACATTTTTTAAAATTCGTGGCTCCTGTTAATCAGAATCGAAATGTAATAAAAATAAACATAGACGGTAACTTCGGTTGAACCGAAGCTCTAATACCATTCACTCGAAATTTCAAATCGTTTTGTACAACTTAAGCGTGGGTGGTGGTTTTGTATATCGGCTACATCAAAAAGTGAGCGGGACACGCCCATTGGTGTATGAGTATATATATATATTTGATTTGAAAACATTCATGTCGAATTTCAAGCTTATATTGACTTAAAGAAGTTTTTCATACAAAAAAACCACAAAAGTGGGTGGTTTGTTTGGAGGCTATCCCAATAAGTGGGTGTGGCATGTCAATGTCGATACTCCATAAACTTGGGACCAAAAGAAGCTTAAATATCGGTATCCAAATATCTAAAAAGAAAAAAAAATTAGCAGCAATTATTAGGCGAACAGACGGACATAGCTAAATCGATTAGACTCGTCGACCTGATCTAGAGTAAATATACTTTATGGGGTCTACGATGCTCCCTTTAATGCGTTACAAACTTTCAGATGAACTGATAATACCATTTCACACTAGTATATGGTATAAAAGACCCATAAAATTTACAAAATGGCCGTTCCTTTTTGAACACCCTCGTTTACTTTTCTTTACCAATTAAATCAACCTGTAGGTTTATGCAAGTAAAATTTTGATTAAATTGTTATTATTTCCATTTATAATTAATTTATAATTAATATAATTAAAGTGTAATTTGTATTAGATTGAACCCAGTCGGACCTGACTACATAAAAAATGTATCCGCTATCCCTAGCCCTGTCTTTAAATATTTTATGTTTAGTTTCCATATTGCCACTATTTGATAAGTATGTTGACGGTCATTTTGATACGTATCTCAGAGATTGACTGAATAGGGTAGATACAAACACACAGACAGACTTACCGATGGACATGACTAGAACGTCTCGATTTGTAATGCTGATCAAGAATATAGAAACATTGTGACTAAATTAAAATACTATCCTGTGAGAAGAGTATAAAAACAATATTCTACTGTAAGTTATACCCCCTTCCGAACAATGTCATTACACTGAAGTGTTTAGAAGGCAAATGTCATTGTTGTCATTAATATTTTATTGAATTACTAGCTGACCCGGTGAACTTCATATCACCTAAAATCGCTGTTAGTCAATCTCGCTTAAACTTTTTTACGTATTTTAATATGTTTTTTGTAAAATTTTGAATGTATTTAATGTCTTTTACATGGTATGATTTTAAAATAACCGAAATTTTAATTTAAATCATAGAACACGTTGCGCTATCTCTTAAATGTTGGCTGTGTTAGAAAGGTACGCCTTTCTTCTTTCGAAAGCAGCTAAGATCATGCTAATCGTTTGACAGGATACAAAGTGACACACGTTTTAATAACAGCAGTTTTTGTAGATATGTCGTAAAAACAAAAGAGCAAATATTAAATTTAAAACTTGAGAACGCTTAAAATTCGCAAGTAGTTTATTTTATTTCTACATTAAGTAGTTAGCTAGTTTATTGTTTCATTTTCAAATTTGTTATTCTGTTTCTTTATAATTTAAACTATAATCTAATGTAATATTTTCGTTTACAACTGTTGATCATCCACTTGATCCTATAGTATTGCAATGCAAAAACCCATTGTATCGTTTTCCAACGGAAATAAATTAGCACTACCAACGGTGCGAGCGATGCTAGATATTGTGTCGATGGTTTTCGTCCCAACATCCCAAAAAGCATTCCAAACTTTGTATTGAGTTAAATGGATCGTATTTTGAATAAATATTAGCTTTGTTTTATTTTATAACTAAAAAATGCGGCTATTTTTAGATATACATGAATTATAAATACAGTTAATCAATGTTTACCTTCTGATAAACTATATTTTTTTGTTTTGTTTTGCGGTGCGTAAATATACAAAGATGATGGCTTTCCGACGCGCGAACACGCGACATTTAGTTGTCCGTGCGCGAAACACGGAAACTCCAAGTTGATAACGCAAACTTCCAACGACTGGCCTTGTGATTTATTTATGGTCATCGCAAAAGCCAGTCGCACCGGAAATTGTAGTCGCTTAAAATCAAATGGCAATTCCGTTGATAATATTGGTATACGCGGAATCAAGACATCCTATCCTTTGTATTTTCCCTTTATGATCGTTGCCTCGATGACGTTATTCATTATCTTTTTCACAGCCAATCTCGTTCCATTGCATTAACCTCGATTAATGTTACTCAACATGGCATGAAGACAGCTGAACCTACTTTTTAATAGCAAAAAGTGAATTGGTAGTCCATGCAATTCCAGTGAATTCAAAAATTCATGGTTGTTAACTGTGTCGGCTGATTTGCATACCTGGAGAATCTTTGCCATTGCGCTGTTTTTGGCGATGTTGCAAGTAGGTGCTTCGTTGATTTGCATGTTTAGTGGCAATTTCAAGGCAGAATATGCAGTTCGTCCGCCTTCTAACAAAGTCCCAGCTATTCCAGAGGAAGCCAATGCTAGGGCAACTTCACTTTGGGATCTGATCCTCGCCAAAACCAATGAAATTAGGAACGTTTTTCCAGTCATCTCGGGAGCATCGAGGAACTAAATTCCACCAGTTCCATTGTTCACAGCTTCTATCAAAGAATCGTATGCAATCCTTTGTTGTTCATTAAATTTTGGAATATTTGTACGAAGAAAAGTAAAACTAATATATATAGTGACAGATGACAGATATCAGTCACTAAAATATATATATACATATGACAGATAACTCTCAGATAAGATAGTGATAGATGTCAGATCAAAATAAACAATCGCGAAGTGTACCGTCATTTTCAATACAAAATGATTTTTTTTAAATCATCTGTTAATTATAATGAACAAAACACGGTCAAGCCGTTTTTGAGTTTTAGTAACACAACGAACGGCGCTCCATTTGTGTGTCTCAAAAGAAAGTTCACATTTGATTTGCTGATTGCGTGAACGCAACTATTCCGTGGGGCGCGGGTGTATGTCAATCGGTAGCCTAGCTTTTGGGAATTTAGTCGCTATGGAGCGTTTCTCGAGAGCGGACCGTGCGTTGTGCGTTCTTGAGTTTCACAAAAACGGTAATTCAGCGACTGTAGCGAGTAGAAAATTTTGCAGTATTCGACATGTTTGTCATTTAAATGATGCGCCAAGCCCTCGACTCATTGGAACACTGGAAAAATCAAAATCCGGGCGTCCAAGGTCTTCGAGAACGTTCGAAAACGTAGAGAGTGTTACTCAGTCTGTTCGTGACAACCCGGACATGTCTCTATCACGAGTTCATGAAATTTAAACCCAATGGACTTTTTCCTGTGGGGTTACGTCAAATCTAAAGTTTACGGCAACAAACCGACTTCCCTGGCACAATTAAAAGAAAATATCCGTCACGAAAGAATACCTGCCGAGCCGTCAAAGGAAATTTTAGTGCTCGATTAAATGAATGCCGTGAACGCAACGGTTTACATTTGGACAATATCATTTTTAAGAAATAAATTCCCGAAGTGTGTATTTTAATATGTAATAAACATTTTTTCAATAAACTACTTACTTTTTTTTATCGATTTTTTTAATGTGAACTTTCTTTTGAGACTTTTGCGACACACTGTATATATAGATATTTCTGTATTTCACAAAATATTTTTGCCTGTGCCAATTCATTTAATCAATATGTGCCTGGTATGCGTAAGAATAATTTCAATACACAGCTCGAGACCTGATGACCCGAAACGTATTTGTAATTGTACTCTGCGAACATGTGTTGTTTTTGCTCTTTCTCATTGAAAAATATGTTCCTATTCAAAACGAATAATTTTATCAATGAAACGGCCTAGAGCCTGCTAAATTCATAGAATAATTTCATAAATAAGTTCACTAAATAAATATAAATTCAGATTTATGGATTTAATTATTTTGCAATTTTCGCTTCCAAATTTTTATTGCACTACTCTTTGTTTTTATGTTGCACAACATTGTTACAACGTGGGTGACGTTCATTTATATAATTTATTTTAAACATTTAAGGAAGAATTAAAAATAAAGAAAAACATAAAAAATTATGGTTATTACAAAAAATAAACACTTTGCGAGTGAAGCACTTAATTGCTAACTTCGCAGCATAACTAATACAGCAAAAACGCCAGTAAAAATATTAACGAATGAAATTTGAAATTTAACGAAAATAAAAAAGAAACCTTTACTTATCCGAACCATTTGTACCCTTAATATACGCTCTTTATAATATATGTATGTACTAGTTACTAGGTTGAAAAAAATTGTATAAGATTCAAAATACGAAAAAATTTAGTCTATTTTATTTAGCGACGTATTTAAAAAAATGTATTATAAAAATTGGACATTTCTACATACGGAAATATTTTGCATATTTTTCTCAATGTGAAGAGAGAATATAATAATAAAAACAATTTTTTATTGCACAAAAAATGTTTAGCCACGGAGACATTTGTTTCGGACTTAAAACTTTTAGGTAAATTTTACTTCTAATACCGAAATTGTAAACATAATTATGAGAAGAAATGGATAACAGTTAATCAATTTTATTTTTCCGAAATATTTGAATTGATTAAGGGTGTATTACAGATATACCGATTCCATAACTATGTATTTTCTTCATAAATGTTTGTCTCTCTTAATATTCTCCACGAAGATCGATATACTTTCGCATTCAATAAACTTTTTTTTAGCTCTTTTTCCAGAGTAAAGCTGGTAAAAATCTGCAAAACATGCGTTTTAATCACATCTTCCGACTCTTCTGTCGTTAAAAAGAATTGACATGCATTGTTGTTGAGATAATTTACGTCGATAGCTGTGACAAATTGAGGCACGAAAGTTTTCACGGTTTAATACCATTCTTCGAGCAAGATAATTTTTTTAAGTCAGTTTTTAGCCCAAAAATTTCAAAGTTCACTCTGACAAATTTTGCTATGTAATAAAATATGTTAAGTTTGTCCCTATTGTAATAAAATATATTAAGTTTGTGCAAATATATGTAACAGGCAGAAGAAGGCGTGGCAGACTCTATAAAGTATATATATTCTTGATCAGCATCGGAAGACGATTTAATGTTATTATTTTTAGTTGATTCTAATTTTTCAATTCTAATAAAATGTCCCTCATATGTACAGATAGGACCACTAGAGAGCATAATATAAGGTTCATACAAGGAGCATAACCATTTATCTATAGCACAGTGCTACAAAATAATAAAAATATCGATGCACTTTCAAAGTGTAGATTATGGATCTTGTAGAGTACAATATTTCTGCATTTGTATACTTTGCAATGCATTTAATGCAAATTTTTAAACGTCTTGAAATTTTTTGAACATTTAGAAATAAAATGAAACTTTTAATCTAAAAAAATATTAACAAAGTTACTAAAATTTTTCGTTTAAATAGTTAAATAATTTTGATCTAGCAAACGAAAACAGTGATTAGCTAAACAAGAACTCGTTTGTAACGGTAAAAAATGATTGATGAACTCTTACGTTTATAGACCGAATCATCAGTGTCTCTCATAAGTATGACCACGAATAATAAGCTAAAAAATAGTTTGTTGTGCAACAACTTGCTCTGAAAAAATGTGCACAACTTGCAAGACCCAAGCACTTCACTACGAAAAGTTGTTTATCAGAGTAGTGTTAAAAAAAAGGTTTTCTTTATTAAAATAAATATATTTTTATTTTATAAGTGGAAGAGAAGCTAGTATGTATCAAGCGCAACAGGGAAACGGAACCGAAAAAGTGGTCTGAAAATGAAGTTGTGGCAATTTGAACCTATATGCAAATGCACGGGAATATTGAGGTACGAAATTGGCTCCTCCTTGACTGCACAACTTTATTATAAAAAACTTTTGCACGAAACGAAGATAGAAGCAACTAGGAATTAAGTTAAATTTAAAGTACGCCATTTGAAGAGCACCTTACAAAAGGCTTAGGCGTTCAACAAGTCTACTGGTGCTGGAGTAGAGGAAGACAATGCGGTAAACTAAATATTTTAAAAGTATTGTGCGCTAATAATACTTATACATCTTACATTTGCAGATAAATTATTGGAATCACTGTTTGGATGGCAGTCTCGTGTCGACAGGAAGTACGCTCAGATCTGAAAATGAGGATTCGTCCGACGTGTCCTTTGCAGAAAGAGCAAAGCGAAGGTGCTAGAACACTTTAGTTGGAAAACTGATGACAATGGAATCAAATAGAAATCAGTATCGTGAGAAGCTCTACAAGCTTGATAAAGAGAAGTTTTTGTGGGCAAAAGAAGTTGAAGAACGCCAATTAGAAGAGAGGAAAATTGATAGTGTAGCTAGAAAGCTTCAATTTAAAGCAATTTAAAGAAATGAAAATTGAAAACGATTTTAAATTAAGAAAACTAGAGTTAGAACAGAAGGAGCGAATTGCTAAATTAGAATTAGAACTGAAATATATATCTCGCAAAAAAATAATTAAAACGAAATATTTAAATACAAAGAATAATACAATGAAACTTATTAGAACATTAGGTTGTAAAGAAATTCTCTCTTGCATTCAGATGTCGAAGCGTTACAAACACTGGATTCGAGTTGAATACTTTCATCACAGTTTGTTCAAATTTGTTGGTGTAAATCAGTATCTTGTAAATTGTAATCTTGTAAAACAATATTGTGAAGTATGAAGCGCACAAGAACCGAATCTCATAGAATCGTTCTCATTCTTCAATTGAATTCTTAACTCTTTCAGACTACAAAACTTTCCCTTCAGGTCCGCAAAGCAATTTTCCACTTTTACGCGGTATTGGCTGTGTTTTTAATTAAACCTTAGCCGCTTGTCTTAATCCATTATGCGGGAGTTGCTATGAAATGGAGTAATTAAAAATATTGATTGTGGGTAGGCAGAGTACCGTAGCGACAGCAGCAAAATTATTGGCTAATGTTCCACCATCACTGACACCGAAAATTGAGCACATTTTTCTTACTGAAGCGCTACCTCCGGACGAACCCAATCGAAATAACACTATGGCAAGTTGCAAGTCAATGGTCATTTGCCATTGCCTATTGAAACCTGGCCCTGCAAAAATTTCGTCGTTCTTTATCAAATTAATTTCTAAACTGATTCTGAGACATGCGCAGCAGTTGTATAAAACGTATGTCGTCACATGAGCTAAGGACATAATTCCGCCAGTGAATAGATTTGGGTACTTGGAAGCTATTTCATCGACGACACGAATAAACGACATCGTTCATTAAATTATCCAATATTTCGCCAATTGCTGTATCAATCTGGTCTAGACGAGTTATATCTGCAAGTTTTAAAACCATAAGTATGTAGACTGTTATGAATAAGCTGCAATTTTTAATGGTTTTAAAACTTGCAGATATAACTCGTCTAGACCAGATTGATACAGCCGTCAAAAGTGGAGGCAAATCTGCACAAACATTTTTTGTACACGGTTGTTCAAGAAGAAGGCCTTGCAGATTTGCATATTGCATCGATACACAACTGTATCAAACTGAACACCTCATATGATTTGGCTCTCCTCTTCGAAGCGCTTTTATACTGTCGATATTTTTGGTGGAAACATTTACTCTAATCGTCGTTGACTTAACCGGGAAACCAAATTACAATGCAGAAAATTAATTTATATAGATATATTCCCTCCCATTTTTATATAAGCTGTATGCTTCATTTCCTGAACGAAATTAGCACTTCCCTTCTTACCCAAAAAGTTCTCGCACAAAAAAACGAAACTCAGCTATGCTCTTTTTCCACTTGGTACATTTTTACCAAATGAAAAATAAAATAAGGTTATCGATCTTCACTGCTAAAATTTTGAGCTTGTTTTTTTTTTTTTTTTTTTTGGACACTACATTTGTTACACTTGTATTGGCGTTTCGAGGACAAAAACCCCCTCCAACCTTTACCTGTACTTCCAATATTTTTTATTTCTAACAATCTCAAAGTATAGTTTGAGAATATATAATTTCTAGAATTGCTGAACCAGCCATAGTTTGAGTCTTAGATGTGTGTTACAAACTCTTCGACGAACTAATAAAACTTTCTGTTGTACAATGAAACTAAGAAGAATAAGAGAACAGAAAAAATTATAAACTTTTAAAAGAAATGGTAAAACAGCAACCAAACCATTACACAAGTTACGAATAAAGTCAAGCTAAAAATAAAAACACAAAAAAAGTATTTATACAAAAAAAAAAAAAACGAAAACAGAAAAAAAAAATGGAAAAAATGTAATAAAAATAAATAAGGTGCTGCAAACGCAAAAAATGTTGGCGCTAATAAATCTTTTGTTTATTTTCATACATAGTATTTAATATTTTTCTCTTGTTTTTATTATACAAACTTTGAATCATAATCGAATGAAAGACGAACGAGTTCAGGTTCAAGCTATCGTAACAAATCAAGAAGCGCAACCGCATTCACCGCAAAATCAACAGAAGCAACAGCAACAATTGTCGTCGACGGCGGCACCTCATCTGATTTTATGTTAGGTGGCAACATTAGACGGCGCTGCGTTGCCAAGCATGAAGCTTGCAATTGTTGCTGCTGCTATTCGGCTGTTGGCCAATCAACTGCCAAAGGTTGTTGCACGCACGACGCCTTGATCCGATACAGCTCGATGACTCGAATAGTTTTCGTTCTGTGCAACAAACAAAACAAAGTTTATATACAATATCTCAGTTTTGTCGCGTCAAGTGGGTCAATGGTTATATATGTACGAGTATGTATGTATGGATAAATTTAGACAAGCGCTAGTGCAGAATTGGAGCAGTTCAGTTCGCTGCGGGTTTGTTGCTGAACTTGTTGTTGCTGTTGGTATTGCTGTACTGTAGCAACATTGCAGCAATAATACGATACAATATATTTATGTATGTTGATGTTGTTATGATAGGCAACAATAAGCGTGCAACAAGTGTGCACGCAAGGTCGTTGATTTTAATTAAAGTAGAATAACAAAGGCGAAGATGTTGAAAAAGCAATCATTTACATGGGTGGTACGAAACATTTTATAAACAAAGTAAATAAACTTTAGAGCCGTTTTCTCAACGGACCAATATCTTCAGAACTTATTTTATCTGCCTGATAAATGAATTTAGGTTTATAAAAATTTGGACAAAATAGTACAAAAATCATTTTTTTTTTTAAATTCCCTATTATTAACTTTCAAATTTTACTTTGCAACGTCCAATTCAAAGAGAGGGACTAAAGCATAAGCAGAAAAATCAAAAATAATCATATTGTATTTGCTGAGATAGTCGAGTATTAACCACTTACCTGAGATTAACTTTAGATGAGAAAGCTTAAATGCTTAAACTTTGAGCTTCGAATGTTTTTATAAAGTCTGTAAATCAGGGTATTAAACCGAAACCGTTAACCGAAATTAACTGATTCAAATTGAGAATCGAAACCGGAACCAGAACCGATATTACAATTTTTTTCAAAACGGCAACCTTGTACCTAAATAAAATAAAATGAAAGAACGATACTGGATCAAAACATTTGTACCGATATAGTTTCGGTATAGTTTATATATGAAAAACTAGCTGTTGAAGGCTTTAAACAGCTCGCTTTGCAGGTAACCACTTCTGAGTGACAAAAGTGCTTCAAAAATGGTTTAAACGCATGCAATTAAGCTATATTCATTGAATAAATTATTATTTTTGGGCGCAAAATATAAAAGGCAACTCTCGTATGGGAGCAACATTCTAAAGGTGGTCGGATAAGTGCTAATATTTGATATTTTATGTGCGTTCAAAGATGTGTAAAGAAGTGTCTGTATCGGCTTGCAGCAGAGTATCTTAAAAAAATTGTACAAATTATCAAAAAAAAAATTGTTTCTATCTGAACACTTTACAAACAACCCACGTACACACAACAGTAGAAAAAAGTACAAAGCAAAGAAAAAAAGAAGTAGAAATTAAGTAACTTCGTTATGCGTAAAAACGACAAAACTCGTGATAAACATTTTGGACATTGTTGTTCAAGATGATGATGATGATGATGATAACAATAGCAAGTCCCAATTCGTGCAAATGAGCCATCGTCACCCGTTTCAAGCTTCTGTCACCACTCGTGGACACTTTAACGAAGAGCAAACGAAACAAAATAAAACAAAACCATCTTAAACAATTTTGTGAATACTTGCGAATACAAACAGCAACAACAATGGCAACTCACAAAAAAAAGACACAATAGCAATAGCAATAGCAATAACGATTGCAACAAAAACTACTCACCCAATGTGGACACCTGTAATACACAGACACACAGACGCGCACACACACACACACACACATGCACACACAGACAATCAGCTTTAGGCATATATGTATAACTGATTCGTCTGGATGGTGGCTTAGCTTCTTCGTTTTTATTATTGTTATAAATATAATAACAAATAATAAATTTAAATGTATCTTAAATGTAGCGGAAATCAAAAGCGATGCGAAATAAAATGCTCCAAAACAAAAGACTTAAGCTGCGAACTTTTTTTTTTTGTTTTTTTGGTGAGAGATTTAAATTTAACCGGGAAAAACTGAACTTGAAATGCAACGCATTGAATATGCATATGTCGTCACATTAACAACGTTTTCGATTAGCGGTCGTTTGTGTTAAATGAAATATTATTTGATAATAAATATAAATTGATATAAAGAAAATTTAATAATAAAGCAAATAATTGGGCGACTTAAAAAGGTTGTATATTGAAATGGAAATAACAAACAAATAAAACAACTAAAAAAAAAATAAAAATAAAAAAATAAAAATAAAAATTTGTTAATGCATATAAAAGATATTTTTGGAAAATATTTTGTTTACAATATATGAAAAGGTCATTTAATATGTTTGTATACCCATGTACCCGTAGGTTTAAAGAGTATATAATAGGCAAAAAGAGGCGTAGTATATCCCATAAAGTATATATGTATATATATATATATATATATATATATATATATATATATATATATATATATATCTATATATCTATATATATATATATATATATATATATATATATATATATATATATATATATATATATATATATATATATATATATATATATATATATATATATATATATATATATATATATATATATATATATATATATATATATATATATATATATATATATATATATATATATATATATATATATATATATATATATATATATATATATATATGAGAGAGAGAGAGAGAGAGAGAGAGAGAGAGAGAGAGAGAGAGAGAGAGAGAGAGAGAGAGAGAGAGAGAGAGAGAGAGAGAGAGAGAGAGAGAGAGAGAGAGAGAGAGAGAGAGAGAGAGAGAGAGAGAGAGAGAGAGAGAGAGAGAGAGAGAGAGAGAGAGAGAGAGAGAGAGAGAGAGAGAGAGAGGGAGGGAGGGAGGGAGAGAGGGAGAGAGAGAGAGAGAGAGAGAGAGAGAGAGAGAGAGAGAGAGAGAGAGAGAGAGATATATATATATATATATATATATATATATAGAGAGAGATATATATATATATATATATATATATATATATATATATATATATATATCTATATATATATATATATATATATATATATATATATATATATATATATATATATATATATATATATATATATATATATATATATATATATATATATATATATATATATATATATATATACATGACGCTGCACTCAACAATAGTTGGCACTAGAATATATACAAATCAGGTGACTGCCTAAAATACCCTGTTCCCGCCTCAATTCGCATGATATTTGTAGGAAGCCCATATCCTGTTGCGGGAGCCCAATGATTCTGACTATCTCCCACACTCTCGAATGGTGTTTTGTACCATTTCAAGCTTATCCTCTAAAGAAAATGACACCAAAACAAAGATATTCCAGAAACTGATGGCGGGTTCCTGTAGTTTGGAATAGTCCCAAAGAATTGTAGTGAAGATATGTCACTTGGAATATATATATACAAATCACCTACCTTCTAAAATACCCTGTTCCTGCCTCAATTCCCATGGAATGGTTTTTGTACCATTTTAGGCGAATCCTCTCCAGAAAATGTCCTTTATATACACCTTTATTCATATAATCATTGTTAAACATAAATTTATATTAAAGTAAAATTTGACGAGAAATTGGTTAAATTAGAATTTAGTGTTAATATAATAAATAGATAAAATAAGTTTTTTTTTCTGCTTTTCATTTTAACAGCGATCGAAGTAGCAGTACAAAATCAAAAATCTCTGACTAGCTCATCTGTAGTAACAATATTTTATTTTAATTAGCATTTTTTTATTGACAAAAATCAGTCACATAATTCGCAAATTGTTTAGTCTGACACGGTGGTGCTCAACAAAAAAGTTTATTTAAATTCTTTTTTAATTTATTTACTTTCTTCGCTTATTTGTTCTTATTCTTGTGGTCGCCTTTGATGCATTTCTTTATGTAGTATGTTCTGAAGTACCAGTGATTATGTTGATAATGGCCAAATAGCTTCGTGTTGTAGACAGGCGGTGCCCTTGGCTTTAAGCAGGTGATTAATAGCAATAATTTCTTTCTTTTCTTGGGCGCTAATACTAATGCTCTGTGTCCGTCTGTCCGTATAGATGTTGTTACGCACTTTTCGCAACCAATCTTGAAGATTTCCGGTTGTAAGTCGATACATAGACTTCTTTTAATTGCAGTTTAATAGAGTAAACAAATTGACATACTAAGCTCACTTTTTAGGGTAGCCAACATACAAACTAAAATCCCACTTTAAACTTTTTGTATTATCAATCGATATAATCTATGATAATATTAGATAATTTTCTAAAGAAATTTTAAAAATATAAGTTTTACATGTCTTGCGATATCGTGTATACTAGTATTAAAAAAAAAATAGTTGTTTCGCGCAAAACACAAAAGAGAAAACTGTACAAAGTCAGAAAAAAAATTGTCAGCCCTTTTGTACTCAAATCAATCGAATTTTGGCTCAAAGTCAAGCTCAGTGGAGCTAAAATTAATTTACATTCTTGAAAAGCCGTTCTCGAACCAATAATTTGTACTTCGTTTAAGACATTCCGTACTGACCTAACTTCTTTTGCCGCTAAGAATCAATTGAAGTACGGAAATCTCGATTTTTATCACTGTAGGTTGAGCTCTCTTCTAATTGCTACAACTTTAGATAAATTCAAATTGATAAATTCAAATTGAGAACCGAAACCAGACTTTATCGAAATAAAATAAAATGAAACAACCGTACCGGAACCAAAACATTTGTACCGGTATAGTTTCGGTTCTCATTTTTTTTCTAAGAAAAATATTTTTATTTGAACCGGTACAGAACCATATACCGAAACACATGTTTCGGTACATACTAAAGCTGGAGCCATAACCGAAATACATTTCGGTTTTATTCCCTGCAGGGCCCTGTTTAAAATATTTTTAAAAAGTTTGGATAAAAGTTAGATTTTTTTTAAATCTCAAGGTGGTGTAACCCTTAATGACTTGTTACCGACAGTTCTACCGAAGTTAAGGTTTAATCTTGTTTTCTATATAAAAAGCCACGGCTTTAGTATTGAAGTAGATAAGCTTTACCAGTTACCAGCGATTTGGAACTATCAGAGCCTACTACGGTTTTAGTTCTCGGAATGTTTTCGAGTAAGTAAACTTGTAAAATTGGTCTGACTGGTTCTTTGAATTAAATATGTACTTCAAATTTGAATTAAATTTTAAATGCCAAGTCAATTGAAATTGCGAAATTCTTCCGAAAGCAAACACAAGACCAGTTTAACGAATTAGTTGCCAATGAAAAAAAAGTTTGTACTAACATGTTACACCTGAAGGTCTATTGACCAAATGTCGAATTACATATAAAAGTTCCATTAAGAATACAGAAAAAATTTTTAAGTAAAACTTGGCAGAACATTTTGTGAGCCAATAGTTATTCGTCCATTTACAGAACTCCACGCCCAGCACATTGTATCTTATTACCATATATTTAGAGCATTTAATTTTGAACAAATTGAGCGCAGCATCCCAACTTAGCTACCATGGGAGCCAACAGATTCCGATCGCTATTATATGCAAATAAAACAATTGTCAACTTTAAGCTATGTGTGTGTGTGTGTTTGTGTGTGTATGTTTTTTGTTTGTTTTGTGTATGCAATTTATTGCAATGACTCTTTCAGCGCTGTTGCATTTTACGACTTCCTCGGGACCATTACAAACAAACCGTGAAATAATCACAAACTTGCGCGATAAATGGTCAATATGCGATCGCCCACTCGACCATACACTTCTCGCCCTTTAAGCTCCATACACTGACACCGTTGAATCAATGTAGATATCACTGTGGAAAGTAGTCCACGCAAGTGACGAAAGCCCACCTCAGTGTGGCTGTTGCACGAGCACTATATTATACGCGCAATATCGAAATTTTTACTGGTAAGTCCAATCGTTATACACCATTAAAAAGGTCTTGAAACATACTTCCAGAAGATGTTAAAACATATAATATCGGATCACCCCAGTCCGAAATATAGGGGGTCGAAAAATACCCAGTTTTAGCGGTTTTATTTATTCTTGACGCCGAGACAAGTCCAACGAGCCCAAGATCACAAAAATCGGTCCAACCAATTTTTGACGAGTTAATGAAATAGTTTGTTTTTTAGTTTGTGTGTTTGTTTGAATCCTTTAGAAAACCAAAATTTAAATGATACAGTATTTTAGTACACAAAAAACTAAGAAACTTTTGTTCTACAACTTTTTTCAAAATGGCGGATTTTGGCTGGAAAAGCTCAAAAAATGCTTTAACTTGAATTGGTTAGTGTGGCCAAGCGGATGCCGCCATATCGAATTTCAAGTAAATATAAGCTGCTGGTTTATATGGGACTACCCCAAAAAGTGAGCGGGCCACGCCCATTAGTCTATTTATGTTAAGCGGCTCTCTATAAAAAACCACCATTTCGCATATTAACCGAATATTGACTTTAATAAAGAAGTTTTTCTTACAAAAACACAAAAGTGGGCAGTATGATTGTTTGGGGGCTAACCCAAACAGTGGGCGGGTCCCACCCTTTAATGTATATGTCAAGCATCTGTACACTAAAAGTTACCATCAATTATTAAGTTGATATTGACTACAATAAAAAAGTTTTTCATACAAAAAGTCAAAAGTGGGCGGTGGGTTTGTATGGGGGTTACCCCAAAAAGTGGGCGTGTCGGGTAAATCTTGATACTCTAATAAACTCCATTAAAAATAAAGTGTATGTGCAAAATTTCAACTGGAAAGCATAAAAATTGGTCTCTAAACATGCGCACCAACATACAGACAGACCAAGATCAAGAATATATATACTATATGGGGTCAATCATGCCTCCTTTAATGCGTTAAAAAGTTTCAGGCAAATTGATAATACCATTTCACACTATGTGTGAATGGTAGAAAAAGAGCGAGAGTATTTAATATTAATTGAGGTATTCACACCTAGTCGATTAACTGCTTAGTTGATGAGAAAAGCTGTCACAAAGTAAGTATGCTTATATACAAATTTCTTCGAAGAAAACTACTTTGTAGGGTTATGAAGCACTGACAGTTTATACTAAAATCGAATCATTTTTGTATTTATTAGCGCGTTACAACGGAATCGTAACTAAAGCCACACTCAGTCAAGTCATTCAACATTTTTAAGGTTATCTTTGAAACTTAACTCAATACTAAACAAATTTGTAGTGAGCTTAACAAATGTATTTTAAGAGATTCGGAGATTTTTAAGCACTAAGTCGTATTGAAAGCGAATTCACAGTGTTGTGTGAAATTCTTTTAATTTATCATTATTAAGCGACGTGAATACCTTTAACGTTTGTTGTAAACATTGTACGAAAGTAAAGTAAGTAAAATAATTTTTGAGAAACTTTAATATATACGTCCATGTATAGCGTACCGGATATTTAAAGCTTTCTTTAATAATCATAACATTTTGTGTGATAAAAAAATTGTAATTAACACTTTTCACAACCAATCACAATGTAGCAAAAGAGCTTTTGGTAAGATTTTTACTATAAATAACTATTTCTTAGATACTCCTAAGGTATGTATTACGAAATTTACATATATTATTTACTTATAGCTCTAAATAAAGCTATTTAAATATATGCAAAATGGGAATACTAGCTTATATCAAAACAATAAAAATCGTTAAAAAAAAGCTTTGAAATTTTCTGTGCTAATTTTTGTTGTTTCCAAATTTATTTAAAATAGAAAATTACAATTTTTATAAAATAAATTCATGCAACCAATCAAAATGCTACAAAACAGCTTTATACGCTTTTTGAGCTTTTAAGAAAGAAAATTATTAATCTTACTTGATGAAACAATTTTATACTAGGCATATTTCAATATTGTTTTGAACTGCATAAACAAAATGCCAAATTAAATTTATATAAAAAAAAAAACTGAATCTTAACAAAGCTGCTTTCAAAAGCTTTTGTACAATTTTATACAAAATTTTTCTATTTCCAAAGAAAAAAACAAGGTAATTTTTGTAAGTTTTATATACATTTAACTAATCAAATAGCAGGAAAAGAGATTTATAAAAGCTTTCTAAAAAAAAAAAAAAAACGACAACAAAAACAAACAAAATTGCTTCAAAAACTCAATAATTGCAAGTTTGTATGGAAGCTACCTCTTATGGCATCATTATTTAATTTAAGACGAAATATATATATATATATATATATATATATATATATATATATATATATATATATATATATATATATATATATATATATATATATATATATATATAATATAAATATATATATAATATAAATACAAATTTTAAGGCTCTAACTCGTATTATCTCCAATATCTCGTTGTTCATACAGATTGTCAGACAGACAAACAGACGGATATGTCTATATCGACTGGGGTTTTGATCTTGATCAAAGATATATATATATATATATATATATATATATATATATATATATATATATATACTGTTATGCCTTCTTTAAATACACTTTTACTATATTTGGATACAAGGTATGGAAAGTCAAGTATTTTCAACTACCCAGCTGACACAGAAACGCTCGTTAGCTATAGCAATAACTTCTCGAATCAATATAATTCGCCATAAGTTCTTATTTTCTATTTGTAAAATCGAAAAGTAATTCACGGCGAATATATAATATTATTTATATTCAACATTATTTATTTAGATTAGTTAAAAATGTAATTTAATAATACGTTTATACTCCTGAACGACCTCCACCATTGGACTTACTAGGGTGGCAGAAGTGTGACCTCTATCAAGGGGTCACCCGGAGTAACCTAACTTAGGGCCGTTCTCATGACTTACCGATAAAAAAGAAAACCCGAAACGGCAAGATATGCTAATGGCGGAATAATATTGAGTAGTGCTTTTCACGACATTACAATTATAATAAATAAATTTTGAGTAGCCCTGTAGAATATTTGAAGAGGTGGACAGTCCAATTGCAAAAACGTAAACACAATAAAATTATAAATTAGCAGAAAAAAAATGGATGAGAGTGAGCGCCGCCGCTGTAGAAAAATACGAGCCAATCTATGAATATAATGTGCACGTTTGCATTTAAAATTTTAATACAAAATATCAATTTTGTTTTTTTCATTTTGCTTTGGTTTCTTATCGATCGAGTTGGCAGGTCACTTTGCAAAAAGTTCTGATAAATTTATCGGCTCGCCGAACTCGGCGTTACGGTTATAGGCTTAATTAGAGTCGTGACATTGAAAACTAGCATAACGTCTGAAAAATATGAGCGGTAAAGTTATAGGCAAGTCATGAAAACGGGCCGTAATATGTTTTCACTCTATTAAACAGTTTAATAAATAAAGAAAAAGAAAACTAAATTGTATGCCTGAAACGAAATGGAAATAACACACAAAACAGTATCACACAACATATAGTAAGTATTACAAGTTCTTTAACGAACTATTGAGAACAAAAGTTTGAACGTCACATACAGTACGATCAGTCGTGGGAAACGCTGTGCGTAAAGGATACGTGAGCACAACTGCCGTTAGCAATAGTTTTGTACTTTTAAGAATATTCTTGAAAATTCACCACTATATCGCAACATGGCGAACGCTTAGTTACATATTGCAATCGATTCCAACGATACAAATGAAAAATATATATATATACAAGTATCGTCACAAAAGTGATATCAGAAGTTTTGTGAGTTGCAAGTAGGCTTTCGACACTTGATTATTACCTTGTTTTTATTTGATATACTATACAGGTAAATATTTAAATGTATGTAGATACGAGTATATAAGTGGGCATGGCACAGATGAATGTTGTCGTCATCGTTGTTTGAATTCGCGTTTAAACGTTTGACTGGTTTTTATTAAATGTTGCAATTTGTACGCTTACGAGTATATTTAGTAGGTAGCTAAGACAACAATACACAATTATTGTTTAATACTGGATGTATTGCAGATAAAAAACCACAAAAAAAAAAAATATGAATAGCTACTTAAAATATTTGCAAAGTTGTTTAAAAAAAAATTATACCTTTTTATAATGCATGAAGCTGTAATGTTGCAATGATTTTTTTTTCTTGCAACAATTGCTGCTGCGCTTCTAATGGGAATTTTTACAAGCGGTTTTTATTAATGGCATTTATTAAAAAGTCTTACATTTTAATGAAGTGGAAAATAGCACTATATTATACGCGAAATATCGAAGTTTTTACTGGTAAGTCTGATTGAAACGTGCCATTAAAATGCTCTTGAAACGTACATTCAGAAAATTTTAAAACATATTATATCGGATCAATCTAGTCCGATATATATGGGGTCGAAAACATCCACCCCAAGCGGTATTGGAGCTCGTGGGGACCCACCAAACTTCATTTTTATTTATTCTTGAGTCCAACGAGCTCAAGATCAGTAAAACTATGATTTTTTGTAAATTTTGACAAGTTAATGAAATAGTTTGTTTGAATCTGTTGAAGTTCGGATATGTACGAACATGTTACAATGCGACATACTTGTTATAACAACATGTAGTAGCTGAAATGCTGCAGCTCATCTTGTATTATATGAACATATTTTTAGTCTCAAATAAACTACGCAAGTGTAAGCACAGGGCGCGGTGTTATTATTTAATTGTTCCTCTGACTTTAGGCCTTCCACCGCCGGAGATCAACCAAGCCTTGATTTCCACACAAGCACACACATCTACATGTTTGAACAGAATCCTTTAGAAAACTAAATTTTTTTGATACTGGATTTTAGTACAAAAAAAAATAAGAAACTTTTGTTCAAAATGGAAGATTTTGGCGGGAGAAGCTCAAATTGCAATTGGTTACTGTGGTCAAATTTCTTAATATTTTTCAACATGTGATAGGTCGTTAGAGATGTTTTTCAATGCTAACCTGGTCCTGTACAATCCCTACTTAAAAATATAAGTCAAAATAAATTTTTAACGTTTTGCGAGATCACTTTTAGGCATTTGTATTTTAAACGTCAATATAAACTTGAAATCTTTTCTTGTTTTTTATATCATTTTAAGTCAATCCTCTCTAGAAAATGTCACTAGATATTGATTTGGTGACACATCTGGCTTTCACGCTTGGATACTACAAAAATACATGGTGTTGTCAAAATTCTGCTTTGCAATGCCAATTTCTGGAGACGATTTGCTTAAAATGGTACATGAAACAATTCAATGGTGTATTAGATAGTCGAAATCATTGGGCTCCCGCAATAGGATATGGGATCCTTACAAAGATCTTGGGAATTGAGACGGGAACAGTGTGTTTCAGATATTCAGATTTAAGAAAACTATGAAAACAATAAAAGTTTTGTTTTAATTATTAAAAAAAGAAAATGATGGATAAAATGTTTTTTTTTTGCTTTTTATTTTAACAGTGATCGCAGTAGCAGTTGAAAATCACGTTGATTGCAAAATACTGCTATTCAAAACTCACTGACTAGCTCAACTCTAATGGAGATGTCGGTGTGGTAGAGTATGCGCCTCGAAGTCGGAAGGATGAGAGTTCAAATCAGTCCCGAGTCAACGAAAAATTGTTTTCTGCTCCGTTCTTCAACAAAGAATTTGTACTTCGTTTAAGTACTCACCATACTTCTACTTCAAGTACGGAAATCCTGGTTTTTTCTATCAGTGCATGTACAACATATACAAACAAAAAAAAAATAATATTTGTAACAGGATAGATTCGGTTTATTGAACTTTCAAAATATATCTAACATAGCAAACGAAGCATCGGGATTCTTCTTAAGTATATACATATATGTATAATCATTCCGTTCATCCGATTTACAGCAGTGGTAGGAAACAAATTCAGTTGACAATTTTTTCGAAATATTTGTTACAATTTTATAGTATGCCTTGATTAGCTTCTAATATTTATTAGGTTACATTACAATATAGTTTGTAAAAAGCAAAATTTAAAGACGAATTAAGATCTACTACGAAAAAGTATGACGTGTACAGGGTGAAATATAGACGAGCAGCTCGACTGTAGCACTTTGTGGTTAACAAATTATTTTCTCAGATTCCTCATTACAGGACAGTAGAGTCCAAATTAACGGAAATATTCAAAATAACACAATGTAATACCAATAGATGACGCTTCGAACTACTTGTTATTCATAAGCGCCATCTGTTAGTTATCACCAAAGTGAATAGATTTTTACTACCGGTAGAGAGTGCCGTGAATATAGTATAAAACCCGACTATAGTCCCATCTAGTGGGTGGTAGCTACAATAAATAAGGCCACTTATGCATAAGCGCCATCTGTCGGATATCACCAAACTGGTGCAATCTATTTTATTTCCGAAAGAGAGCTTTATTTGGTATAAAAGTTGAATGTAGTTCCATCTAGTGTGTGGTAGCGTCTATAAGTAATGCCAACAGAGGGCAGTATATATTACGATGCTCCATCTAGTAGACAGCAGATTTCTTTCCAGCTAATTTAATTAAAAGGCGACAGATGGCACAACCGATTGACGCACCATCTGTAGCACATTATTGTTTCACCATCTGTTGTTAGTTTTGTCTTTATCGTTTTACAGCGTTTTAAGAACACTCTACTAACTGGATTCTCCATTATATTGGTATAGTTTAAAAATTTTTAGCCATAAATAAACCTAACGAACTTTAATATTTGTTTTTTAATATGCCACATTGAACAACATTGTGTAAGCTAATTCATTTTTTAATGCCATTGCGTCAAAATAATTTACACAACAGCAAAAGTCCACTCTAGTCTATGCAGCAGTTGAACTCAACGTCAAATGAATCTTTGAGCGCATCACGTTGCTTCGGTGTGGGCGGAGTTGTCAAGTAGCTTTTGGTCGGGTCGGCAATCAAGCGGAAGAAACATTTTTATTCGTTTAATATAAACTTTGTGTATGTATCGTACATACTATGTTATGTAATGAATGCATTTCGCACACAAAATGCAAAAAATTATTGCCACACATATGAAAAACATGCAGATGGACTCGTTTGATCAAACTTATAAACTTGTGCGGACTACCTAAGCAGACTTTTCGTAGCTATCAATGTAATATCGAGTATGTATGAGTATTATGTTGTTCGGTTTGTATGTCTTCATAATGTGCACATTAATTTTTTGTTTATTTATTTATTATTATTTTTTTTTCTATGGTGCTATTGTAAAATGTTACAACAGCTACTGCAATATTTGGCTGGCCGTGACTTCGCCAAAGTTGCAGCGTATGCTGCAAGAATGTGCTGCACTGCGGCCAAGTTTGTGTGTATTTTTAACTATTCAAGTTTATTTATCAAAGTGTTTGCTAAACATATTTATTTTTATGATAATTTCATTTTACTTGCTTGAAGCTGTTTGAATTTCATTATCATCGCAATTTGTTATAATTATGTAAAGCGCATACAGCCAAATACCTCTTTCTGTGTGGCACTTGCAAATAAAATCATATGACAAGAAAATTGTGCTGCAATCGGTATTATAAATCATGTGAGATATTTATGGCATATACGCCGCAATATCGAATAAGGCAAATAAGCTGACTGGGGAAGACTCTGGTCGCTCAGTTTGGTGAAAGGCTGAACCAGGACCGGGCAAATACAAACGCTTAAACACCTGTGCCGCCAGATATAAATATGTAACTAATGGGAGAAAGACGCTAAATGCTTTTCGAAAAATTTCACATACGCAAAATATTTATAGATGGCATTTTAATTTAGCAAATACACTATGTCGAATTTTTTAAATAAATTGAATGCAGCTTTGTCATTTTGCTGCGCTTATTATTTAGAGGGGAACACAATCCATCTCGATTGCATTACAAGAAAAGACCGAGACAGGAGAAAAATATTAAAATTTTTGGAATATTTTTATTTGAAAGAATATTACACGCATTTGACGGAGAAAAGTGTTCCCTTATACGGCTTGAACACTCAAAAGTGGCGTGGCAGGGCTACGTATTAACCTTTTGTTTGTTAATTTTTGGTGGTAGTGGGCGCTAGGTAATACATACACAAATATGTATTGTATACCTTAAAAGTTATCTCACTTTTGGTCAGTAGATCCTCCTTATATCCGCATTTGGCTAGCATTACGTTTTATATCATGTGTTTAAATTTAGTATTTATAATTTAGTATTTATAAGGAATTTCGCTATGTTATAAGGAACATGTAACATAGCGAATAAGTGGTCGAAGTCTCCATAAAGAACATTATCTTAGAAATTTGTCCGACATCGTTAGATTTCTGCTTACTAGAGCTGTCTGCAGGGACAGCATCCATTAGATGTTTCAACAAGACACGACACCATTCCATAAAGCCAGAGAAACCAAACGTTTTTTACATGAAAATCTTCCCAGCTTCAATTCTTCACATCAATGGCCACCATATTTCACAGACTTAAACCTAATGGATTTTTCCATATGGTCCATTCTATATGGTCCATTCTATCAACTTTAAATATGAGACGGTCAAAGAAGATTGCGCTTCACTGAGAATGGGAAAAATATACAGAAAAAATTTACAGCACTTCTATCGCCGACCTCTTTATACACATGTATACTCAAGACAAGATGAGTCGCTCAAGCCATGGCTATCCACTCGAGATGCCAGTGAGATAATTGTGAATTTCAATTATTTTCGTAGATAATCAAACTCAATTTACTTAGGTCTCTTAAATGCCTAAATCTCTGTATAAGCGAACATTTGTAGAAATTTGTTAGTTGTGAGTCGAGATGCCAGTGAGATAATTGTGAATTTCAATTATTTTCGTAGATAATCAAACTCAATTTACTTAGGTCTCTTAAATGCCTAAATCTCTGTATAAGCGAACATTTGTAGAAATTTGTTAGTTGTGAGTATTTGTGAATATTCGTGGGCTGCGTTTTATATTTCAATAATCAACTTTTATTATTCTCCATAGTTTGTTCTTCACGTCTGGGAACAAAAAGAAGTATGTGTGTGAATATGGTGAAGAATGAATTTATGTTCCCGTTTTGTTTTCTATATTTGTTGGAAGATTTCTGGCAAAAAAATATATGTGTTCTATTCAGAATTGACTTTCTACCATCTACTAATGGCACGGTGGAAACATGGCAAAGGCTTATTGTGGTCATTGGATCAGGCTTAGTTAACACACCCTGTATCATATACAAATAGCGAATCACAAATTTAGTAAAGGCTAATCGAATTTTTTTTAGAAATTATTGTGTTTCCATAAACTTTTTCAGAGTTTATTTATTTTTCGGGCGAAGAAATTAGTTTTTAGGGAATTTGTAAAGATTGAGTAGCTGCATATTAGAGTGCTGCTTGAATTAATTCATTCAAAGTGCTTTATGAATATTCGTTCAATACAGAATGACTTTGAATGAAAGAATGAATTGAATTTGAATTTATTTCTCTAAAAATGCAAAGATAATCGAAACACTCATTCATTCATTCGAATGTTTTGAAGTTTATAATTAATTCAGTTGTTGGTCGCTTGCGATATCAATTGGAAGAATTTATTCAGCCGAAGGCCTTCTGCAGCAGAACTGATAATACAATAGTATGAAAAGTGGATCCATTGAATTGGTACCACTATAAAACTGATACTACTATGAAAATGGTATGAGTATGAAACTAGTATTTGTATTATTGAAAATATCATTTTTAGCGTCATCTTAAATGCAAATTAAATTGCTATAAAATTGATAAATTCCATATATCTAACTTCTTCGCCCGATAAATCAAATAAACTTGACTGAAACAGTTTATGAAATTTCTGTTTTCTTTACTTGGGTGTACAGTTACCCAAAAATTTAAAAAATATCGATATTGATATTGTCAGCCCAACAGATGCACGGATGTGTCTAGATAGACTTGTCTTGTCAAGCTGATCAAGAATATAAATACTTTATTTAGTATCTCCCCCCCCCCTTATGTGTGAGAAATACATGTAAAAATATTGGTATCTTATTACTTTATTCTATAGGGTTGAATCGGTCGCCAAAAATATCGATAGGTAAATAAGTATCATACCAAAATATTATTTAGTATTTTTGACAGTATCTACATATACATATATCGATATTGATAGCCCTAAATTGAACCCACAAATGACTGCCTTATAGGCTTTAGAAATATTTTTGCCTCCAATTTTTATTAAATCCAACTCAAAACCGATATCTTGACTTATTTTTATTGCTGTCAATTATAGTATCCGTATTGAAATGTCACTCCTACTTTTTGGGATAGCTCCTATACATACACACCACTCACATACATACACACCACTCACTTTGATTTGATGGGTGTGTTATTACAGGCAAAATTAACTTGGAATTCAAAATGGTGATTTCCTATGGATGGACGCTTTAGATATATATTGAGTGATATAGTTGTGATCATGCTTCGTTTAAAGGGTAGCCCCCATATCCAACAACTACTTTTGGTACTTTGTATGGAACATTTTTTTATTAGAGGAAGAAGGAGAATTTAATATGGTGGCTTTTAACGCTTGACGTAATTTGAAAGACCGTCACGCCCACTTTTAACGGTAGTCACCATACAAACTTATAAAAAAAGTTATTCTTTGTAAATTCGTGCGAATGCTTAGAGTATTAAAGCTGTTTTTGCAACGAAGTTAACGTTTTTTTTATGTAAGTCCCTTTGCGTAAGTCTAAAAAATGATCTTTAAATTTTTAGTTTTGCATTTTAAAACTAACTATTTATACTTACAATAAAAAAAATTTATATATTTCCAGTGTACCAGTTTGACTGCGGCTACTCAAGTCTTCAATGCCGATTACATAATACTTGCGCCAACAAAGCTGACAACTGGCAGCAGATGCAGCGATTAAAGGCGTCCAAATTGTGCGGAATTTGTGCTGCAGCCTAGCCAGCATGCAATTAAACACACACACAAACACACACACATCGACCACCAACGCCAGCACTTTGGTGGAGAAGGGCGTCTGATTGTTGGTATCCGATGAGCTCGAGTTCATTGCACGCGCTAGATGCGTCGCACTGCAATGTCCGACTTCCTTAGCTTGAATGTGAACCAGTTTTTCCTCTTTGCCTAGGGAAAAGTTAACTTATCAAATCAACTCATTTTCTGTGCACTTTGTGCATAAATCAAAAGCGACTGTGACCAAGACGGTGGACAGCTCCACTTCCGTTTTTGGCGCTTGCCCGCCTTGTTTGGACGTGTGCGTCCAAACGAAATTTTTGTTGTTTATTAGCGTCCCCGTCCATCCAATTAACCGCTCATTAAACTAAATTTTCAGTCTTAAGCTGTGATTAAAAACAATGCGGAAAAAGCTTGAATTTTTTATATGCAAATTAATCAATAACAATATTAGTTCAAAGTAAGACCCTTCTCATCTCTATTGACGCTCGTTTCCTAAGTCTTTTGTTTGCAAGTATAACAATAACAAATTCATTTAAGGTTTTATTTTTCAATATTTTTTTTTTGATTCGGTAAATTGGGTCAAATGCAGTTTTGACCTTGAAATGTCTCTTTCCATATTTGAAATAACAAATTTGGTTTTCAATAGCCATTCATGTCGAACTCTTTGTGTATAAATATATTTCCAGACAAAGTATGCTTTAAAGTTTTTGGTTGTGCCATTCTTGTTTATCAGAAGCATCCATTTTATAGTGAAATAACAGAGCTATTTAAATAAATAATTTTTAATTCTATACATGGACAACAATAAAAATATTTATCTTTGAATTGCTATTATCTTTTGAAAAAAAAGACCGCATGGGGGGGCATACATTTCGTTTTTCATCTATTTATATTTGTTCGTCTTCATAGTAATTCTCAGATATAAACACTTGTGGCAGCACTTTTTTCAATGATCGAAACACTTTTTAAATTCGCTTTTTGGTATAACCAAGGTTCATATAGACGGAAATGTGGATATAGTAACGTCGACTCGACTTAGAATATGATGTCTTTTTCTGTTCTATCAATAACTTAGATAAGTATGTGTGTACTGTATTGGATACACCTCACCTTATTGAGTTTGTTACATGCATTTGAACAAATTTAATATATCATTTTACTTTATGAATTCCTTCTATGAAAAGGAATAAAGTTTCTTTAAGATGTATTCGCAAGTATGTTATAAATATAGGTATAACAAGGAAGTCGTCAAATTACTAAATCTTATAACACACAGCTGCTCCATAAGAAGGAACGGAGGTGCGTGCTCCTATGTGATCACTTTAGCGTCTTTTGTTTCTTTCGCCACTATTATGCTTTTTGCAGATCATTTTTTTTATTAACACTTCTTATACTCTTCACACAAGGTTTGAATAGTATTATAATTTAGTCACAATCTTTGTAACGCCTTAAAGGAAGCATCGTATACCCCATAAAATATATACATATATGCGTGATCAGCATAATAAAACGAGTCGATCTAACCGTGTCCGTTTGTCTGTCTGTGCGTTCCTGACCGCCCTATTACATCAATATTTGAAATATTGGTTTGAAAGTTTTTATAACCAGAAACAACACACAGAATGTATACTTACTTACATACTTAGGTGGCTCTACAACCGTCTGTCGCTCAATGCCGCACGTAGGAAGGCGCACCATTGATTATCAGATGTCTTATAGATTTTTATCTTCGTAGTTCGAGAGAGGGCTCTACTACTAATTTGGTTGCTGAGCCCAAAGTAGCAGCGATTAGCTAACATTCGGCTAACATTGATGTCGCTGGTAATTTCTGTTCCCAGATAGAAGAAGTTTTCTACAACATTGAAATTGAAATTCTCCATACACCAGAAGGTATAGCTCCCATAAAAAACAGTTTTTTGTTGTTATATGAATTAAAGCAATTATTAATGTTAACATAATAATAATTTTATAATTGGTTGACTTCTAAAACAAAGTTTATCCAATTACAAATAGCAGATATTTCATAAATTCTATTCTTATATCGGTAAATATTTGAGGTATTGATAGCTAAACTGTCCAGCGTACGGACTACGCTTCCAGACAAACTGGGTTCTCAACCTTCGCTCGATCCAAAAATTCTTTCTATTAATTTCATGCGCAACAATATTATTGACTACTCTCTATCCCATCTATAATTCATGCCAAATATATTTATGTGAATACAATTTAATATATTACAATTTTTAAATATAAGCATCCAAACAAAAATTTAAATACTGAAGTAAAACACCAGGGGTGCCAAGCAATAAGGGCAAGGGTGAAGTGTATTAAAGCTTACGTTTCACCGAACTTAACGTTTTCTCTTGTTTTTTATTTTTTATTTTACGCTTTTCAAAGCCAACTCCATGTTGCGTCTTTGCAACATGTGGACCAGGGAGGGGAGTCGTGTATGCATTGCGACCAGTTCTGCCACTTTTACTTTTCGCCCAAGTAAATCGTGCACTGGCGATTTTCAGTCGATTTTGTTTTTTCGTTTTTACATACATTTGATTATGTTGATCAATATAATCTCTTTAAATGGACTTTAAAACTGGCGCTTTGCCACATTCGCCTCAGCGCAGCAATCAGTCAATGTGTTAAGTGTATTTCACGGAGTATTACATGTAATCTTAGGTGTCGTCTGTTAAAATGTGTTGGTGTACACACGTACAAGGGATCTTTTTTTTTACCTGTTTCTATTCCCATAAAGAAATCGGAGTAGATTACATTTTTTTTTAATTGTAGGAATAGAAATGAAATCGGTAGGAACGCAAAAAGTCAAGGCCAAATCAATTTCTACTGCTATCGATAAAATCCGAACAGGTAGGATAGCAATATTGAAATGGAACCGATATGCAGCGTGGCAGTTGGAATGTCTAAGGGTGTTTTCCACAATTATGGTTTTGCACTTAAAACAATATATACCGTTAAGTTCCAAAAACTTCTTCAGGAACACTTTCGTGCATTCAGAATGTCACAACTTCTTACTACCGTGGCAAATCGGTAAGGAACATTATGTCTGTTCAATGTTTTTTCTGTTATAATTGTACGAGGGCTGCTATTTACTAACACTAATGTCAAAAGCTAAAATCTGGCAACACCTTAATAAAGTTGGACATTTTTTGGCATAAACGTACTCACAAAGTTTTGATGTACAATTGCTATTTGTTTTGTTTACAGTGAGTTAAGAAAAGAAATTTGGCCAAAAAATGGAAATTTGAAGAGAAGGTTTTCGTTGGATTATTTTTCACAATTTTCGACGTGGATTATCTCAACAAGAATGTGTCAATGAACTCAGTTCTTTGTATGGCGATAAAGCACCATCAAAAACTACAGTATATCGTTGGCATAGTGAATTCAATCGTGGTCGTAGTTCGGTTGTGCCCAAAAACATCGATGCAGTGCGTGAACTGCTAATACAAGACCGTCATGTGACATATCGTGAGATAAAGGCATCTTTGCACATTAGTTCCACTTCAATACATTCGATTTTGCATGAACACTTAGCTGTAAAAAAAACTTTGCTCTCGTTGGATACCCCATAATTTATTAATCGCTCAAAAAAAGGCTCGCGTCGATTGGTGTAGGGAAATGATTAAAAAGTTCGACCGTTGCTTCAAAAGACGTGTATAAAATCGTGACAGGTAAAAAATCATGGATATATGCGTATGAGACGGAAACGAAACAGCAATCGACCGTGTGGGTATTCCAAGACGAGCCAAATCCAACAAAAGTTGTTCGTGGAAGAAGCACAGCGAAGCAAATGATCGCCTGTTTCTTCTGCCGAATGGGTCATGTGGTCACTGTTCCGCTTGAGCAACGTAGGACGATCCATTCTTAGTGGTACGCGACCATTTGTTTGCCGGAAGTCTTCGGAGAAATTCGTAAAACCAACCGCCAAAGACGAATCATTCTCCATCATGACAATGCGAGCTCTCACACATCTCGCCAAACAAGAGCATTTTTGAGCATTTAAAACATTGAATTAATGACTCATAAGTCTGAAGCCTTATAATGCAAGTCAGTGTAATGACTGGCTTGAAAACTATGCCGACTTTGTAGTCAGTGAAGATAATGCAGCATGTATTGAGTTTGCATCCAATATGACCGAGTAACGGCGTATTATGCTTACTATCCCGTCCGATGTTGCTGTTCACGAAGAGATTCCCTCGTATAAAGTGTCATCAGCATCATCTATGTCTTGTGCGATTATGGTTTTTTTTCGTTTTTTTTAGGGGTTATCAAATTACCCGACATTTTTTTTTTTGCAAAATATTACATTTTTGGAAAATATAAAATTTTTGAAGTCCTTTTTTTTTGAAAATGAATGGTAGTGTATTTGTTGAGGCTAGCTTTCCAAATATATACATTTTCTTGATTTCTTCATCCAATGAGATTTTATTTTCAAAGAAACATGGCTCAAATTACCCATAAAATAGTATGCATAAAAAGAAAACTACAAAATGTTTTTAATTGTTCGGACTTCTTTCTTCGCAGTTTTCAAGATATGCTCTGAAAAACGAAAAGAACTTTCTTTAGTATCGGGCAGTTCTTTGAAGCTCCATTTCCAATTCAACAAATCCACAATTCATATCTAGGCATTCAATTGAAGATCCAAATAAAAACATCGTATAAAAGAACGCTGTAAATTTATCGAACTACTCCCTACACAAAATACGAGTAGGCCACTTGTTTAATTGGTTTAAATATTAAGACCATACTCGTGGAAGAGTCTTAAAGATTCGTTTCCACCAAATTCTACGATTTATTTTATTATTAATATTTTTTCTTTTATTGTTCACAATGCTCTTTTTTATAACACTTTTCCAATAAATGAATTTTTATGTAAAAATTTAAATATGAATTTCTTCCTTGTTGCAGCAAGCAGTTGAAGCTAGTTTTTCATTTATTCCGTCCCCGATACAATGCTGTTGCTCCTTCTTTCGTTTTGCTGCCACATATTTGGTGCACGCATTTCCATCAACAACAACACAAAAAAAAAACACCACACACACACAATTTGCAGAAAAATTGGACTGACGACAATCAGTAAATACGGGAAATAAAATGCATCACATCGCATTTCGAATATACTCTCGATATATGAAAATATGGGCGTGGCAAATTGAGAAATGCATATACATTGTAGTTTAATTAAATATACATATATTTATGAGGATACAAGAAATGAGCTTTGATAGGCTGCATAATTTTTTAAATAAGCATTAAGTTCAGACCTGTTTAAAACCAACGGGAGTTTAATGCTACCGGTATCAAAAGTGACTAGTTTACCCAAATGTCTTTGCCTATTTTGGCATATTTTATTATTGTTGTTGTTGTTGTTGTTGTTGTTGTTGTCTGGCACCTTTTGCCTTTTCGCTGTTCATGGTGTAAGTGTCGTTGTTGTTGCTCTCGCCTTGTTTGCCTTTTACTTCCGATTTGAAAATCTTCCTGCTTTGCAGCGACTAAATCAAAGTTACATTTTATGGTTATATCAAGTGAAGTGGTTATATCAAGTGAAGTGGTTAAAGTGGCTAGCTTGATGGTGGTCGCGTTGCTCTTTTAAGCCATGGTTGAAATGCTTTGAAAATGCATTACATGGTCGTTGTCATTTGAAACCTCGTCGCTTGAAGCTCTTATTTACAATGCACGCATTGAGACGCTACATGTTGGTACACAGTTTTTGTTATTTGATGCCAGACTCTTTGGTAGCCTGGACTGAATATAGTTAGTTTTAGTAGTTAATGTTTCTGATTATATTCCTGATGCTGTAACTTAACTTTTATGGTAACACCAGTTGTTCAAATTGGCTGCTTGTTTCACATTCGTTTTTTTAATTACACAACCCGTCCACTTCCCGTAATAAATTTGCTTTTAATAAAATGTTTCATGCTCAGAGAGTTTAAATTTTTAACCAACCTTTTCAAATTTCATTCAAAGAACTGCAAACAAATATGTACAATATTTTATTTTATTTTATTCTATTCTATTTTTTTTTTTTGACTTGGTTGAAAATACAATGCAATTTTAATTGAGCATCAAAACTCAAAGAAATTTACAATCATTTAAAACTTTTAGTTCGATATGCAGTGTTACTAATAATGAGACAAAAATGCGTATATTCGTGCTCCATTTGTGAAATATTAAACAAAATCGGACAGTTTCTTACATTTTCAGTATATTCGAATCTACAATTATACGTTTTTATATGTATATACTAGAGTTCTCCCAGTGCACAGTGGTCGGTCTTGTATGGAATCGGCGGCCAAAAATACTTACAGTGCAGCTATCGAAGTGAAACTTCTGTGACTGTAATTCACTATATCATATGGCTCTCATATAGCCGACCAATTCAGAATGAACTCTTAGTATCCTGGATTTTTTATTGTTTTTTATTCGAATTTAACCAAATTGTATGTCAGTCTTAGAAGCCTCTACGTGTGCTGACCAAATTTTAGTCGGATCGAACCACTATATCATATAGCTATAGCTGTCATATAACCTACCGATTCGGCATGAACCCTAGTGGTTAGTCTTGTATGGAATCGGCAGCCAGAACTACTTACAGCAGAGATATCAAAGTGATACTTTGGTCGCAGCTTTTTAAAATTGTAATAATTAGTAAATCATAGAAAAGGTAATTTTGTTTTTAATTTAAGACATGTTTATTATAAGATATTATAAAGAAAATATAGCTAGTTAATAAAAAAAAAATAAATCATTTGTACAAAATAATGAAAATAGAAAACAGAAAATTGATTTAAAAATTACTCAATTACTAATCATTTTTCTTGGTCTTGAACATATCTTTTGGTTTCCAATACCAGCTGTAATCGACTAAACAACAACTCGAGCTTTTTCAGCATTATTGCCCTTTTGAGAACAACATGCTTGAAACAAAAAATGTGTGCGGGATGGTACATTGAAAAGAAAACCCTTTACCAATTTAAATGAACCAAAAGTAACGTTAATTATAAAGAAAAATTACAAATTTGATATTTAAAACACAAATAAGCAATAACAAACACATAAAAGAGCACTAACCACGAAAAACACAAAAAACAGACACAAATACCTGTTGCACTCCGATCAACATATTGTTACGAAAGGCGGCTAAGGTCAGATAATTCAGGTTTTATTTTAATCTTAAGATATGCATCTATGATCAAAACAAATATGAACCTGGGAATCGGTGCGGAACACAACTGAAAGTTTAAGAGAATTTAGAAATGGGAAACGAAAAACACTCACAAAAGACCATTTGGTTATTTTAGATTTTTGGACGACACCCAATAATGTACAAATAGTTGGTTGGTTTAAATTAAGCTTTATACCTGTAC
This sequence comes from Leucophenga montana, assembly GCA_035044765.1. Taxonomy (NCBI): domain Eukaryota; kingdom Metazoa; phylum Arthropoda; class Insecta; order Diptera; family Drosophilidae; genus Leucophenga; species Leucophenga montana. The sequence continues at coordinate 150,330 of JAWNNQ010000203.1, forward strand.
AAACGATATCCATATTACTTCAAAGTTATTGGCGCTTATTTTAAATACGTTGTTTGTGTTGAAAGATGGGGTTTACTCTCTGCAAAATCACAACGCACTGAATTGCCAAGCACGTGGCTTAACCATAAAGGGTTTTTTTTGCAAAGAGCGAATGGTCACACTGAAAAAAAAACATTGGATACAAAAAGCCAATTTATCTATGAGATGATCCACATGATTCAGATTGTAAAATTTCGATTTCGGCTTTTTGATTTTTGATTTTTGTCGTATGGGAAATCCATTGCACCACAGTGCAGTGGTCGAAATTCAACCTTTTGTCTTTAAAGTGCCCAATAATAAAAATATCTATAATACAGTATTGCCACGCCTCTAAATCAACATACGAACGAAGGCACGCCATAATCGTCTTCTTGATGCTAAAGAGAAACAAAAATTTGCTAGTACGAGGCCATTTGGATAAGACAGTGACTTTTTGAATATCCCGAGTAGTAACTTCAAATGCAACACTTCTGTAAGTTTGTCTGTATATTTTTTTTAAAGGATATATTAATATTAAACAAGAAAAAAAAACGAATATTTAATACCATTCAAGCTGTGAACTTAGCAGATGTACAAATAAAATATTTGTAAAATCAAATAAACTAAATGTGTTATGTAAGTTTGTAGGAGCCTACCCCTACCCCTTGATAATTATGCCAAGCGTCTGTCCTGAAATGATAATTTTTTTCATGAAAAGTCCCAAAAGTGGGTTTATATGGGGCGGCGATAAAATGGATAAATCAAATATTCCCCTCCCACTACGTTTCATACCACTTCTACCCCTGCCCTTCTCCCTACCTTTTTTCCTTTGACTCCAACTTCACCCTGCCCCATTTGCCATGCGGGATAAAGCTAAGTTGTTTAAAGCTTTGAAATGATTTAATTAAAAACATTGCTAATTATAAAACAGCAAGATAGGAATATATATTTAAGACGTTGCGAAAATATATCCACTTTAGGAAGTCTATCACGTCTCCTTCTGCCTGTGAAATACATTCGCACAAACTTATTATGCCATAGTCGCTTTGGGTACAGGGTATAAGACTTAATATTAATTATAGTACATATCGCAGTAATTGCAAAGCGTAAATCATCTATTTATATTTGTCTACAAGTCAATAAATCGAAACTAGCAACGCTACAACTAAAATGATATAAAACGCTTGGGCCAAAAATTACTAAAAAAGTTTTTTAAGCGCTTGGGAAATTTAAAATTCATTTAAAACCCTGGTAAAGTGTCTTGTTAAGATATAGGTCAGTTAAGAAAACGAACTTAAATGTTCTATTATTTACACTGCTGGTCATGCTGGTTAGACGCACCATCTTTTTTTTTTTTTTTGAATAAACTGTTCTATTTACTATCAGGCATGTATTAGTTGTCCAAAATATTTTTCTTATCAAAGTTCGAATATTGTTCGAAAAACATTGGCTCATAGTTGGTTGATTTGCGAAAATATAACTGTACATTCGAAGACTCTAGAAATATCTATGCAATTACGTGGACTTTCGGTTAGTCATTGAAATAGACGCACTTCACGTTTCTAAGTCTTGTGTTAACAAGTGCAATTATTTTGTTTAAATAAAAACTAAAAATTAAGAAATCAATTGTTTTCGAGCAATATTTGAAGAAAAAATGGGAAAAACTACTGTATAGAGCTTATTGGAACGTCAAAAAATAAACTTCTTCCACTCACAACGACTATCGAATCGAAATATTGCCAAACAAGAGTAGCTCCAGAACTGTTGACAGATATTTAAAAGATCCTAGCAGAACGTAAAATTGTTCGAATTGCTTCCAATTCGACTAAGTCAGCAGCTAAGATTAAGGAATTAGCCGGAGTATGCGCAAGCCTTTCAGCTGCTCAGCGTACATTCAGAAATGCAAAACATATTAAGAGTCTAAAAATCAAGAAAAAACGACCTCTGATTTGGATGAATTTTTCAACAAGATAATGCTCGTATTCATAAAGCTCGAGTAGTAAAGTCGTTTGTTTCGAGTCAAAAAGGTAATATCATGACTTGGCCAACATATTTTCACGACCTTAACGTAATTGAAAATGGTTGGGGCTGGCTTACACGGAAAGTATATGAAGGGGGATAGCAATACGAAGATAAGGAAAAATTAAATGCAGCAATTAAACTTGCTTGGAGCGAGATTTCGCTGAGCTACATAGATGCCCTGTATCATTCTATGAAGGAACGGATATATGAAGTAATTACGAACAAAGGAGGAAGAACTCATTACTGAAATTATTTTTTCTTTTTTTCTAATAAGTTAAATATTTACACTAACTAAAAATTAAATTTTAAATTTAAAATTGGTTTCTTAATTATAAGTTACTTTTCTTCCAAAAAATTAATTAGTTTAAGTGCGTCTATTCTAGTGACCAATAAAAATAGTGGCTTATTTTAAATAGCTTTAAGAAAATGTTTGAAAAATACAATTTTGTTAAATTTGTATAATCCTTCGAATATAATACTTGAAGAATCATTGAATAACCAAGGTTTTTGCATATAAACTTTTTTTCAATTATTTTAAATAAATAAAAGTTATAAAACAAATTTTAATGCAAGTAAGGGTGAGTCTTACTTATTGACCGCAGTGTATATATATTTTATCGGCAATCAAAATTAGCAATGAAGAATGTCATTTACATACATACATATATGTACAATCAGACTCCTCCTGCAAAAAGTGCATAACTATCTGGACTCTTTAAAATTACTTATGGTTAAAATACTACTATGCGTGTAGACATAATTACTTTGACAATTAGTTATTGTTCATTGAAAAGCTTTATATTATCTCAAATTGTTTTAACATGAAATCTAGTCATAATTTACATGAATGCATTTTATATTTGTGCAAATCATACGATGCAACCTAATTCCAAACAAGTGTCTTACTGTCCATCGACTGCACTGATATTAAGTAGTGATATAATTCGAAATTCGTGCAAAATTTGCAAACACCCAAAGAAATATATTAATTGTTGGTCAGTCAATCATGAATACGGAAATACGCAGCATATACAGAAATACTAAATTGAAACAGTGCTAATGAAACTTAGCTTGCGTTTATTTAAAGTTATTTGTAATTGTAAATGTAGTGAACCATTTAGAGACGCTTAAATGAAATTCCGCATGTAGAGAAAACACTGAAAAATAAACAAACCCACTCAATACCGATGGAAAGTGAGGAATATAAATTAAAATATATTTCTGAGATAAAAAATAGGCGCAAAAACAATTCAGGAAACCATTTGAACACAAAAATATATATTGCAAATAAATAGGTAGATACTTATACAATATGTAGATACTCTCACATAAATATACTTAGGATTCATAAATATGTATTTATGCCGAGTGTATATGCATTTAATTGATTTTTCAATTGCAGCACGTCAAATAAATAGAGAAAAAAAAGATAATAATAAAAAACTGCAGCAATGCGGCTGTTGGCCAAAACTCAGCAACTGGTTGCATTTTTTTGCGCTCAATTATGCATAAATATGCTATCGATGTATAGTATTAGAAACAATAACAAAATTGAATAAGTGCACCTAAATTTAATAAGTTAACTATTTTGAAACCGATCATTGCCCTTAACCGACTTCCAAAGTTATTTCTTTTTTAATTAAATGGGCGCCATTTGAACGGCACACGTCGTCGATTACAAATTACATATAATATTTTAGATAATTAATAGAGTTGATTTGGGCATACAAAAGAGTTGTTTTGGAGCTCACATACAAATCGAAGCCATGTGACAAAAGGCACGGCATCGAGCGTGGTGACCTTGTCAACGTTGGACAAGAATTCCCAAAGCAAATAAAAATAAATAAATTTAAATAAAAAAATAAAATAAAACCGAAGCTAAAAACCCAAAAAGGAGAAAAAAAAAATCAAAAAACAAAAGAGAAATACGCTGAAAGCTTCGAATTTTATATATTTATATACATTTTTATACCCTGTATGCAATAGGAGTTTGTGCAAAAATTATGTAACAGGCAAAAGGAGGCATGGCAGACCTCATTAAGAATGAAAAAAGACAAATAGCTCTATTGTGGACGTGGTAGACATGGCATTCACAATTTTTTCGAAATTTGGCCTACGTATGTATCAGGCGAATCTAAAAATTTAAGTTTGTTGGATATATCTTTTATACAGGATGTCTCAAAAGAAAGTTCACATTTGATTTGCTGATTGCGTGAACGCAACTATTCCGAGGGGCGCGGGGGGTATGTCAATCGGTAGCCTAACTTTTGGGAATTTAGTCGCTATGTAGCGTTTCTCGGGAGCGGAATGGTAATTCAGCGACTGTACCGCGTAGAAAATTCTGCAGTATTCGACATGTTCGTCATTTAAATGATGCGCCAAGCCCTCGACTCATTGGAAAATGGGTCGAGAAGTTTGAAGAGACCGGTTCAACGCTGGAAAAATCAAAATCCGGGCGTCCAAGGTTTTCGAGAACGTTCGAAAACGTAGACAGTGTTACTCAGTCTGTTCGTGACAACCATAACCTTTCGATTCGGAAGCGTGCTGTTGCTTTAAACGTGCATAGATCATCATTGTTCCGCATTTCTAGCAACTTCACACACGTCCAACAGGTCTCTACCACGAGTTCGTGAAATTTTTCCTGGCAAATTGATCTCCAGGAGAGGTGACATAAAGTGGCCTCCACGAAGTCCCTATTTAACCCCTATGGACTTTTTCCTGTGGGGTTACGTCAAATCTAAAGTTTACAGCAACAAACCGCCTTCCCTGGCACAATTAAAAGAAAATATCCGTCACGAAATGGCAGCCATCACGGAGAATACCTGCCGAGCCGTCATAGGAAATTTTAGTGCTCGATTAAATGAATGCCGTGAACGCACCGGTTTACATTTGGACAATATCATTTTTAAGAAATAAATTCCCAAAGTGTGTATTTTAATATGTAATAAACACTTTTTCAAAAAACTACTTACTTTTTTTTATCGATTTTTTAAATGTGAACTTTCTTTTTAGACACCACACCCTCTATCTCGTGTTCATATGTATGATAGACAGTCTTGATCAGCATAAAAAGCAAAATCGATATTCCGTCTGTCAATCATTCCGTTGGGTAATATGAAACAACTGATCTCAAAACTGTAACGGCCACAGATACCAAACTTTCGAATCTATTTATCGATACAAAATAATAACTTAATTAATAATAATTAACAAACAAACAAAAAAAATATTTTATTTAATTTATAATAATTTAAAAAGAAAGGTTTTTAATTTTTTAGTCTACAAAAGAAATAGTGTAGGGTGTTTCCAAGTCGGGAACTTACGTCTGCAGCATTTTTACTAGTTTTTATATACGAGTATTTAAATACTGTTCTTGCATTACAACAAGAGTTCAGTTTAAATGAAATTTTGTCCAATCAATAAGACTTGTTTACAAATTTCAATTTTAGAAAGAACATCATAGAAAATTATACTGACTATACCATTCACACATAGTATGAAATGGTATTATTAGTGTGTCTGAAGCATTAAAGGAGGCATTGGAGACCCCATAAAGTATATATATTCTTGATCAGCTCGTTAAGACCAGTCGATCTAACCATGTCCGTCTATCCGTCTGATAATAACTGGAGATTCAATTATTGAGTTGATACACAATATAAAAGTTTTTCATACAAAAATTCAAAAGTGGGCGGTTTGTATGGGGCCTACCTCAAAAAGTGAGAGTGGCAGGTCAATCTTGACACTCTATTAAACTGCAATAAATAGAAGTGAATGTGCGAGTTTTCAACTGTATAGCATAAAGTCCCCAAAAAATGTGTAACAACATACAGACGGACAGGTGGACAGGTGGACAGGCGGACAGAAAGACGGTGTCATGACTATATCGACTCGTCTCGTTGATTTGATCAAAAATATATATACTTCGTGATGTCTACGATGTCTCCTTCAATTCGTTGCAAACTTTCAGACAAACTGATAATACCCTTTCACACTATGTGTGAATGGTATAAAAACTATGTCATCAAATACACTTTTTTGGCTGTAAACTAGTGTTATTTTCAAAATTAAAAAAAAAAATTTTAATTATTGAAAAATAAGGCGACATTCCCGGGGCGTCACGATCTGACCACGGAAAAAAAAGAATAAAATTGTTCGCTTATTCGTCATATCGAATTTTTAAGATTAAAAACTATTAACTGAAAATGTTACAGGAAGACTGAAAATTAAAACTTAAAATTTTTATTTTTATTTTTAAAATTCGATATCTCAAAAATTAAGGAAGATAATCAAGTTTTGCGTCTTATTTTGACAAACTCTATAAAGAAAGGTTTAAAAAAAATATTTTTCACAATGAGACACTCCACTGTACTTTAATATTTCCCAACAGCGACGCCATCCCAATGAGCACCACAGCAAAGTATCTTGGGTTAACACTAGACAGACAGCTTACGTGGCAATTCCACATATAGCTAAAAAGAAAGCAGTTGGATCTCAAACTGAAGATCAACTGATTCTGTTATACAAGATTAAAAAACGTATGGACATATCGCATTCAGTTCTGGGTCACGGGCCTCAACTCTAATGTGAATATCCTGTAAAGGTTTCATTCATGTTAAGGAGGAAATCGTCATGCACACGCCTAGAGTCTCAAGTCCACCATCCCTGTTATGCAGTGAATCTGCTAGATAACAGCCTGCGCCTTCACCCCCTGGATCTTTGCTACCAAAGCTCAGTGGATTGATTTTCATTACGTTTTGAATTGTTTTATTTATTTTCTGTTTTTATACATTCTGTATGTTGTTGCACATTTGGCACATACACATCTTTTTATTGCAGTTTAATATAGTATCAAGATTTACCCGCCACGCCCTCTTTCTGGGGTAACCTCCAAACAAACCCTCCGCCCACTTTTGACTTTTTGTACGAAAACCTTTTCTATTGTAGGTAATATCAACTTAATAATTGATATGGTAGCTTCTAATGGACGGACATGTACATTAATGGGTGGGAACAGCCCCATTTTTGGGGTGGCCCTCTATAAAACTAGTGCCCACTTTTGTATTTTGTATGAAAAACTGCTTTATTAAAGTCAATGTTAGGTTAAATGCGATGTGGTGACTCAATATTAACTTAAAACTCGATATGGTGGTATCTTATAGATATTCGCTTCATATACATCACTGGTGGGCGTGTACCGCCCACTCTTTGGGGTAGCCCCCATTTAAACCGCCCACGTTTATGTGTTACAATTCGATTTAAAATTTCGTGTGAATGGTATTAGAGCTTCGGTTCAACCTAAGTTAACGTTTTTTCTTATTTTTTTTTTAAATTATTTTGTATTAATGTTTTCATGCCATTTTTCTTTATTTGTTAAATTAATGTGATTTTATTTTTAAAATTTGATAATTGTACAGATCGCAAATAAAAAAAAAAGTAAAAATAAAAAGGAAGTAAGGAAGATGTCGCAAAATTGTTTGTTTTTTTCGGCTTATTTTGAAGAGCTCTATAATCCGTTGTCAGACCGTGGCGTCTCGAGAATCTTAGAATCCCTAAGATTATTTACAATATCAAATTGACGAAATTTGTAGGCAATTTTGTATCTAAATTTTGAAGAAAGTATAAAAATATTATAAAGGGAAAATGAAGAGATCTTCAGTTGAAGGGTATATAAGCTTGTCCTAAAATAAATAAATTTTATCAATTTTATAAAATTGTTTCCATAAATGAAACTAAAGTTTCGTTGAAATTTATTATATTAATTTCAATAATCGTCAATTCGATTACGCAATTCGGTGCAGCGCAGTCCAAACACTGAAAACGAGTAGACGAAAACTGAGCACAAAACAAAAAGCAAAATGCCGGCAAAACAAAACATAAAAACTTTAAACTTGATTTTTGTAGCTTTTAAAGCTTACAAACAAAACCGTTATCAAAATTCAAGGTCTAATCGAGCACTCTCAGCTATACATACTCTCTTTTTGAGACAAGTGGCGCTACGTTACTCTCCTTTTTTGTTTTCTTGACTGCTTTCGTTCCGGCCCAATCCAATGCCAGTTGGATTTCATAGTCTTGGTCTGCGTCTGCGTCTGCGTCTGCGCAGCGCTTTCTTGCGTCGTCGCACGGTGCAGTATTTAATCGGAGTGTCAAAAATTTTCTAAGACAGTTTTTTCCACTAAAGTGGCCGAAGTGTTTCGTAGAGCGGCGCAAGAAGCGCAGGATTTCCCAAGTAGATTTACTTTAAAAAGTCACAAAAATAAAAACATAAAGCATTAGTTGCATAGTTGTGTGTGTTTAATCTTTTAACTTTCGGTAATCGGGAGCCATGAGGATCCAGCGGAATTTAGTGGTAATTAATTTTCATCCAAAATACGACACATACAAATAATTTGAGTGAAGTGAGCTAGTATAATAAAAGTGTTGACAGCTGCCGGAGGCTATACTTATTTTGTGTATTTAACTTTAAATGAATTTATTTGCCAACGAACTGGAAATAAAAATAATAATAGCTATTGCAAGACACAAATTGGTGTAGCAATTTTCGTCTCATGTTGAACTTTTGACACAGTTTTTTTACCTGCAATATAAAATAACAACACCATTATTATTGTAACCGTGAACTTATTATGGAGAAATTTACATAAAATTGTTTCATTTACTAACTAAATGTAATAAAAAGTACTTTAATTATATATCCATACATAAATCGAAAGACTTAGACTTAAGCAACGAACTTGAGTTGTGCGGTTTGTAAACAAAAGAAATGACCAGGGCATGGTAGTGTTAAGAAATTGGTGTTCTATACTTGAAAATATTTTATAATAAAAATTTGTTTGTAAAATATATTCCATCACAAATTGTTTAAATATGTGAGCATTAAGCGATCATTGAACTTAAGACTATTAAGGGTTTTATAAGAACAAACTTATAGAAAAAAACTTACATCATTAAACAAATTTTCAGAAATTAAAAAATATTGGAGCAATGTGCAAACGATATACCAGCTATATCATACCCCCGCACAGCGATGGAGTATGTTGCAGGAAAAGTTGTTAGATGTTGTGTCATTTTTGTTGACAATTTGAAGAGAAAACTTTATAAATATTTCAAACTATTTTCGAAAACTGGGATAGGTGTACCTAAAATTCCACTGTTATATATAGTAACACGCCCGAAATGATATATTTGTACGACTGGGAACATAGTAAAGGTTCAAGTCTATATCTTCAATGCCATCTGAGTGATAGATAATTTTTACAGTGGTAAAACAATTGTGAGAAAAAAGGTTTTCAAAAAGGACATAACAATTTTGTATTTAAATAAAACACAGAATAATTGATATAGGTATTACGCTGCGCAGGTGCAGTATACATGTTACATTTAAGTATGGAAATCGATCTCGTTCATGTAGAGCCAATTTGTCACCATTCTTCCACACATATCAGCAGGAAAGTTGGCAATTTCGCGTCAGATATTGTACCAGAGCTGCTATAATGTTATTGGCTAGTTTGCATAAACCAATGACTTAAGGTAACCCCATAAAAAGAAATGCAACGGCATTAAATCACATGAGCGAGGTGAACCATTTCTAGCGATTCAATATTTTCGGAACTTCGACTGGTGCATTGTCTCATTCGTATACAGTTCACATATGTGTGAGAGAGAAAGGTCGATATCTGTAGTGAAATCTTCATATTGCTGTGAATGCGAAGAACTTGTTGCTTCTATTTTATTGCATTCAGCCATATTGAAAGGCTTGCCATCAAGAGAGGCATTGAATTTGAAAATTGCATGTGAGCTAAATAAATTGCGGAGGTTTTAAACATTTAAATGAATACTGATAAATTGGAAGAAACGCCAAAGCCTCAACATCCGCCTGGATTGAAGGCTATAAGTGAACATTTGCAACGCGTATATCCTACACAGCCAAACCCGTTGCAGGTCACCACTCTATTTAAATATTGGATAGGCGGCCAGGATCCGCTCGACTACATAAGCATGTATCACATCGGCGGAGATCTGGATAAAAACGTTCCTCCGCATTCGCATTACATTAGTTTCGGGCTCAGCGATTTGCACGGAGACGAACGTGTACATATTCGAGAGTCCGGAGAACAGTGTACGCGTTCTGGTGTACGCGGGCTTCGAATTATCATTTCGTTTGATGCAAACTGATGAGGAGCTGCGAATGCAGCGTGAACATCCGGACAAGTTGCGACCGCCCACATGGCCTGCTAATTTGCTGCAGTCGATTGGGCGATACTGCTTTCAGACATGCAATGGACTTTGCTTTGGTGACAACATACCCTGGCGGAAGAGTATAGACGGCCGCGTCAACTCAAGACTGAAAAATATGCTAGTTGCACAAGATCCGCAGTTGGGCTGCATCGATACTCGGTTTGGGACAGTTGATTTCTGTCAGATTGTAGAAGTTACGGACGAAGAGTTGGAGCAAGCTTCTCGCTGGAATGGTCGCGGTGTTTTAAATTTGTTACGGCAAGATGTGCAGACGGGAGGTGAATGGCTAGTAACGAACATACAGCGCAGCTTAAGTGTCTTCGAGTTGTTTCCTGAAACATTATTTAATCTGCAGGATGATTTAGAGAAACAGGTCTCCGATTTGGCTGACGTCAATGCCGACTTTACATTTCGCGAATTGAAACCTGCACCAAGCATTAAAAAAGAAGTGAACTTTCATAGTCTAAACGAGATGTGTGCATCGGAGGAGAATAATCGCCAAATGACTGAGACTATCGTTAAAAGAGAGGAGCCAAGTTTTCCACAGTCAATGTCGCTTAGCAGTAACTCATTACATAAATCCTGTCCACTAGACTACCAGTCACAGGCTCCAGACTGTATATCGCTCGATGGCATCGAAATAACTTAAGCTCCCTATGCTGTTAAGTTTCTTCTGTTATCAATTAAGGATCGCATTCGTCATGGGCGTTATTTTACATTCAAAGCACAACATCTTGCTTTGACATTGGTCGCAGAGACAGTTTCTGGTGCTGCTGTTAATAAATCCGAGCCATACGGTGTTATAAGTTACTGGATACAAGTGCTAATTTCGGATGACCTGGTGCCGCGTATGCTGGAATCTTTTCACAATGCTGGACTTGATGGTAGCTTGGAACTGACGCAGCGACTTGAGTTTGTTTGGCTTGACAAACGGCTTAAATTGATTGTGGATCAGCCGCCACAAAACGGACCACCGATGTCAATAAATGCACTCTGATCTTCTAGTTTCTAATTATATATACTACAATTCAATGTGCTTCCAGATGTTTGTGTATGTAAGTGTAGCATCGTGCTCGTAATATCTGATTTATATTCGAATTTATATTTAAATATTTAACAACATTCATATAATATACTTGTTAACTTTAGATTCAATCGCCAAGATTGGTAAAATCAAAAAAAAAAAAGTTGCGACAACATGTTCAGAATTTGGGTAGTAATTTTTAATAATTTCCAAACGTGGCTCGTTCGGAACTTCACCATATTAAAAATGTAACCTGATGTTTTGATTTTGACAAATCCTGAAAAAAATTGAATTCAAATACAAAATTGTTATGTCCCTATATTTATCTCCACTTATATCTCGAGTTTGGGTCTCTAATATTTTTGAAGTCAAAAACTTTAAATTATATTATACCATTTTCCCAAATAATGTTTTTGTTATTTGGCATTGATTGAAATTCATATTCATATTGAGTGAAATTCATATTACTCAATGCAAGTGAGTTCATATTGAAAAAACTTCCCCGAAAGGGTCAAAATTATCATCTTACCAATTTAAAACTAATTTTTCGAAATACAATTTGCACCCAAGTATATATTTTTTATTCCCATCGTCTGTAGCAAATTTGTACACCCGTATGTACACATAGTATACATATGTACACACAGCTTGCTGTTGAAACTATTATTATACATTATTTAATAACAATTTTTCTGTGTGGTATGTATTAAATTTTGAAAACAAACAATACTTGATATTGACTTGTCGTGAAAACCATATGTATTTTTTGTTTTAATATTTTTTCTGCTGTCGCTGAACGTTCAAATGAGATCATGTAACAAAAAATCCGCAAATTCATGCGGCTGTCATTAACACACACACACTCACTGGACTGGCACCATTTACGGATCGAATTGCACAATGGCAATCAAAACATTTTAGAAACCGGATAGTTTTCCTGCTTTGGCAAGTTTACGAAGAAATGCTGAAAGTTAGACATTGATAAAGGTAACAGCCAGTTAAAAATGTTGCTGATCGTTGGAACATTATATTAGACTCTATTGAAACGATTATTACAGAGAAAATTGTGCGCGAGATCGATTAATTAGCGCCAACCGAGCATAAATATGTATAATATAGATTTGTGTTCCTTTCGCTTTCGCTTTCACTCGCACTGCACTTAATTGCCCGTCTAGAGTCAGTTGGGCTCACGTCTAGCTCTGCAAATGATGGAGCTCTGTGCAGTGCATGCGCCACAGCAATTAGCACCTTTCGTGCTACCTTGCCGCCCATGCCGGCTGTGCAGCACGATTTCAATTGAACTCCAAACTACGTAATATTATTATTATATGAGATAATTTCATTAGCCTGTGTGTTAATTCGAATTTCGTAATCAGCACCGAACTGAGATCAGTTGACATTCAGACGAAAATGGTCTTGTATGTTTTGCAATTTGTCGCATTATTTTCTTTCGTTTATGTATCTCATTAGAAAAACAAACAATAAATGGGAATTTCGTAAAATAATATTGCAAATATTTTTTTTAAATAATAAAAAAATGACCTTAGTTGGAAGTTTATTAGTTTAGGCCAGCAAGTTTGGAAGAAAAAAAAAATATGAGAAAAAACCCAAAATTGACCTCTAACAAAAGTTCAAGAGACAAAAGCATCAATTGCAACAGTGCTGCACGCCGACGCTTTTAAAATTTTTACTAATATTCATATGATTTATATGGAAGTAATTTACATAATAAAGCCTTACACAAAAGACTACATCAAAATGTATTGTGTATATGCGTAAATCAATGCATGAGTCAGAGGTAAAGGTGCCGGCAGCAATCTGGTTTTGTACCTGCATATATGTAATATAGTGTATCGCAGGTCAGTGTTTGCGTTTATTGTTTTTTGACGCTGTTAAGATAGGACGGTAGAGTGAAACAACAAACAAAGGTTATGCAATTATATTTTTAAAATAAAATAATAATAGACTGACATGAAAAATGATCTTGCCCATAATTGGGCTAACTCAATAAATCTGGAGGCGTTCGTCAAATGTTGACCCAATTCGCACAGTTTAGCTTGAATTTTATTTAAAATCCATCTACTAAAGGGGCGGAAAGAAATTAATAGTGTGAAGCAATATTTTAATAATTTAATAACCCTGCAGCAAAAAGTCTGGTAGAGTTAAATTCGGAGAACGATGAGGCCAGTCCAAATAACCATTTTTCGACACAACGTGGCTCCTGAACTTGCACTAGAAGAACTATATATATATAGCTTGCGCCGTAGACGGTCTCTCCATTGGTCTGAAGAAGGTTTTTGTGCACACACTGACCCAAAACAGTGACTTTTATCATCGTGCATAAAGGTTCTCTTCCCAAAATTCGACAGTTTTGTTTATTGACTCCGCCAGACAGTGTAAAAACAGATTCGTCCGTCATCATAATTTTGTCCCAAAAGTCTGCCCCAGTATCGATTATTCTTGCAGCGGTATTTCCATATTGCAAGCGACGCGGCTTTTCCGCTGGCAGCAATCTTTGTATGGGAAGAGAAGATCTTGCTTCATTGTCCTCCTTAGAGTCGTTCCACTAACATTTAACTCCTTAGATCAGTGCCGATAAGACACATTTGGATAATCGGAAATACTCTCTCTAACCGCTTCAACCACATCATTGTTTATTCAAAGAAAATCTTCGCCAAACTATGAATTCTGTGTTGTCCCTTTTCCATATTCGTTTCTTTGCGGATTATTTCCGAAACACTGTGTCTCCCAATGCCAGAAAATGGATCTGGCTCTATCATTGCCTAAAATGTTATTCTCTACTGGTACCCACAACATAACAAATAAACTCTGTTGCGTTTACCAAGTTTGTTTAGTAGCCCCAATGCTCCGTAGTTTCTGAAAAAATTCTGAGGTAGCTTTGTTTCCATCAATGAGTTGTCTAAGAATTTTTCGTAGGCTTATCATTCGATTTGTAGATGCAGAATACTCAGATCTATAATTGCTAACGCTGTGGTGTGGTGCATACACACGCTAGTCTTTGTAAGAAGTAGAGCGCACTTATGACCGTAACTTGGATCACACTCTCTCCCCACACAACTATGCCATACAGCACCATTGGTTTCATGGTCATACAGCCAGATCATATTTTCAGATTGCTCCCGCATGATTTCCCGTCCATCTTTATGCACACCAGTATAGAATTGGTGCATTTCCTTATGGTTTCCTCTGTATATTATATTGTATCCATTGAACCTTACTGTCTAGTGTCAACCCTAGATATTTATGATTGTTGCTGAGATGCACTACTACCCGTAGGAGTCTGATTTCTTTTAGTCTAGGGCGCCTGTACTTCCTATTAAATGGTACAATGATCGTTTTGTCGGTGGTAATGTTGAGTCACACCTCCCTTCACCAGTCGAATGTGAATTTAAGTTCTCAGAGGGTCTCCTCAAACTTCCCACTAGTGATAGATCCCATAATATTGAATATTTATTCTGGATCAGCTCAACAAGACTAGTCGACCCAGCAGTTTCCAGATGTGTGAGATTTTGTGTGTGAATACGGGAACTATTCCATCAATTTTGGGCGACCATTCGTTAAAATTTCACATGTCGGTATTCCAACAAGAGAACAGAAACCACTTTTTGAAGTGAAACTTCTTTAGCATAGTTGTCATTTGAAAATTCGATAAAACGAGAAAGCGACTCTAAAAAGAGACTTCATAAATCAATAAATAGGATTTATCCTGCTAGAGAATGAGATAGATTATTTGCATGGTGTCTACACTATGTTGGTAAGTTCGAAAAAGTTTGTGAAAATACTATAAAAATCAAATTCTTTGGCATAGTTAATCGAAAAAAGTCGAAATTTCCCTCCCATAAATGGGAACAATTTTTGAACTTATGACCATACAAACGAAGTGTGACATGAGCACAGGCAAATTGTCATCACTTATAACAAGTGGTCATGATCTTGCAGACACGTATAAGAAAATTGTTAAACAGTTGATTTTATATTCACAATTTTTAGATATTACGAATGCTCTACCCGTTGTGATTTGAAAATTCCATTTTGACAGTGTGAATATTTTTATATTTTTATTTAATAAAATATTTTCCAAAAATGCCGAAAACTAATGCTGAAAATTGTCGTGAGTATCGGCAGAAAAAAGCCTAATACTGCTGATACTCTATATTTATGTCAATCTCTTGTAGGCTACTTTTCTGAGGTTTCACTTCTGCCGTGTAAATAATAGAGGCTTTTTATGAAGCTAGAGTAATTCGCCCTAACTGTCCTCCACTCGACAGGCCTGTTGGGAGGCCCCGCCGCTTATTTTATAGCTTTACATATACGGGAAAACATTTTTTCACAACCATTATTAACTTGAATTTTGTTATGCTGGCTTCTTAAAGACGGACGCTTTACATCAAGTATGAATATATTAATAGGCAAGTGATTTTTTTGTGACGGTAAAGTATGCAACCGATTTTGACAAAAAAAAATGTACCATATGAAAGGTATTCATTTGCAGATGTGTGCAATCTAAATCGGTTGAATTTTTTACTTCATCGCTCCCTCCCCTCTCTCGCAATAAGCTTTCTTTGACTGTTATCTACTTGATGAGAGCGTGTGAGTAATTATATAAGTAATAATATTGAATGCGAAGTGCCAGTTATATATACCAGTTTCACTTCACTGTGTCTCATGTTGTATACAATTCGTTATTATTTCGGTACCTGTCACTTTGTGTGTAGTTGTGATTAATGTGCGGCGAAATAGTATTGAGAAGAAACGAACAATCGCAAAAAGTTGTAATATTTTTGGGACGATTGAGTCGATTACTGGCCATACTAGTATATATCAATGGTTGTGTTCCCGTTGATATATCTTAGGGGTAGCCCAAAACAAATAGCCGCCCACTTTTTTCGTTCGTATTTCCAAAAGGATTTTACGATTTGAATTTACCAAACATTAAGCATATACATTTCATAGCGCCAAATTCGTCTGAAAGTGAAATACGAAACATTTTAACGAAGTCACTCCCGAACAGTTTATTCGGATTCGAAAACTGGCGCACTTGAAATAACAGAGTTATCGGATATAATATTCCTGTTATACAAATCATACAATACTAAATTAATTTTTTATACTTTGAATTTCAGTTTGGATTGCTCGCGGCGTTCTCTGTAGCCGGCGTTCTCGTTGCAGGCAAAGCGTTGAACGCCGATCAGCAGACGTCTGAGTCGCAGTCGAGTAGCACAAGTGCAGCGCAGCAGCGCATCGATTTTGGCCTGGGGCTGCATGATTTACACGATATACATGAACACCATGAGCATCACGAACACCACTTCCATGAGCATCATGAACCCGATCCTGGCTACTGGAAGAAGAAAGTAACCTGGAAGGAGGGCTGGAAAAAAATTTGGAATCCGGCCAAGAAGCAAATCTGGAACTCTGCGTGGAAAAAAATTTACAAGCCTATTTGGGTAACAGTAAAAGTGCCCGCGTGGAAGGATATACAAGTACCAGCGTGGAAGCAAATTTGGGTAGCTCATTAATAAAGTCATTTCTTACGCCCCAATATGTTATATATTATGAAATACACTTATTCTAGGTACCCGTTTGGAAGGAGATACAGGTACCCGCCTGGAAAGAGATACAAGTTCCTGAATGGAAACAATACTGGACACCCGAATGGATTAAAGTGGGCATACCAGGCGAAAAGTATCTAGGTAAAGATCACGAGGGCTGGGAGTACACAAGTCATGATCTGTGGAAGAAGAAACTCGTATGGAAGTCGCACTGGAAGAAAATCTGGAAACCGGCGAAGAAACAAATCTGGGTGCCCAGCAAGAAACTCGAGTGGAAGGAAGACTGGAAAAAAATTTGGAAACCGTCGAAAAAACAAATCTGGGTTGATGACAAGAAACTCGAATGGAAAGAAGCATGGAAACAGATCTGGGTTCCAGGCTGGAAAGAAATCTGGGTACCAGGGTGGAAGAAAATTTGGAAGCCCGTTGTTATCTCTGAGTGGTTCCCATCACCCGATCATCACGATCATCATCACGATCATGATCATCATCACGATCATGATCATCATCACGTTGAACACGGCTGGGATCGGAAGGACGACGAAAGCAAAAATAAAGTAGTCTGGAAACGTGATGATGCCAATGTGCAGTCAGGCGGAGCAACAAATCTGCAAGGCAAGCCGACGCTCTTGCGTCCAGTAGCCTCAGCTGACTTTCAGGCTAAGACGGTAGAGGCAGCCAAATCAGCAGCTGCCTCAACGCAGCCAGGTGCTGCCACTGCACAGACATTTAAATTTCCGGGCGCGTAATGAGCCCGAGTGGCTGTCGAACAATTTGTGCATAACAAATAAGCCATTTCGCAAACGCTTTACACACACAACTACACATAAACACATACATAAATACTTTAGATGGCAAGATGAGTCGTCTTCATCCTTGTAAATATGTATCCAGTCGTTAGATTTTAAGCGAAAGTTTTCATAGCGGACACAGTGTCTACTTAAATTATCAAAACTAGACTTCTTAAGAACTTTGTTATAATCTTAATAAAATAAATAAAAATATTTTTTTATTATTAAACATGCATGCAGCATTTAATGCTATGCTAAATAAATTTGGCAAGCTAGGAACCTGAACTTATTTCGTTAAGTTATTTTCATGCAACCTTATTGACATGCACCGCATCGTCCCATCCAGTCGGTGCATTCGGCAATGGCACGTATTCCTTAAGTAATGTTGGAGTCCAGACTTTCTTCCAAACTGGTACGTAAATTGCCTTTGGACGCCAGTATTTTACCCAACGCGCTTTCCATGTGGTCTTGTGTGCCCAGAATCCATCAGAATGTGGATCAGTTGTATCTGTGTGATGTACGCTGTAAAAATTAATACATATTAGATTTAGTAGCCTATTTACATACTCATAAAACAAAAAGCTCTACAATTTACTTACACGGATGTGGTCTTTGCAACGATGCCATATGTATGCATTAGAGCCAAAATGACGATAATTGAAGTTATCATATAGAATTTCTATAAGTATACATTTTATTTAATACACATAAATTAAAGTAGTTTTTATTAAAAACATTAACACTACGAACTTTGTAATTCATGTTTTCTTTTTGTCCTAGTGTGTCCTTCTATTTTTTATATATGTATGCTACGATACTTTCACTCTTCACTTTAGTTACACTTGCACAGAAGCGACATACGCTGTGTTCAAGATTTCGCAATCAAATAGTTTCGTATTTCTTTTCTATTAGTATTAAGTAGCAAATTTAATTTAAAGTTGGCAGCAACAAATTCGAAACTTGCGGCCAAGTCAATTAAAAATTCAAATCACATCCGTAATCACATTAGCCGCACAAAAAGTACGCAAAACAAGAGAAAATATTAACTTCAATAAAACAGAATTTTTAATACTCTTCACATACACTCAATGGGCATTAATATCCCATTTGGTGTCTCTAGTTAGCATAAGTAGTAAACATAGGATTCAGTATAATTCCCAGCACTTACATACTTACATGGCAACTATAACCATTTATCGGTCATGGCTACACGAAAAGTGATAATAAAGTGCAGATATCTTGCCAGAGCTGTTACCTTCAACGTTTGTACGTCTCGAGCTTTGTCAACCAATAGAGTCCATTGCGCGCTCCAGTCCAGTGCTGCCGCTCAAATTGTATACGTTAGATTATGTAAACCTCATCAATGGCATACACAGCTCATGTTTCATAAGGATGCGGAACAGGTCACCAACTCTAATAGGTTAAAAAATATTTTGTCGCAAACATTCCCTAAGACGCTTTCTTGTGTAGTTCGAGAAAGAGTTCTTTGTCTAATTTGTGTACTGAGCCCAAAGGTTAACAAGAATGAATCTAATCTCCATACTGGCATTGTTGTTGCTGGTTATCTCTATTTCCGAATTTTTCTACAACACAAAAGTTGAAAGTCTACATCCTCACAGATTTCTCTGCTCTCTGTGGACATCAACTTCTTTAACGGAAATAAGCAGGAATTCCTTTTCAATTCGATCACGTAATGCTCTAGCCACATTGTCGATAACGTTGAAGACTTCAATGAAATATTATCTATGAAGGAATACAGGCAAGCAAAATACAGAGCATGTCACCGTAAACGGGAACGTCCCCCTATCTTGACGGTGTTACACATATCCATAACAGAATTAGTTTCCTAATCTTACTATATATGTAGCGTATAAAAAAACATACTACGATGAATGCATCGCAAAGGTTTTTAATTTTGCAGTCATTTTACATAGTTGGAATGGGCGGCGGCTATAAATTGTTGGCATTATATAATTTGTATCATCTCCGCTATTGAATCTGGATATTTTTTTATTTTCTTTTTAATAAAACCTGCTGCTTTTACATTTTTGTATCTCTTTTATTCAGTTTAATGCTTTTTTTTACTTTTTTTTTTGTTTTACTTTTTGAGATATTTGCTTTAAAAATCAGCTATGCGGACAACAACAGAAACAATAGCATAATTTGCATGCAATTATTGATTAAAGTAGTTCACTACATAGACATAGTACATATGTATTCAGCTTAAACACTAACATGAACAATAAGTTCCAGTTACAGCTTAAATAATAAATTCAAATTCATTTATTTTCCAGGTTACTTTAATTTTAGAAAACAAAATCTCTGGTGCCAACACACTTTTTCGAAGAGTATGTGGACAACAATAAAACAAAATTAAAAGAAAGAAATTTCAAGCATAAAGCCATACTACGTATATTTAAAAATATATAAGTTGATTCATATTTATCTTAGTGTCGAGTTCTTCACAATCGGTATTTTTTTTTTGTTTTGGAACTTAGATCGTTTAGCAGCTCGTCTGATCAGTACATTAATTTAAATCTTCTAATAGCGCAAAATATCGTTGAGAATTGCTTGCCAGAGTTATAAACTTAATTAATATTAAACTTAACATAAGCTTCGCGCATGGCACAATAATATTCTAATTAATTAATTTTGAACGAGCTGCATTAAATTGACTTAAATATACATATAAGTTTTAATTAATAAAATAAATTTAGAAACTCATGATAAAGTAAATTTTTGATCGTTGATCCTAACATTCGTATGTATTGTAATTGAAGTATTTTTCGTTTTTATCTCTGTTTGTTACTGCATATGTGAGACTTGGTGTATGTGTCAGTCTTTTGAAATACCATTTTTTGAAAAATATCTAAAGTTGATTAAGTTATTTCGTACAGGCATGATTTTTTTTTCTCAATTCACCATTATCCTGTACCTAAAAACATATTGTAATATACTTTGGGAATGTGCCAAATCATTCACTTAAAACTAAATTCAAGTATCAAATAAAATATTCGAGTGACCAGTACTAAATATAATGAATATAAAGAGAAAACTATTCAAATGACATTAGATTGGCCGGTAGCGGCTTGGGCACACGTGATGCAGCCATCTTACATATAGCGTTTGTCCAGAGATGTGTCGCCTGCGGACTGTCAGTGCGAAATTTGTAAACGGTGCCCGTTGTTCGGTGGTACAATTCGAAAGTGTTCTTGTGCTTTGTATTATCGCTGATCTGCGCATACCAGCCCTCCAACGGGCATACTTTACACGGCTCACGCTTGAAGTCATTCCGTTCACAGCCCTTAAACGATTTAGGCGGAAAGTAGACCAACGAATTTGCCCATATCTGTAGCCAGTACCGTTGCCAGGATGCCACAGCAGGTTTGCGTCCTTCTTTTTGCACAGTTTTACGTCGTACGCATCCTTGCATGGAAGCTGCAAGTTCCGGCGACATAAGATCCACATCGCTTCCGCTAAAATCGCAGAGTATGCCATCTGCACTTTCAAGCGATGTCAGATCGCCGGCGTTTAGTGTATTGCTATGTTCAAGCACAGAATCATCTAGCAAATGACGCGGTTGTTGACTCAAAACGCTCTGATCGGCATCCAAATGATGGCTGGTGTCGTTGCTGTGATTGTTTGCAGTGTGTACTATCTTGCCGAAGATGCTGCATGTGAAGAGAAGGGAGAGGAAAGTTAGCATGCTTTGGAAAGGAAGAGTTTGTTGTGGTATTTACGACTTTCAGCCGCTGGAAATAAAGCATCAAAGAACAAAAGCCCAAAAATTTTAAATTACTAATTTTTAAATTTGTATTTTTTTGGCTTTGATACTTAATATTATTATTGCCAGGAACCTCTAAAGTCACTGTACAAAAATCAAAATTAAGTGGTACGTATATAAAAATATCGAGGTATGCTTTCGAATGAGCACATATTAAGTGTAAGTCGTTTGTAAATATAACACAATCAAAAATTATATTAATCAAATGCCAGAACAAATAAATACAGCAATGAAAACAATGCAAGAATAATCTTGGAGAATGGATATTGTGTATGTATGAAGCATTTCAATTTGGGTCATAGAAATCAAAAAACAAGTAAAGTTTAAATTATTAACAAATTAACAAATTTATGCATATCCTTTAACCAGTCAACAAACGAAGGGGCAAACTCACCGACGACATCTGCAACGCTTATTCGAGATGGTGCCAATGCCCGGCGCAATCATTAAAATGGAACATTGGCACCGTTGAACGAAATTGCGGGGCAAACTGGTACTACGGAATCTATCATTTGGTACATTTCGAAGTGGTTATGACAATTTAGAGAGAGAGAGAGAAAAGTTTATGACAACAATATATAGTGCATATGTAAAAATATTATGAAAACAATATATAAAACACGAAAAAAGGGGGGGGGAAGGGTGAAACATATTATGACCCGGTGTATATCCAATTTCGCAGTGATAGTTAAATGGTGATGGTGGTTATGATGGTGTGTGTGTGTGTGCAAACACATTTTATGTATGGGTGAAACACAAATAGATAGATAATACAATATGGTTAGTCAAAACAATCGATTAGCAGCAAAAGCATACAGCGCTGTTTACTCACTTTGTGCCTAGACTGCGACATTTCCGATGACCAGGGACAAATTTTGTACCACTGGCCATGCGCATGGATCCAATAGTTTTCGCAGGTGAGAGATTCAAACAAGCCAAAGAAGGCGTTACCGACTCAACATTAAATGATTCCTTGGAACTGCACGACGATGAGCTGGGTCCAGAAGGTGAGGCGGGCTCAAGGCGTAAGGAACGTCTAAAAAAAAAATTTTTGTATTGAATTTTTACATTCTTTAAAAATAGCAACTCCACATACTTGTATTGATCTTCTTCGAAAATATTCTGCAACTCTTCAATATAACGTATAGAAGTCAAATATTTTTGCGTAGCCTCAATAGGTGGTATATGCTTATAGTCCGATTGCTGATAGTTCGAGATAACGCGTAATATATTATTCATTTTATCGCGACGCTGCTCAGGCTCCAGACCGCCCTTATGTGGATGCGCCAGATCAATATAGATGAGATCAGTCAGAAACAAACCCAAATATGGTATGCACGGTAAACGCAAACTCTTATAGTAAACACGCAGATTTTCCCAATTGTTCTGATCGCTAAATATATCGCTAAGTCGATCAAAAGTTTGGCGTTCCTTTTTCGTTAAGCAAGCCCAGGTTTTCTTAAGGCGATAAATGCTTGCGCTTTGCATGGCGGAAATAATGGCAAACAGTGAGTGCAAATTATGCAATTCGTGTAATTTTTTTGCAACCTAGAATTTTGTTTTTAAATAAAATGTTATGCTTTAATTACAAAGATTGTTTGTAGTTGTTACCTTTATGAAATGCGTCAATATCTCTGCACGCTGTTTTGGTTGTTCGGCGCTCAGTATTTCCTGTACAGTCCAGAAGCTCGTGTGATTGAAACGTTTTGTAAATGCAACAACATACGGTGTAACAATATGCTTATCCTTCTTAGTCCATGCACAGCTGGTCAGCTCATCCGGCTGTATCGATGCGAATATGGGAAAGTCCAAGAGAGTTATTTGATTGGCCAATTCATCGGCGGGTATGCGCAGTGCGCTTATTACGACTGGATCAATGTTTTTAATGGAGGAATGTGCAGGCAAGCTTTGCGATTTGCCAGCCGGTGGTGCGGTTGAACTGTTTGAAGAGTTTTGTAAAAAATTTTGTTAAAAGTTATTAATTCTAGACTTACCCTATAGTGTAGTAACAACCCGGCGAATCTGGCGATGAAGAGAAAGTGCTTAGACAACCGATTGAGTTCTTGCGACGCGAACATTTTACATTAAGTGTCTTGCTAGCTGACAACGATTGTTTATTATTATGCTCTACATCCAACTGACAGATTTTTATTGATTTAGTGCTGTCCTGGCGCTGGCGTACATATTCGCACATGGCATTATTTGCATTGCTGTTGCAGTTCGGTGTGTTAATTTTAATGCTACGTTGATTGATTGAATTGCGTTTGTCTGCAGCAAAATTTCGATAGCATTCGGACTCATAATACTGTTGCTGTGTATACGATGGAGTTCTATTCAACAATGGGCCACTACAAGTTGAAATATCACTCGATGGTGTTTCCTCGCGTTGTTGCTGTTGTTGTTGTTTATTAAGCTGCAAGAGAGTTAGAAAGCGTATTAAATTTATTACAAAGTATAATATTGTATAAAACATTACAGGAAGATGGTACTAACCTCAACATAACGTAAACTGTCCGAGGATAGATCTCGCGAGATTTCCGAATATCGCATCATGGCATGCATCAGTCTACGGCGTTGCGTATACTCCGCGCTTGATAGGCTATTCAACTGTGAATGGAAATAGTTTTGATCAGTTACAGATAACAGATTTGATTAGTTACAGCGGATAAAATTAATTTATTTTATATATCCTATGTGCAATGTATGTAACAGGCAGAAAGAAGCGTGGTAGAGAACGCACGATTGCTCCACTCTTACTTTAATATAAAAAAAAAATCTTTGAAGAGTATGTCTTATTTCCTAGTTTGTGTAATAAATTTGCAGTAAACTTTATTAAGAATATGTTAGACTGGGTACTGTCGTCTTCGAGGGATGTGATGGTACATATGTCGTCAGCAAGTGATCATAATTCTATTCTAGCTGTGGCCAGGGGGACAGCGAGGCTTTTGTTGTAAGCAAACAATCGATCGTTGTTGTTGTTGTTGCAGCTTCTTGTGAGCTGTATCAAGAAATCATATGTACACAATTTATTATATATAAAGTAAAATGTAATGGATAAAGCAATATTTGTGAAAGAGAAAGAAAAACCGAAATGCAAACCTCAGGTGTCAAGGTCTAGGAAAAAGGCAACATCCTCTGGTCGTAACCAGAGGTCTAAAGGGCTCAATTGTGTTGGATGGGACGGGCAATTGAACAAGTGAATAGTATCATGCGGTGATTGACCGCAATCAGGGCAGCAATTTGTATTACTTATCCCAATTCTTTCCCTGTAGCACTCGAGCATAACGCTCCATGCGGATCTTAACTGTGCAAGTTTCGTCCTGGTGCTACGAGGGAGATGTTTTTCGCTCTCATGAATAGGCGGAGGTCTTCCACCTAATATTATATTGTCCCTAAACGAGCGAATTGCATGTTCAGTTGCATCTTTATGCAATTGGGCCCTTCAGGAAGTATATTCATACTCCCCTATGTTGCTATCAGTGATAAAGCGATTTATGCTCGACTTATATATCCTGATATCCGATCTTATTCGGGTAGGCGCTGATGTAGTGAGGGTGCCATGGTTCGGATGATCAACTCTGTACGCACCCAACAAGAACTGCTTCGAAAGCAGCTCATTATGTTGATGAACAGGAAGTATCATCGTTTCACTGTGCAAATGATCCTCATGGGTCATTTGCAAACAACCAGTGGCAGTCCTCAGCGCACTATTCTCACTTCTTTGCAGGCTTTGCCATTGAGTCTTACTCAGGAAAGGAGTCTCTGTCCTGCCTGACTATATTAAAGTCAGCAACAGATGCCAGCCGCAATGAGTTTGTGAGCTTGGTCTCTTGCACTGCTGCAATTAAGACGTCTTGACGCGCCATGCAGTCCACAATCTCAGCCACCTTCCCACGCAGACCATAACAGTTGAGTTGCATAACTCTAAAAGAGTTAAATCGCTGCTCAACCAATGGACTGCGAGCACGCATAGTTTGTTGACGGGGCGGCGGAAGAATTGGCCAAGACTGCGTAGAACTACTGGAGCTACATGACGTCCGCACGGGTGTCGCGGCTGCTGTGAAATTAAATCGGCTCCTCAACTTCCACCAGACGCAGGGCTGTATGAATTACTGAATTGAGGACTTCACAGATGCAGCATAGTTTTGCAGGACTTGAAACTTTTTATGTTTTGAGTAAGAGGTCATGCTACATATCACTTGCTTAAAAGGATATAGCCGTTCAGTATCAGTGCTTGTGGATGTCCTTATCCTTCTCTTACGTTTACCAACTTTGCCCGATGGAGTCTGGTCCCACTCTTGAATGGGCGAGTCCAGGTACTCTTGATATGCATCTGCGGTGACTGTTGTAGAGCTCGAGTTTATCATGCTGCAGACGTGATCAGCGTAGGCAGCTAGCAACTAACCAATCCAAGTTCGTTAACATTCGGTAACATTGCCAACATATGCATCTTGGCAGCGAACAATGAAAAATGATAAGGGGCCAGAACACTACCCTAGGGTACTTCACCTCGAGCCACTGACAACTCTGTCCTGACTTTGACCATGAATGAGCGATTTTACAAGTAGGGCCGGATTAAGGCAAAGTATGGCGAGGGCAGCATGTTCTTAACATTTACGAAAAGACCGGGATGTCATACCCAATCATAAAATTTGTATAGAAAAAAAACTTTTCGCTTTAGATTATCCATTTGAAACTTTGACATTTATTTTCTTGCCATACTATGCAGAGTAGATATTTTTTTAATTTTTAATTGACAACGATTTCCTGCTGTTTGTAATGCGTAATTGTATTTCAAAGCATAAAGCTCACTAAGAAACTGGGCCGCAAAAATGCTGATAAGCCGTAATCGTTTGTATATAATTTACATACATATTTGTCGTTTTTAGCTGACTGCCTGACAGATTCTTTGTTGCGCTGTTGTTCTATTGAACCCTTGACTCGCTGTATAACGCATACGGAAAGCTGATAACAACTATTGTTGACTACTGTTTTCTGGTACAAGTTCGGTTTTAAAATGCAGACAAACATTATGCTTTTCCAACGCCTTCCGCTACTATCTCTTACTACAACACTGTGCATACAAAATCCATAGAGCAGAACAGCAACAATATACACAATCAACTATAGTTTTCCTGTTACACGCTCCGCTGGTCATATCACGTCCATACAAATCGTTCAATAAGATGAGTCACGCAGGCATAGACACCACACTCACCATGCAATGCCATGCCACATGAATACGCGCACATGCCAATAAGACCAACAACTGAGGCAACTAAAACCAACTGCCATGAAAAATAAAATTAAAAGCCAAAACATTTTCTTATTTTATTTTGTTTTTGTTATTGTTGTTTGTTTTTGTTTGGGGGTGCAACTGCAACTGACCAACACGAAACAGACGGACTACTGAGACTGGAACATATATACGGTCAATTCGTTGACTAATAAGGAAGTTAATCGTAGCCAATATCAAAAACAAAAGCTACATATGTGCACGAAAACGATAGCCCACGAAATGTTTTCTTAATTTTATTGTACATATTTTTCAATTCGGTCAACTCGTGTGCTTTTTTATTAGGGCGCGCATAATGCTATAAAGTTCATCGCACTTCAACATTATTTGCATTTGAAGGCTTTGAATGGTGCGATGGTTCTGAAAAATCATCCCACAATATCAAAGTAAATTATACAGCATAAAAAATCGCTTTCTGAAAAGTATTTTTACACTTTTTGAACAGTATATTAATTTTGATACGAAAGTTTGTAAGACGCAGAAAAAGGCGCCAACCACACAATAAGCTCGACAAGACAAGTAGTTATGACCGTATGTATGTCTGTGCTGCTGTTTACATGAATACGGGAACTAGTCCCTCAGTTTTCATTGAACGTATCAAAAACAGGGTATTGAGACTCTCTGTTCACTCTCTGTATACGTTCAGGATCCAAAGTCGGTATGCAAAGTCGACTTTGCACCACATGCAAATTGAAACCCCACTTCTGGGTTTTTCTACTAAGAAATTTTTTTGAAATTTGGTTTGTTGATATGTCGGAAAATATGGAATACGATAATTTGATTGTACCGATATAATCATATCGAGAATTTAAGATAAGAAGACGGACGGACCGACATAGCAATATCGACTCGAATTTTGATGCACGCTACACATTTATACGAACTTAGTATACCCTTGGCCCTCCAGGGCAGGGTATAAAATATTAATAAATATTAGTATTAGGATCAAAACCAATGAAATTCATGGTAAAGTGCCTTTATGTCAGACCAAAATATCGATATTCGATACAATAGTACATCTCAAAAACATCGCTCCGATATCATATCGCAATTTTGAAAATATCAATATTAATATCAACAATTCAAGGGGACATACATATCACTTCATGAGTCTAGAAATTTAAGAACATACATAGGTCTCACAGCCGATGAAGTTTAATTGAACTAGCCAAAAAAAATTCGATGGTTTTTAAATTTTTTAAATTTTTTTAAATGTATATATCTAAATTTCTATACTACTACATAAAGAGGAAAAATTTGTTTAGTATATAAGGGGTAATCTCTGGAAATTCTAGACAGATTCTAAAAATTCTTTCTTTTTCAAAAAAAAATAAAATGCTACACTATAGGCTATATATCATTTCTCACCAGCTATTTGAACGATCGTTATGGAATTTGTACCGACTATCACTATGGATTAGGAAAATATCATAGGCTATATATCTTTTGGAAAAAACGGGCGGTGCCACGCCCTCCACTATATAAAGCGGAAACAGTAGTATTCTCTGAAAAAATGGACCATATAAGAGAAAAACTTATGGAGTCGTAGTTGCGCATACCGAATACGCTAATTCAATAAACTACAATAATAAATGAAAAACAACAAATGAACATCGCAAAAAGCTATCTAACCCAATTCTTGTTGTAGTTTTAATTTGGAAAGTAACCAAAATATACGACTCATTGGAGAACTTTGCAGAAAGTAATTGTTTATAGTATTTACAAAACAAAACAAAATATTTATTGCTAAAATATAACATAGTATCGCTATAAATTAAAAGCTACGAGTATTTGTAGTGTTTTTTTTTTCCTAAAATAAGGTGTAATTTTTAAATATAAAAATAATTTTTTTTCGTCAGTTTGAGCAACATTCCGATATCAGACATTAAAACATACGGGTATTTTAATTTAATCAAGATGTACAAATTTTATCGTACAAAACATATGTGTAGAGCTCTAGAACATATTTTAAAATGGTTCTAACATTTTATTTTTGTTAGAACTTCAGTTGTTTAAAAGTTTTGATAGTTTTGTGAATTGCAAACTTGATAAAATATATGAAGCACATTAAAATAAAAAATGCCCGATACTCAAAAGCAAAGATTATTGAAAAACGCGTGAAATGCATCACATTTTTCACGTTTTAGATTAGTCAGTTGGTTGGTACGGCTAAAATACAATACTATCGGCATTTTTAATAGTATTTGAGACTTGTAACTTGTAGATTGTTTGCTTTTTAATCAAATGCACTGATTCTGATAAAAAATACTTTTTAGCTTTCAAGTATGTACTTTCGTTCATTTACAATTCAATTCTTACATTTCGTCAATTATAGGTACATAGTATATCAAAATAATTTTTCGATCTAGTCTAGAAAAAATTTAGTTAATTTTATGCAAATATTTATAGTTAATACTGACAATGAGTTGAATTAATGTTGATACTATATATATTGTACATATATCGGAAGTATATAACAAGAACGGATTGTTTGTACGAGCACACTCAATTTTTTGCATATTTAAAAATTATTTCATTGTTACTTTGTGTGGGATGGAAAACAAATGATATGCCAAAAACAATGAACGATGTATGTATGTACGAAAATATCTTTCGAGTAGAAAAATACACAAACTTTTCGCAAAAACAAACCACGTGACGCTTTGTTTACTAGGCTTCTGCACCATACACACAGCGCCAAGCGTCGAGAAACCAAATGGATTTATGGTATCTATTTTGATTGGCTCTAGAATTGAATCAAAAAAGGTGAATAAATTCCATTTGAATACAGGGTGTCTCAAAAGAAAGTTCACATTAAAAAAATCGATAAAAAAAAGTAATTAGTTTATTGAAAAAAATGGTTATTACATATTAAAATACACATTTTGGGAATTTATTTCTTAAAAATGATATTATCCAAATGAAAACCGTTGCGTTCACGGCATTCATTTAATCGAGCACTAAAATTGCCAGGGAAGTCGGTTTGTTGTCGTAAACTTTAGATTTGACGTAACCCCACAGGAAAAAGTCCATAGGGGTTAAATCGGGACTATGCACGTTTAAAGGACGCTTCCGAATCGAAATGTTGTCACGAACAGTCTGAGTAACACTGTCTACGTCTTCGTACGTTCTCGAAGACCTTGGACGCCCGGATTTTGATTTTTCCAGCGTTGAACCGGGCTCTTCAAACTTCGCGACCCATTTTCCAATGAGTCGAGGGCTTGGCGCATCAGAATTTTCTACGCGCTAGTCGCTGAATTACCGTTTTTGTAAAACTCACGTACGCACAACGCACGGTCCGCTCCCGAGAAACGCTCCATAGCGACTAAAAAGCTAGGTTACCGATTGACTTACCCCCCGCGCCCCTCGGAATAGTTGCGTTCACGCAATCATCAAATCAAATGTCAACTTTTATTTTAGACACCCTGTATAATGGCTTTCTTTCAACGGCAGCGGCATATAATAAACTATGATAAATTCAAACCGCATTGTTCGTATAGCTATCTTTGTGCGCAGCAACGCAGCTTGAGGCAATTCAGCTTTTCTTTATAAAAAAAAAGAATTATGCAATGCTATAACTATTTTGCAACCCTCACTCAACGTCTTTATGTGTAGGTACTATTAATGATGCTAGTGCCAAGAGAATTCTCCAGAACAAAACGAAAGCATTTTTTCTATTTAATACAAAAAAAATATGTCCAATAAAATTATCTAAAACTGACATCGCTGACCTTAGCTAATTATTTTCAATTAAGTTATAATTTCAAAAGAAAACTGAAAATGCAATGACGCCGTTCAATGATCATCATTTATCGCACATGGAACATCAGGAGATGGGTTGCTGAGGAGACGCTTGAACGGTTAAACGAAAGCACTGGCGACGGAATTCGGCAAAAGCTTGTTTTTGAGTTGCTGCCAAGGAATGATCTATTTACGATATATATTGTACTTGTTTAGATATATCATACATTATTGGCATAGGTATATCAGTTTGTGTGTATAATATAGAAAGCGACATATGGTTTTTGTATTTCGATTTCAAACGAAGTGAAATTGATAATTGTAAAAAATATTTCTTATGGCTTCCATATGAGCGACTGTAAAGAAATCGATATATTCAATTCATAATAACTGTAGCAAAAATACTGTTGAATTACATATAAGCTTCTGTATTAAAATGTATATAAGTCCACAAGCACATACTATTAAATATGTATCTCAAATAATAAAATACACTTGTAAAGTACTTTTATAGAATATATTTCAAGCACTTACGCACATTTTTAACTAGTTTTCAAAGGCTATACGCGCTATGGTTTCCGTTCAGACTCTACCATGCAGCTTCTGAGTGTCTCTTAACTAGTGACCTAGTGGTGTGTTTGGATTTTGATCCGATAATTTGAGGTCAACTAAAATAAGTCGGCGTAGAACTCTGACAAAAATTATTTTATTTTGTTGGTTCCTAGTTATTGATTCCAATAAATATTCTTTGTGCTAAAGACGCTTTTTTCAATTATCGAACAATTTTCTTAGAATCTTATCAATAACTAGTTACCCTAACTTTAATTAGTTGTTTTGGATAATATCATTTGGGTTAGTACGTTTAAGCCTTATGTATGTATCAAATAAGTTGCTTCTTGTTGATTTAGTGTACAATAAGATGATATAGTCGGTTGTGCCGTTTTATACGAATGCATAAAGCTTCTACCGTAACCACATAACCGATTTATTTGAATTTTTCACAGTATATTCTTTATGACCGTGTGTCTAATATAGGCTTTATATATCGTCTGTAATCTATATGGAAAATATTTTCAACGGTTAAACGCGAAAGAGCAGCAGCCGATAGCAAGCAGAAAACTGGTATTTTGGAATAGTGAATTTTCTAATTGCGCCACCTATGTAAATGTAACTTAGTGCGTTGGAAAACCATCCAAAAGGTGTGCCAAATGTCATGAAATTTTTAACAGAAAGTTGGGAAAGCGTATACCTTTCCAGTGCACTAAGCCACATATAGTGACGCCACATATAATCAAAAATCCTAATACGCAATGCATCGGCATAAATATAAACAACATACAGAACACATCAGAAAATTCATAGCATCAAACTAAAGTGCGAACAGAACAATGGTTCTGTATTCGACATATGCCAAAAACCTTTTGTATTTGTTTTTTTTTTTCGATATTAATTCGATTTAATAAATATTCTTTTAGCCATTTACCAGATTTATCGACATCGCATGCAATTAAAGTTAAATAATTAACTCAAATGCGTTTCGTTATTTGACTAATGCTGCTTGTTGTTGTACTATTCTGTCTGAATTATGGCATATAAAACGTTTTGAATGCATAAATAAATTCCCACACAAATTGCCAGTGTCTCTGTCTGTCTGTCTGTCTGTCTGTCTGTCTGTATGCCAGAACGTCCGTCTGTCTGTCTGTTTCTCAGACCGTTTGTCTGTACTTAAAAATTTGATTTTGTTTGTTTTTGGCAAGCATAAAGAAATTATTTTTTCTTTTTAAAACTACTACGCAATGTATCGGCATAAATAGAAACAACAGCCGTCGAAATGTTTGTTTTTCAAGTAAATAAAAAAAAATGTGAACGTTCTGATTGGGGCCAGGGGCATGAAGCGACCGGGTTGCGGGCCCTGACCGCTGGTCAACAGTGCCATCGGAGTTGAGATGAACCGGCGGCTGTTTTCCTGGTGTGAAACTGCGTGGCTGGCATCTGCGGTTCACGCGGCCCACTGCAGATATTTTTTTTACAAAAATTTCTTAATCAAAATAAACAAATTGAAAAGTTCGCGGAAATCGCATTACGATTTGTTTTCATTTTTGTGCACCTCCTTTTCAATATCTTTTGACTTTGTGTTTTACAATAATACACACATTGATTAAAGCGAAATATGCGAACTGGTGAGCGGAATTCAGAAGTTACAAATTGTGCGTAGGTCACAAGGGAGCACAAAAAAGCTCCAAGTTCCTTCATTTTACATTTACAGCAAAAAACAATTACTACTTAATTGGTGAAAGAGTGATTATCGCGTTAAAAATGTATTTAATTTAATTTATTTTTTATATAGTGGCATACATTAATTAATTTATGTGGTCGTGGTCGCAATAAAATAAATTCATTTCCCCATTTAAAAAAATATCGTATAAGTACAACATATTTATGTATGTGGTAGATTAAAACCAAAATATTCTTGAAATTTGGCAAAAGCAAAATATTTTAATCGCATTCCACTAGAAGACATCGCTTTCGAAGCAGAGAGCCAGAGATTATGAATAAAGAAAGCCAGCCAAGCAATACATTAACCTACAAGGTCGAAAAGTGTCGCCGGCGATGTCGCACTCAAGTTCAACAACCGAATAAAAATATTTTATTTATAGTATGTAAAATGCGTTTAATGAAATAAGAAAATCACGACGAAGTCAAGAAATGAGTGGAAGAAAATCTGACATTTTTCTTTAATACATTTCACCTTCAAGTCAGATACGTTGAGACGGACACTTTCCTCACAACTCAAACGAATCAACAATGCAAGTGCCAAAAAAAAAAAAAAAAAAATTAATAATAATAATAATAATTTAAAATGTATATAGTTAAACATTTGTTTTTATTTTTTAATTAGTAATTATTTATAAGCATTGGAAAAGAATATATGTTTTATTATAGTTTATTTTTCAAAATATTCTATTCAAAAGTTTCTTTTGCAAACGCAGCACACAATTGCAATTCAGCAAAATTTTGTAAAAACTTTTCTGGCCTTGGTTTAACTTGAAGTTGTAAACATGATTGTAAAGTGAAGCACTTGCAACAGTAAAGAAGTTTATGTTCAATTAAGCCGAAATGTGAATCCGCTTCATATGTGATACAAATCACTGTCATTTTTTGTGATATACATTGGCTTATTGATATTACATGATCTAACTTTTTTCCATATACGTTAAATCCGAAATTTCAAAGGTTTAGGCGCTGTAAACAAAAATATGAAAATTACAGACATAATAAAGCAATTTTTTGTAATCGGCCGCATTTAGCTTCGGTAACTGATCGCGACGGCAGTCTGCACTCCTGTTAACCAGGTTTCACGGAGCCTACAGCTACGTCCTCATCGGCATCTGGCCCAACGAGGAAGGCGACGCCAAAACAGGTTCCCTCACTTAGAGGGGCTCGGGGAAAGGGGTCCCGAGCGGGCAGGAAGGAGAGCCTTGTCCGCAAAAACCTCCTAGAAAACGAGTGAGCACCATAAGGGTGCTCCAGGCGAATCTGCACCACGCCACAGGGGCGACGGCCACAGTGTGCAGTCTCTTCGTCGAGAAAGAGGCCACCCTCGCTCTAATTCAAGAGCCTTGGGTGGTGTACGGAAAAATTCGTGGATATAACTGCAAAACTGGTAAGTTATTCAACGACCATTCTGCAGAATTCTAATTAATAAAAAGATCAATTCGTTTCCACTAACAAACTTTATTTCCAGAGATTTAACACCTGTGTTAATGGATATATCCACAGGAGTAGGCTCCCAGGAAATTGTCATGGTCTCAGCCTATTTCCCAGGGGACGTACCAAACATACCACCGCTTGAGGTGCAGCGGCTAGTGGAGCACTGTCGCATCCACAACAGCCAGATCATTGTTGGCTGTGATGCTAATGCACATCACATCGTCTTTGGCAGCAATGACACCAACCACAGAGGCGAGTACCTCTCAAATTATTTAATGAGATCCCAGCTCGAATTTGCAAATATAGGTTGTAAACCTACTTTTATTCATTCTTGGCAAGGACAAAGTTCGATGGGCGATCGTGTCCTTTCAGCCATTTAAGTCCCCAGGGGGAGATGGCATCTTTCCGGCTCTGCTTCAGAACTGCTTAGAAGTCTTGATCGACCCTTTACTACCTCTCATGAGGGCTAGTCTCAACTTGGGTTATATACCTCAGTCATGGAGGAAGGTGTCCGTCGTTTTTATCCCAAAGCAGGGTAATAGACCCATGGAACTGGCTAAATCTTATAGACCTATAAGTCTTACCTCCTTCCTTCTCAAGACTATTGAACGTCTTATTGATCACCTTTCTTTAGGCAATCAATCAGCATTTCACATCCCATTCATGAACACCAATTCGCCTATATGAAGGGTAAATCAACGGTAGGCGCACTGCATAATCTGGTCGGTATGATCGAAAGACCATTTCGTTCAAAAGAAATAGCGCTAAGTGCTTTTCTTGATGTTGAGAGTGCTTTCGATAATACGGGCAATGGCTCCAACACTCGAGCACTTACCCAGAGGGGTATAAATAGCCCCACCATTGCCTGGGTTGAAGCCATGTTAAATCAACGTGACATATCTTCTTCTCTTGGTAATGTGACTGTCAGCATCAGGGCGATCAAGGGGTGTCCTCAAGGAGGAGTCTTCTCACCACTTCTTTGGTCCTTAGTGATAGACGAGCTTCTAATCGAGCTCAGTTCTCAAGGGTACAACGTCATTGGATATTCCGATGACCTTGCGAACTTGGTCTCAGGAAGATTTGGGGATACGGTCTCAAACATGTGTTCAGCTCTTCGGACTGTGACCACCTGGTGTGCCAAGGAGGGCCTCAAGATTAAACCACAAAAAACGGTCTTGGTTCCCTTCTCAAGGAAGTACAAATTGTATCTGGGACCAGTGTGCATCCAAAGCTCTCTTTTGTGTCTTTCCGATGAGGTAAAATCCTTAACAAAAGACTGAAATGGAACACCCACCTCAAAAATATCCTCAACAGGGCAACACTGGCTTTATGGTCCTGCAAAACCAAAAAAGATGGTCCTGTGGATTTATACTTCAATGATGAGACCTATAGTAACTTACGCCGCCCTTGTATTGTGACTTAAACTGATGCAGACATGTGCAATAAGGCAGTGCGATAATGGAGGCGATCATCGGTCTAAATCCGCTGCACATTTTTATTCAATCCTCAGCAGCATTAGAGCACTTTTTCGAGATGCGAGCGGATGCGGTATGTGAAATGTGTAATGCGTTGGTGGAAACGCCACATTAGATTCGGAAAGATTTTAGCTACATATGTGCATAAGTGTTATGTGTTATGTGAATGCATTACGACTTTTGTATCGCAAATGATTCCAGAAATTTTAAAATGTATTGTTTTTCTTCGGTCTCAATTGAAGGTAAAGTACTAGGAAAAAGCGAGCAAGAGCAACACTGCAATAGATGAAAACTTGTGGAAAATAAAATACCAAGCACATGTTCCTATACACATACTTACATAGAAATAAAAAAATAAAAACAAAAGCGAAGGCCTGCACGTCGCTCATTGCTAGCATTTTCTGGCCAAGCGAGGCCACTACTCAAGCTTTCTGTTTTGTGATCCGTCAAGAAAAGTGGGTCAACGGCTAGTAGTAGTTTTTCGCGCAACCTCTTAGTGTTGTGGCTTGTGCAGCTAAGCTCAGTTTTCTTACAAAAGAGAGACAAACAATAGCAGCACAAGAGTAATTATTGTATGCACAAACTAGCGTGGAATATCCGGCATGTATTTGTACATGTGTAGATATACATATATTGTAATTATAAGAGAATCATTGGGCGTGGTATTTTCATTTAAGTAGATCGGTTGACAAAAGGCGTTGGTGTATTTTAAAAATTTGTATTAAGACAGGATACAGGTGCATTTTTGTTTAACATTTTGACTGTTCCAATGCTGCTTATAGCTATAAAGACGCAAAAACTTTTGTTTAATTTACAAGGCAAATTAAGTTTATATTTCCTTCGAAGCAGCATCAGCTACTCAGTCATTAAAGTCAGACAGCTACCCTCGAAATGTGTGGAAAACATCTGCTTGGCATACAAAACCAACAAAATGAGATGAACCGCAATACATACAAGTATTGTGATGATAAACAACAACAGCAGATGGCTGGCACTTAAGATGCAACTCAAGAAAAATAAGAAACATTCAAAGGAGTCTCAAGGATGCAGGCGTTGAAATAGGAGACAGTGAGCTAGGGTCTGTTGAGCGATGAAACGAATGCGTAAATTTCTGATTGTCTATATAAGTACACATAGCACTTAAGTTGGCACAGAAATATGTTAAAAATAAAGGAATACATTTTTATATGCTGCCCTAGGTCATATTAAGTGAACATACCAATCCCACTAGCCGCCATACAAATCAGACAACAATTTTTAATTTGTTGTATGTAAATTTTGTTGGTTCTGTTGTTTGTTACGCTAGAAATGCCAAACTTGTTTTGTTTTTGTGGTTAAGCTGGAAATGCCAATTTTAGTGTATTTTACTACGTTAATCCTAATAAATTATCTCACATGTCCAGTTTAGACCACTACATAATATAGTCCCCTACAAATCTATGGCTCAAATAAAGAGCTTTAGACAAGGTAGCTTCCTCGACAGCAGCCTTCTTTCTTGTTTATTTGAAAATCATAAATTAGCGGGCTATATGAAAGAACGATTTATTATCTATGGTATGTTGTTGTTCATCGGATAATATTCATATATTCGTAGCTTCCACTTGAGCATGTCCCGTCAGGGAAACCTGTAAAATTCTAAAACTTTGTGTTGTTGAGTGTGAGCTATTTTATTTTTACTTGGTTGGTGTTTTGACAATGTTTGTAACCCTATAAATGACATATAAATGTTATTGATCAGCATTGTAAACGAGTCGACGTAGTCATGTTCATCCGTTTGTTTGAACGAATATCTCGGAGATTATAAAGAATAGACTTCAAGTTTATTCACTATTATGCCAACCTCACTTTATTCAAATCAAGACCTCATTTTAAAGTTTTTGTAATATTTTTTCATTTGTTTTGTTGTTTATTACGCTAAAAACGCTAAATTTGATGTATCGCACATAAAATCTAATAAAATATACAGCATAGATCCAGATCGGACTAATATATAAGGTAGCTTCCATGCAAACTTCCCTAAATTTTTAATTTTGTTTATGAAATCTTTTTCTTTTTGTACTTAATTAAGCTAGAAATGCCAAATATGCTGTATCTTACGTCAATCCCTACAAAAATATCAATATAGCCCCAGATGAACACTTTAAGTGGTAGCCCCTGCCTCTCAATTTGGTTTTTTTATGGAAATTTTGTTGGTTTTTTTTTTTAATTAGTTAATTTTTTTCATCAATTCTAATAAAATATTCCATAAAAAAATAAAATATAAAAAAATACTTCCAAGCGTTTATATTTAAATTAAGAATTTGAAGTCATTTCAAACTGTGCATATTTTGTTATCTTTTTTGCGAATTTTTAGCTTCAATGGTAATTCTGTAGGAATTTACGTAAAATTATCGATTAAGAATACATGAATCACGCTTAGTATGAATGCCTGAGTTGATTTTGCCGGTACAAAATAACGTGATAAGCCAAAAGAAATGCGGGTAGCGCCCAAAATCAATAAGCCATGGGCGACGCATGCTCGAATCTCGGAATATGGTTATTCGAACCGAGTATAGAGCAAGGGGCGATCTATGCTTGGTACCTACTGGTAGAACAGCCCGAATTTCATAACCGAGCATTCAAAATGCATATCTAAATTTACTTCTGCAAAAGCGATGCTAAAAACGCCCAAAAAGAAATATATGTATATGTATATACATAAGAGCAGCAGCATAGAAAATTGCTTTAATTTCTTATTTATATGATGTTCACAAGCAGATACGTCGACACAGACACAAATAAATCAGATACAAATACATTTGGTTCAACAGATGTATATAAAGACGTCTAGACTAATTGATTCTTTATTTAAATTCGCTTTCAGTTTGATTTTCCTCTTACTAAAAATAGCGTTGACAAGTTTTATTAAATTTATTTCCAATCGAGTAGCTAACAACTCACCGATATCGTTCGAAATCACACTAGTTGCAGTGAATTAATATCACATATTAATTGACATTAATTCAGTAAAAAACATAAATATGTATTAAAATTTCACTTGTTTGTTTGCGGTTGGGAAATCAATACACTTTAAAACGCGTATCTGGGTTTTCGTTTTGCTGCTTGATTTCCTGACGGCGGTGTTCAATGTAAGGTGACGCCTCTTATGCACATGAATTCACGCACAGTTTAAATATATTTGCTTAACGTAATTACGCGCTCTTTATTATTATTTTCCATTTAATTATGGATGCTCAATTAATTTTATGCTGTTCGCAACATCAATAATTTACTTTCTACTCAAAAAAAAAAATAAATAAAAATCAAGCGCCGAATACGCGACCAGCCTCAAACAGCAGCAAAAACTAACTGAGATAAAGTTTGGTATTTTTATTCTTAAGGTATTTTCTAGGCCGATAAACGATTGTTTATTGATGACCGATTTTCTTATCGGCCAAATCACACAGTTTTTATCGACTGACTTATCGATTTGGTAACGGAAAATATAAGTTTGAATAAGTTGGGTAAATCGAATACAAAAATAAATACAATAAACAATTTTTTTTTGCAGTTAAGTTTTTTTATGTGGTAACCATCATAAAGTTTATCGTTTATCAAAATGCCGATTGCACATTTACATAAGTACACAAGCGGCCAAGTTTTCGATAATTGGGCGCTTAAATAATTTAAAGTTGATCCACTTTTTCGTCGCAAGATTTTGTTCAGTAATGAGGTTCACTTCTTTGGAGCAACGAATACCAAGTGGTGATCTTTCAGCTAGCGGCACACATAGAAAAATGCACAGTTTGGTATTTTTTTCAAAAACGAAGTAAGTGCAACACTCACCGACAATGGCGCTCGATATCCAGTCATCTTAAACAATTTTTCGTTTCCAAAAACAAGTGAATCTGGTCTGGAAGATATTTTTTTTTGGATGGCGCCACATGCTATACTTCTGGAGCAACCATCGACTCATTGAAGGAAAAGTTTAAGGAAACATAATATCCAGAAACGGACACATTGCCTGGCCCGCAAGTTCGTGTGATCTGACACCGCAGGGTTACTATTTTTGGGGTACATTAATATCATTTTTATAGATAACATCTTTTATATCCCTGTATTACCAATCTCTATACCAAATAAATGAAGGCAATGCAATCCGGTTAGTTTAGTTTATTTGTATAATGTATAATTTATATTAGTTATGATAATACACATGTGTATGTACTATATATATATATATATATATATATATATATATATATATATATATATATATATATATATATATATATATATATATATATATATATATATATATTTCATATTATATATGCTGTTTTATTTTCATTATTCACAAATTTTATCTCTTGTTTCATATAGGTTTCATTAGGTTCTTTATAATTTTCATTTTGGATACTTGTGTCCTTTTGCGAAAACAAAAAAAAAAACATCACTAATAAAATATATTTTAAACTCAACATGATTTGCATATTCAATATTTCAAATCGCCTTTTTATAATTTTAAAAATTTTAGACTTTCATAGTCTTTTTTGCATTGTATTATTCAATTGAGGGTCTGTAGTAATATGTGTATGTGTGTATCTGGTTGAATTCAAAAGTTCTTAATAAATAATGCTCTAAGAAAAATTCCTTTGACAATGTTGAAAACAACACAAATATTTCGCAGTTACTGCGCTCAAAATATTATCTTTTTGTTGTTTTTTTTTTCATTTCTTGTTACCATTTTTAAATTCCTTTGTAAATATATAATTTAAATTTAATCCTTCATTATTTTAAATAATTGTACACTTTTGTGTTTGTTTTTTTTCTTCTGTTTAGCAGAATACTTATTTACACTTATGTATTTTTTAGGTTGAATTGAACAAAAGTTAATATATACGATATAGGAAAAGGTTTTTTTTTTTTTAATTGAAACCACAGACAGATCGCACTTAAGGATGCTGTTCTTTTTCTAATTAAATGTTTAGTTGACGCCGATTGGCAGTGCGATCTGTCCGTGCTTGAGTAATTGCAACGGTAGATACAAGATTCATACGCATAAACATACAGAATAAATATTTACTTAGTTTTTTTAAATATACATATTTTGGGGTTTTTGGTTTTTTTTTTGTACAATAGACGCATTTCGTATGTGTTCTTCAGTCGTTTTATTATGTTTAATGTGCAGAAAAGTAATTATATTCTAACCAGTTCCGGTTTTCACTTTCGGGAAGAATTTGTGAAAGTGAATTTGACAATATGGTAAATGCATTGAGAAATATGAAATTTATATCAAGTGATACTTAATATTAATTTAATGATTAGGCATACTTAATATTAAGTGAATTCAAATCGCAAAAAATTTTGCCAAGCGTGTAAAAATTAGCATTTTATCGAATTCACTTTCGTAAAATCTTCACGAAAGTAAGAACCGGCACGGGCCTGTATATCTTTTGTAAAAGTTATAAATCTTTTTATTGTAACTAATTAAATTTATACGAAAAATGTTTACTTTTACTCATAATGAATTTGATTTATAGCTTTCTAAAGTACTGTTCGAATCTACTTAAATTATTTTTTGGCAGATTTAAGCATTTTAAAATCAGACCAATTTAAAAAAATAAAAAATCTTTCATCTATTATTTCATTTTAGAGGAGCTACATTTGCTTAACAAATTTTAATTTCCTAAGAAAATATTGTTATCATATCTAATTTTTGATGTTGGCAAGAGTATGGGCTTCCATAAATAGGTCCTTGATTCAAACAGTAAATTAGTGCAAGCAGAGTCGTTTTCATATACATACATACTATACTAGTTTTGTTCTTTTCGACGAGCAATAAAAGAGCTAGACTGTCAACTTTTGCCCTAAATCATTAGTAACTTTCAATGTACAAAGTTGATTAATTAATATATATATGTATATATTTAATTATATGTATAATGCATATGTGAATGTATATGTAAATACAATTATGCTTGTATATATTATATGCATATTTATGTACTCTTTGCCCGAATTGTATTTCTAAATTGACACAGATAATATTATAAGATCACAAAGCGTAGTAAATTATATAAGATAATTGTTCAATTCATCTTTCTTTTTTTAGATTTTTTATTTTTTACATACAATAGTTTTTCTTTTGTTTTAATTCTTTAAATTTAGACAAATATACATAATTTGTTTTTTTTTTTCACAGACTTCAAAGTATTTCAATAATATTAATAAATGTGGTACATACATATATCAATTGATATTTGTATCGTTTGTCTTCAATACAATATATAGGAAATAAATGTACATATATATATATAAAAAAAGTATCTGCCATTTATTGAATATTAATTCAATAATTTTCATCGATTATGCTTGTAGAACATACATACATATATAGCAAAAATTATAAAATATTTGCTCACCAACTGTGAGCTGTCAACATCAGTATGCATATTGTATTTCGCAATCTATTTATCTATGTATTTATCTTTCGTATGTGCTCATAATACTTTTCAATAAGAATTTCTTTGTGTATACAGATATTATAGCTTAGTGTGTGTGTGTGTGTTTATGCATAACTGTACTGTTACTAGCAGCTGTCAGTTACCGTTATGCGCATTACGAAACTGTACTTGACTGTATTATTATTATGTGCTATTGTATATATATAATATTATTTCTTCGAGTTTTATAACATCTATTCGTAACATTTCTCGATTTTGGCATGCAGGTACTGCAGATGAATGAAGTCGTGCTTATGGTTACATACATATGTATGTAGATTATTTGTTTTACTGGCTTTATAGGAAAGTGATGATGCTATTGTGCAGTGGGTTTGCGAATCGCAGCTTGTTATAAACAAAAGACAACTGAAAACTACATTTGGAAAGTTCACTTATAGGCTCGGATAGTATATATTTCGTACAGTTAATTGCATTAAATAATTTTCTTAATAAAGAAAATATGTTACTGCAAAAAACTATAGAAATATTTTGTTTTACTTTGTGAAAGTAAAGTCTTTGTTCTTATTGTTAAGCATTTATAATTTACAAGTAAAAAGTAATTTACACAATAGTACAATAGTAGCTAACTTAAGCTTAAGGAAGATTTTGGAGAGTGTCTCTTTTTCAATAATATGTTTGTATGTAATAATAAAATGAACGCTGGGAATTAGATTCCAATGTAAAGATTTCTGTGGGATTTAACTATGTACAACAAACGAGAAGCACGACTGTACTTGAAGTGATGCATTCGTATATAATTATTGTAGTTGTATATTTTTTTGTAATTATGGAAATGGTGCAGTCAGACTTAACCATTTTTTTTTTGTGTGTGTGTGTTGCTACAAAAGAAAAATAATCTATTTAAAATTACCACATATAATCACGACTGTTGTGGTTGGAAAAACTGTTAGGACTAAAGCTTATTAGGTGTTTAAAGTTTCTTAGCAATTCAATAAGAATTTCATTTTCGTTTTTTGCTTTTGCTTTAAATCCACTACAAGAAATTTACTTATTGTTCTTCGACTTGTTTTTCTTCTGGTCGTCTTTGGAACTTGATGACAACAGATTTCGTCAGTGAACGCACTGAACTCTTCTTTACAGTGGCGGGCTGTTGTGGTTGAGCTTGGGTAATGTTGTTGGCCGGAGCTGAAGTTGTCGCTGATGTTGAAGTTGTTGCTGCTGAATTATTGGATGCTGCCGGAGTTGCTGGAGTTTCGTCAAGAAATAGTGGATTCTTTACCTCCATTTCACCTGTGGGTGCCAAACCGGGACACTCATAGACGGTATAATCGCCCTCTTCGTTGTCATCGTCGCTCTCAACGTCAGACATGCCACAGCTGCCTTCCGCACCCTGACGATTCTCCATGGCGATGATCTGTTGCTTTTGATGTTGATAATGATACATTTGTGCACTGTGTGCAAGCTTGCGATCGCCTGACGGTGAAATCTCTTTGTTGGGTCCCGTAATGCCATATGCAGGATACTCTACATCTGCAGCGGCCTTCGTACGATTGTGCAGCCTGTGTGAAAAGGTGTATAAAAAGGGATATTATAACGCAATTTACTTAACAGAGATTTATCATTAACATACCAGGTTACGCCCAGCGCTATGAGTCCCACAGTCACTGCAGCACTTACGCCTGCAAGTAGCGCAATAATATATATACCCATTTCGCTATCAATGCCCAGATGCTGACGTAGCACCATTTGCTGATCTGCATCCTGACCCATTGCTGCATTGCTATGTAGTAAATCATGTGATTTGCTCTCTTTTTGCAGCTTTTCGATTAGTGCGTTAATTTCGTGTTGGCCGCCAGCATTTGCTGCAGCCGGAAATCTACCTGCC
This sequence comes from Leucophenga montana, assembly GCA_035044765.1. NCBI lineage: Eukaryota > Metazoa > Arthropoda > Insecta > Diptera > Drosophilidae > Leucophenga > Leucophenga montana. The sequence continues at coordinate 194,334 of JAWNNQ010000203.1, forward strand.
ACATCCTTTGCTGCTGCTGTTTGCGGTTTGATGCGATGGAAATTCGTTGTTGTTGCTGCATCAAGCAATTTGGGTGGTTCTACAGGTGCAGGCGCTAGCACAGGTGCGACAGAGAATGGTGCACTAGATGCAGTTGTTTGCTTGGTAAGCACTTCCGCCAGTTGTTGTTGTTGCTGCTTTTGTATTTGAATTGTTTCCGGTTTTCTCTCGGTTGGCGCATATTCCTCATACTCATCCAACGCCTTCGAGTCTAATTCTCCAGATTGTTCTTTGTTATTGTTACCCACAGTATCGAAGAAGCGCACATCCGATGGTCCCACAGCAAATGGTATACGCTCCCGTAGCATATTGTTTCTATTGCCAAATCCATTTCCGCTATTTGTGCTGCTACTATAGGCAATATTTGCATATCGATTGTTTTTGCCGTTTTGCATATTATTCTCCGCATTATTGCGATTGTAATTAAAGTCAACGTTGTCATTGTATTGGTCATATTGATTGTTCAAATTGTTCGCATAGTCATCCTCCGTCTCGGCAAGTTGCTGCAGTTCTTCCTGGCGTTGACGCTGCAGATAGCGTTCACGTTCCAGCAATTGACGTTGGCGATTTAATTGCATATTGATTAGCTCCAGCTGCTGTTCAAATTGTTGCTGTAGCCTACGTCGGGCATTCTCCTCCATTAGTTGAGAAAGGAAATCGGATGGAAGCTCGTATTGTTGCAATGTTTGCTGCAGTGGTTTTCGTCGAAGTCCTGAATGGCCGAAGCGAGAAAGAAAATTAAATTATAATATATATATACATATACATATAAAAATCTATTTCAAATGTCAAAGTGCGACAACGCATACATAATTCATAAAGAGCCAATCAGCAAAATGAAATATGCAATGCAAGCGAAATGTCAAATGACGCTGAGTTATTAAATTATAGAGGCAAACTATCAATGATTTTATATTCTATACCAACACTGCAAAGCAGCTAGTTCAGATGGTATCTATATACATAAATATGAACATGTAGCTATGTATGTATCAGCAGCAGATATATAATATCTAGATTGCTACTAACAAATTTCGGGATTTATACAATGATTTAGTTAGATGAAATATGATTCCTAGATTCCCGATATTTAAATATTTACAATGGTAAAAATCTAGCGGAGCTTAGTAACAACTAACGCAAGATATAATAAAGAATGTAGTCTATAACAGACCAATGTCAAATATAATGTTACTACTCCAAATGAATATACAATATATAATAGGAAACATCGTTTTATTATATTTTTGAAAAGTTTATTTCACTAATTTATTTTAGTACAATACTAAATTTGCACATAAGTATAACAAGAGAAAACGCAAACTTCGGTGGATCCGACGCTTTATTAGTCTTCACGTTTTATATGGGAGCTATATCTTAAAGCGGCCACTTCACGGATATTTTGATAATGATATTGCTTATGGTTAAAAAAATTCTTAATACCAACTTTCAAGCCAATATTTCACGTGGTTTACACGACTTAAAAATGGTCGTGATGATTTAAATGATGATCGAAGACCTGCACAACCCGAAGCATCTAATCGTGCTGGGTTAGTGGAAAAAGTAAGTGAAACAATCGCTATCGATGCAAAATTCACTGGCAGAAGAATTAAATTCATCTTACTGTACAATCTACAAAATATTAACTGAAATATTTACGTTTTGTTCCACATCAGTTAAATGATGAATTTTTGATGAAAAAACAGATAGTCTTATCGACCACCATCTTTTTACGATGACACTCCAGCCATACAAGGAGTCGTGACACACGTGCTAAAGAACATCCCAAAAAGTGAGTTTAAAAAGTTATGGATAAATTAGTTGAGCGTTCCACATGTGGTATTGGGTTAAATTGATCGTATTTTGAATAAATATTAGTTTTGAAACAAAATCCAATGCTTTTTTTTATTGTATAACTAAAAAGTTCGGCTATTTTCAGATCACGCCGGGTTTACGCAAATTTATTAAATTTTGAGAATTATAAGAAACTATTTTTTTTCGTTTTAGTATATTATAAAAGCTTATTTAAAAAAATTTTTTTTTTTTTTTTGTATTACTGTGTGTGTGTTTATAAAACGCTAATAGTCCTGCTGAATAGCACAAAAGCGTGGACACTGACAATAGTGCATACGGCGTTTTTGGGAGTATTCGAGAAAAAGATTATTCGTATAATTTTTGGACCTACAAGTATAAGAGTTGGCGACTAATTTCGGATCCGTATGAACCCCAAGCTATATGACCTATATGATGAGGTTGACATAGTCCAGCGCATAAAGTTTCAGCAGCTGCACTTGACTGGTTATCTTATACGAATGGACAGCGGAGCTTCAGCACGAATGGTTTACATGGGGAACCTAAGCTTAATTGGTGGTCACCCTTCGAGAGAGCGATCGAACATGCGTTGGAAAGCCAAAGTCTGGGAATATCTTCAAACTGGGTACTAAAAACTGGGAACAGCGCGAACAGGACTATAGCGACTATAGGTGTAGCGCCACGTACAAAACTAAGTAAAGTATAAAAATGATGAATATAAAAAATTTCATAATTCGCAAGAGTTTTAACAAATTTTCATAACTCATGTTAACAAATAAAAGCGTGGGCACTTTTTATTTAGTCGTATTCATGGATAGTCAATTATTTTTTATTATAACTATTTGCTTTTCAACAAACATTAAATGTTTAGATCATACTTGTGTTACGATGCGCAAATAAAAATCACACACGGTTTTATTTGTTGACATATGTTTACGTTTTATTTTTCTCAATTTAGCAAATTAAAAAGCTTATTTTCGAGTATGTCCAATCTTCTTATTTCTTCCAATCAGCTTATTTCGACTAGAATATATATATATATATATATATATATATATATATATATATATATATATATATATATTCGATTAGAATATAACAAACACACAAAACAAACACTCGCATATCTAGTTTATACAACACATTTCATGAAATTACGAATTTCATGTAAACTTAAAGTGCCTGTTTATGCGAATTTATAATATCTTAAAATTAGGAGAAAGCTGCCACCTCAGCCAAATATGTGAAGCGAGGTGGCATCGCATATCAGCAAAAGTAATAGGAAAAGTGTAAAAATTAAATGTAAATAAATATTAAATACTGATATTAAACTCAAAAAAAAAATTAATGGGGTAAATACATAGCTATTTCGTTTCCGCCCTTGGAAACTGAGGGAGGAGATCCTCGAATTCAAATTTGGTGCTAACAGACTGTCATTTCATTTCTCGACATGGTCGCAACGACGAGAGAATATCATGAAATAGAAAGAAATCGCTTCACATATCATAATGATAATGTAAATATCGCATGAACAAGTATTTTAAGATTTCATGAAAATGGTAATTTTATGAAATGTCTCGTATAAACTTGATAACAGTAAGTAAAATAAAAACTTATAATGAAAGCTTATAAAAATGGGTAAAATTCTCTACAGTGTTAACAACCAATCTTCTCTTTCAGTAGTTACAAATTTTATGATGATTTTATAACAAATTTTACATTAATAATTTATGCATATTATTGATAATTATGGACGTCATTATTTAATGACTATTCTATTTCAGCCATATAGCCATATTTCCATAAATAAATTACATTCAAAAATAGCTAAAAAAAGAAGTAACTAAAAAATAAAGACAAGCGGAAAATCACCAAACCCATGTAATGAGTAGAAATGTAAATGTAGAAACGCACAAACTCGATTATATTCGTATAATTGTCTGAATGATCTAAAAATAGACCAATTACACACAAAATACAATATACACTGTATGTATGCCTAGGAGTATATCCTGCAAAGAGCGAATAATACTGCTTCAGCTGCTTTGGCTCAGCTTTGCTATGCCACTATAATATATGTACATACATACATACATACATAGGTACGATTGTGACGTATATCGACTAGTTTCTCTCTTCCTCCCTCTATTTCTTTCTGTCTCCTTCAAACTCAACATTTCATTCTTGAACTAACAGCCTAATGCAACAAGCTTTCAAAATTATATTTAGCCCAGTTAGTAGTGCTTCACACACACACACACATACACACACACATACACACACACACACACACCCACTATCTCTCCATTACCATCATTCAGAATATACGATTAGCTCTTCCTGTCAAGTAAACGAAACGAACGTAAAAAAAAAAACAAAAATAAAAAATCCACGAGTAAGCCAACTCACACACATAAAAATTCTCATAAAAACAGATATTCAGGCCAGCGAAAGATTGTAAGAAGGGAAGGGTTTTGCGAATAAGAACCAATTCACACACACACAAATACTATCAATCCAGTAGACAAGTGGGGAGGGGCACTAACTATTCGTGTAACCCCAGTGGCGTCGGTGTAAATTTTTCGATTTTAATCGGTCAAGGTTCGTTATGCAAAGTTCGAATGGCAGAGTTGATCTAAAAAGATTTAAAAATTAAAAAAAAAAACCTGAAGTGAGTTCAATACATACTGAATTACAAAAAACAAATAATTTTCTAGAAACAAAAATAATAAAAGCAAGAAAAACGTAGGTATAATCTTCATATGAAGTATAATTTTTCGGGTGTATCGAATTAAATCAGACTTAAGAGACCTCATAAAGTACATATATTCTTGATCAGCTCAATGGGACGAATAGATCTAGGTACACCCATCTGTCTATATGGATGCTAACTACTGCATTAGCTTTCGAGAAATTCATCTAAAATTTCAAACAGTGATTTGCTGTAAATCTTACCAGTAATCAATCAAAATGTGTGCTCTTTACAAACACCTAATAACCGACTTTAATATTACGTAAAGTAAAGTAAGAAAAACTTGTTTCTTTCCCTATTACGAGAATAACAAATCTGAAACTCGATTTGGAACCGTTACATGATTAAATGTTCTACGTTTTAGACGCGTCACGTCCTCTAATGTGCGTACCACTTAAACATAATGAGCACTATGTATTTGAGCTTTTTTGAAACATTAAATTTAGACTGGACCAATATAGCATACATTTTTTTCACAAGCTTTCTAGTATTATGTGCGTGAACTGTTGTAGAAAACTTCGTCTATCTGGGAACAGAAATTACCAGGGACAACAACGTTAGCCGAGAGATCAGACGAAGAATCACGCTTGCTAATCGCTGTTACTTTGGGCTCAGCCAGCAAATTAGAAGACACCCCTCTCTCTAACTACGAAGATAAAAACACTGATAATCCCGGTCCTGCTGTATGGCGCAGAAGCATGGACACTGACATCAACGGATACAGTGTTCGAGAGAAAGATTCGTCGTAGGATTTTTGGTCCCCTTAGAGTTGGCGTTAAGTTTAGAACCCTTGTGAACCACGAGCTGTATGAGCTGTATGATGAGGTTGACATAGTCCAGCGCATTAAATTCCAGCGGATGCACTGGGCTGGTCACCTCATCCGGATGAACCCCGGAGCTTCAGCACTAAAGGTTTACGATTGGTGGACGGCGTCAGAGAGGACGTCCGAGCTTAAGATGGCAAGATCTGTTCTATGATGACCTGAAGAAGCTCCGGATTGCCAGCGACTGGCGCCGGCGCGCACCAAACTACACCGAATGGTGCGCTTTCCTACGTGCGGCCTGACCGATAGACGGTTATAGAGAAAACCTAAGTAAGTAAGTAAGTCACCTGTAATTAAGCTCAAGCTCGTGGTATGGCCGAAAATAACAGGACAAGTGATGCCGTTCGGCGATGTGTTTTTGAATTTAAAAATGAAACTACCCAAAGGATTTATTTCCTGTACAGTAAAATAAGTTACAATTAATTTAAAAAAAAAAAAACGGGAACACCAATTTTATATGCTACGTCTCTAGTTTTTTTTTTTTTTTTGCATATTGTTTTATAAAAATAAAGCTATATCACAGGCGAACTATTCGTTGCCACAAACTGAGAAAGAAAGTGTGTACCTGCAATCAATAGTCATGCCGTGGATTTTGATATGGTTTCGGAAGGAATTGTAATGTCAGCTGCGAAGTACGCTGCCTTGTGGAACCTCGGGGCCAATATAAAAAGAAAGGGTGGCGTGTATTTTAACGAAAAACTGTCACCTCTCAAGGTAGGAGGAGAAACATTAAAAAAGGGACAGGCAGATTGTCGTAGACCGTTGCGCCATACTCTGACGAAAGATTGTTGAATCTTCACGAAAACTGTATTACAATATTCTTTATTGTCAAATGCCTCTATGATACTATTCAGTTGTAATGGTGATCTGGGAGTAGACCTTTGTGTAATTTCTACTATTAATGCAAATTGTGTGTACTCAATGCACAGCATATGCTGCAGTGCATTACAAAAAAAAACAAAGAACGTGAAGATCATACAGCTCTGTTATCTTTCTTGTTAATTTGTTGTATAGAGCAAAATTTTCAAAGAAATTTTTTCTAAGGCATCCAGCTAAAGAGTTTTGAGTGTCTAATTCGTATAGTTCTTTTAAATACAATCACTAGGATGGATACGGCTTCTTCACGACTTCTTCACTATGATGTATGCATTTTGACATTTCCATAAACACAATATAACCAACTCACATTTATTGGTAGGCATATATTGGTATACATATTGGGACGAGCATGGCGACGACATTCGGTACGTGTAGCAGTCATTATTACGACTGCTATTATGTATGGAAATGAGTGTTTGGGTTGTTTTCTGTTGCAATTTGCGTTATGTGTACCGCCCACATAAATAACGACGTGGGATACGAGCATTTAGTATGTAGGCGGTGGGTTCGGCATCGGCAACAATATTTTTCTTTGTTCGATTATTTTTACCAGCAGCTGCATTAAAGCTTAGCCTACGTATGCAACGATTCAGTTCCAATTCAGATGTATGTATATAGTATGTAGTGTACACAACCCGATTGAAAAAAACAAAAAAAAAAAAAACAAAGAAACCGAAATCATTCAATTTCTATCTCACACACTCCCACGAATTGACTGAAGTAAAAAAAAACTACCAACACGTTTAAAAAGCACACACACACACACATACAAAGTATGTACCGTACAAAGTCAGCAGGATTTTGAAGTGGTGTATAGTGGCAGGGTCGCAATAAGAGGTTTGCGTGCAGAAGGCTTGTTTGTGCTATTTTTAGCTCACCTGGGTAAATGGACATTTCGCAATGACCCAATATGCTGAGTAGCAGCAGCAGCATTGCAATCAACGACGCCATCTTCGATGCCATATTGTAAAAACTTCACGTTTGTACGGAATTCGTTGCGCCTCAAAGTAGGTAATGGAATTTTTTTCGCCTTAAATTTATACGTTTTAAAGTTTTTTCGTTGATAAATTTATGTTTTTTGATTTGATTAATTTTTAATACACTACAGCACAGTTTCCATATGTTGACCGACCGACCGGCCGCAGCATACATATATGGCAAATGCCCTTTCACAGACTTTTTATCGATTTTCACAAACGATGTTGAACCAGCAAACCCACGCATAAAATATCCGAGCAAAGTGTATGGTTTTGCTTTTTGTTAGTTTGCTTTGTATGCGCTCAGTACAATAAATGTTGTTAAACAAATTTTTATTTTTTTGTTAAATGCAATTCACTTTTATTTTATTTTGTGAAAATTATTTATCGTTTTGGAGTTCATTGAAAATATTCAAGTTAAGAAAAGAATTGATAAAGGGCACTCGAATTGACATTTGCTCGGTCACAACAGCTCTACGTTTGTCCGTCTGGTAGAGTTTTTCCAATTTTCGTTAGCGTTTCCGTTGAAGTATATTGTTATACTGAAGCGTCGTTCTGGTAGCTATAGCCATCATCGTAGTTAAGTTCGCTGGCTGCTGGTTGTGACGCAAAATGCTTTTCCGCCTCCGCACTGTCGAAGAAGCCTTACAGCTTTTGGGCTCCACTAGCGCATGCGCATTAATACATAAAAGCTCTTCGTTCTAGTTATACACTACGCATATAGTGTAGATGCGGGTAATATCCGTTACTCTAATGAATTGAATGGCATTGGCTATGTGTTCCGCATGTTTGTTCTCTTAGACTAGAGATCATCGAGTGATCGAAATTCGACCTTTCGGCTTAAAAGTACCCAATGCTTTCGAAATAAGGTTTCATGAATCTCACTTGGTAGTCTACACTAGGGTTGGGACGGATGTCGAAATGCGGATGCGGTTATTTTCGGATCTGCGGAGGCGGACGCGAATGTCTCATCTCAAAATCCGCGAATATGCGGATGCGGAAACTTCTAACAAAAAACCGTACCATATTTAGAGTTTTGCTATTTTTTTTTTTCATACTTTTCAAACAAAGTGTGAATAGTGCATTAACTCTGTAGCACCCAAAAAGACCCGCCATAGACCTCATTGTATATTATCAATTTGAGTATCTGCCGTTTGCTTGTTTCAAGTTCATTCTAGTGCTGATTTTTTGTAAAGATTTCGCACGGCTAGTTGTTCAACGTTGAGTTGTTGAGTCATTTTTCTAGCATAAATTATATTTAGCCATGTCGTCATTCACTTCACTAAAAAAATTTCATACGTCACTCATTTTTAGAAATAATACCTTCTGTGAAAAACATAAGTCGTATGTACAATAAAAACACAAAACACTAGCACTAAAGTGTGTGTGTGTGTGTGAGAGAGAGAGAGTGAGAAAGACACGAACAGTATGTTTTTTGTCATACAGAGTTTGTTCTATGTATTTTGGAGCGTACATATAATTTTCCAGATATACTAAAAAAAACACGCCCTTTCCAGTTATTTGCTTATACATCCATAATATATTATCCGTTGTGCATAGTTTCCTTTTCCAACATTTATGTTGTTTATGCGGATCGGATAAGTTTTCATAGATCTAAAAGCGATCAAAGTCCAAAAAAAATTACTTTTTCTGTTTTTATTCCTTTAGTTTTTCATTTCATTTTTAATTAAAATGTATCGTCTTCTTTATTACGTTTTCGTACATATTTTGTACAGGGTACCACTTAGTCGATTAAACTTAACTGCTGCGCTCTTTATTGTTTTCATATTGTATGTATTTGAAAATTACACACACATTACACATCCATACATGCATAAATGGATTTATACGTGCCTGTTTTTCTCTGAATAAATATACGCTTGCATTCATGTCCTTTCGTTCGTGCGTTCGTTCACACTTCGTTTGACCAAAAAGTCAAAGTTTGGGGTTCATGCTTCCATTTAGCTACACTAGCAAGCAGGTGGCTGCTGCTAGTTCACTGACTATCCTACCCTACCATTTCTATATAATGCTCACCTTCTTAGCTGGCTGCCTGCCAGACTGTTTGAAAGCTTTTGCCATCGTTCCTAACTCCCTTGCATCCCATCTACACCAAGACTCTAGCTGAACCATTTTCGCTGTGAATAGGACAATTTTTATTTTTATCAATGAAATTTCGGCTTGTAGGCTCATGCGCGTTACTTACGAAAAATTCATTGAATTTTTGTGAATGTATGAAGGATCGTACATGCAGTGTATGCATATACTCTGTATACATACTTGTACACGTTGCGACGAGTGCAAGAAAAAGATAGAGTGTATCTGTACGTAAGAGACATACAGTAACAAAATCTCTGTACGTAATTTATATGCGAATCGAATATTACATTAAACTTCTTCAATAGAAATTGTGAGTCATCCCATTTCGAAACATACAATCGTTGCAAGAGATAAATATCAATTACCTCAAAATACTAGGACCACATTTTCACAATTGACACGCTTATGTCAGAAGTGCACTTATGTCAGTACTGCATCGCGTTTCACTTTTCCGTTCAGAGTGTTACTTCAGATAAACCTTGAGCAGACTACCAAGCTACTACGATATACGTCTCGATTCTAGTGCCTGGAAAAAGTAAGTGCCTAGATTGTGGGCGGCACAGTCAGTTGACACAATAGTAGTGTGACTAGATCCATCAGCTTAAAAACTGGGACACATTTTATCACGGAAAATGATTTTTTCATGTAAGTAAGCAAATAATGACGTATACGTATACAAAAAAATACTATTGTATATTATACAATATTAATAAATACTAATGAATTGAAGGAATGCGCTTAAAAAGCAGCAATCTGAGAAACAAAGTGTGAAAAATATTTCGAGAAGCACTGGAGGTTTATCGACAGAGTTAAAGATGAATGGCCTTGATGCCGGGAAAAGCTGCAAATTTTGATGAATCACTGGCATGTTTGTTTCTAATCTATAGAGTATCTCGGTTGGCAACGTCAACAAAATCAAAAAATTCTTTTAATTCCACTGATTGAATAGTAAAATTTGAAATATAGTGGCATCTTTATTTGAAGATCAAATCGATTCATACTACGCTTATGGCGAACCAATCAGAAGGAAGAATTCCACTGGTACGCTTTCGCAATCTACAGGAAATGATATCTATATATAAATAGGCCAGTTCATTCATTCATCAATCATTGACGCCCTTTTTAACCCACTTAAGCACAACATGTTCGCTTTTTTTCTAAAGTATTGCGTCTAAGGTCGGTAAAAACAGGTAACGGTCAATCACAAAGACCAAAGACCATACTTCTCTTACAAAGCTCTCTCCTGATCTCTCTCTCAGCCTTCTCAATTTTGCTAAAAAATAACAACAAAAAAGTCAAAGTGAGCGATAACATGGGAATAAGCAAAAGTTTAATATGTATTGTTTTGGTTTGGCGCCGCTGTATACACACAATGAAAAAGAGGAATATAATTTGTGCATTTTCTTATTTACATCTTTCTATGCACTTCAACGTCAATGGTATAATAGTATAATAATGAAGCGTATTCCGCATAGCTGCTATCTTTTTTGATTCTTTAAGTTCCTTTGGTGTCAGTTGAAAGTAAAAAACATTAACTTCGGTTGAACCGAAGCTCTAATACCATTCACACGAAATTATAAATCGTATTGTAAAACATGAACGTGGGGAATACACGACCACTAGTAGATGTATCAAACGATCATCTATAAGATGCCACCATATCGAATTTCAAGCTGATATTGACGTTTTTCATACAAATGCATTTTGGTCCCCACAAAATGCGTAACAACATACAGAAGAACAGACAGACAGACGCACATGGTTAGAACGACTCGTCCCGTCGAACTGATCGGGAATATATATACTTTATGGGATCTACGATGCGTCATTTAATGCGTTACAAACTTTCAGACAAACTGATAATACCATTTCACTCTACGTGTGAATGGTATATAATAAATTTCAAGGCTAGTTTTCAGTTTAATTTATTGTATTAAAAGGAGAAACCGGTCTTCCCTTTTTATATCATTGGAATAAAAAAAAAAATAGAGAAATCTGGTACGAAGTGTGTTGGTTAATTAAAATGGATTTACTCAAAATAATGTGTTTTTCAAATGATTTGAAAGGAGTTTCTGGCGTTCTCTATTTGTATGTTTTTTGAATTATTTTTAGTTATATACCTTTTTAAAACACCCTGCAGAACTAATCGTAAGTATGGTCTTTATTACATTAATTAAATATTTTAGTTTCTAATAGTTCTAAATTCATATATCAAAAACACTTCGTAAAATCAATAAATAAAAGGTAAAAATAATTTGTAAGTTTTCAAAGTGTTGAGTGATTCAACAATAATTTTGATGTTACACTCTTTTTGTGACTGTCCGTCCTTCTTATTAAAATTTTGTAGCATTAAGTAATATTTTCAAATAGTTAAAATAACGAAATTAGTCTAGACATCGAAACCTCGTTTTGTCTCTAAGTTATTATTTTATGCCAAAAAAAGAATCATAGTGGAAAAATGGCAATGTTATCAAAGATTGAAAAATCGGGGTTTTCATAAACAAATTTTGAAAATTCAAAAAAACCAATTCGGATTAACCCTCATCTTAAAACAACGATAGTTATCAAAGCTACCATTTTCGTTGTACCTTTCATTTTTAGCAAAAAGTTTAAACAAAATTGTGATTCATTTAAATATGTGTAATACTTATATGTAAATAAAAAATTGCATTTTTTCAGTGTAAAAGGGACTTTAAGTGCAACAACCCTTGAAAGTAGTGCTGAAACGTTCTTTAAAGACGAATTGTACAACACTTTAAGATACAGCTGGTCAACGTAGGAACAGCGGATGTGAAACAGTCGGGAATTGTGACTAATCTTGCTAAAAAAGAACAAAAGAACGCGTTTATAATAAACAAAAACAATGGCTGCACTTAAAGGTATGCAATAACGCTAAATAATAAATAAAAATGTTTTAAATTTACTTATTAATTTTTATTTCGCACCACTTGACTGACTGACTGCGTCGTGGGATGGCCTTTTCAATTACATCGATAAGCGTAAGTAAAATACATAAATATGTACCTCGAATAAAATTACTCAAAGTATTGTTTCGCTTACAGTCTGCTAATTTGCGCGTTTCTCACTTGCGTCGGTATGACCTTTCTGATTTTGGCATGTGCCGTGCCCACTCCGAAAATTTTCTATCCCTTTTTCGTGTTGCTCTTCTACGTTTTGTCCGTGCTGCCGGTGATCATCTCCAAGCGTCTTAACCAGGGAAGCGAAACAAACCCAAAAACAGAGTTTGCACTCTTCTTAACAGCGGGCATGGTGCTAAGCGCTTTCGCTTTGCCTATTGTTTTGGCTCATACCGCTGCGGTAGGTTTAGAACTGTTAATACGAGTATTGAACTAAGAAATTTGACTCATTAAATATGTATTCCAGATCTCTTGGCTTGCCTGCAATCTGACGCTGTTGAGTAATGTTGTCAACTATTTGACAATGTTTGGCTATGCCATGAAAGATGATGAGTTCGGCGGTGCTCCGTACGGCGGAATGTTCTAAAAAAAGTATTCAAAGAAGAATGTAGATCTATACTGCACTGACGCATTTAGTTTCTAAGTTGATAAAATTATTGTTTCATATTTAAGATGCATCGCGATGTGTCGTGAAACGCGGACGGAAAAAAATCTCAGTTTTTGTAATATAAAACACTTGATATTTCTGAAAGGTGAATTACAATTGGTGTGTATATATAATTTTTCTAGAGTGGGGGCAAATTGTAAGGGTTTTTTAGACGTTCCATTTTCCGACAGGGATTAAATTGTCATCAATTGGGCAGATCTGGCAACGCTATTATTTGTGCTCTGTTTGGTTTACCATTTTATTATGAAATACTAACGCCAAAACACCGCTTGCAAATTGTGAAAATTTATTTCGAAAATCGTGGTTCAGTTTGGGAATGTTACCGTGCCCTACGTCAATTTAACGGTCGATATAATCGTCCATCCGAGCGACTAATTCAATTATCTGTGGATCGTTTTCCCACCACGTATACTCTAAATAAAAAGTGGTCGAAAAACTTAAAAATTTAATTAACAGAATGCGCCACACCCGAGTCAGCCGCGGTGGCTACATGCCCGCAATCATATTTAAATACTAATAGATTATTTCACATGCATGAAAATACCACGAAAAATTGTAATGACAACTCAGAGTGAAAGAGATACTGTCTTTCGTTTCTTAGAGATCCTACACGCTGTTATGTGCTTTAAATTTTATGATTTAGGCAATTCCAATTTTAATTTACAAAGCACATAGGAAAGTTTTCCAATGTCCTGGTAGTCTACTGTTTTTTCACTTAACATTTGGATTTGTTTGCGGCGTCAATATTCTCCAATCTTAAACGCTGAAAAAAATACAAATTTCACAAAAAATAATTGAAAAAATACTTAGCTTATTAAACACAAGGCAAGTGATTTTACCCTGTTTTTATGCGTTTTTATTAAGTACTGTTTTGGGCGAACCTTACGTCAAAATAGTTGCTTTTCATGAAGTAAAATTATTGGCAAGTGATTTTACCCTTTTTTTATGCGTTTTTATTAAGTACTGTTTTGGGCGAACCTTACGTCAAAATAGTTGCTTTTCATGAAGTAAAATTATGGTGCATGATCGCGGATTGTCGTGGATTGTCTTGTTCTTTTTACTGCTTTCAATACGATGGTCTATTTAGTTTTTACTCGGTTCTGCCCGGCTCCAGCAAATCATGACTTTTATCAGACAAATTAGAGTTCAAACATGATGACTTGCTTCAAAAGGGGCTATCAAATGACCGTTATATGGATATTTCCGACTGCGTGTTCAGAAATATTGGCAAAACTGTTGTTAAAAACTGTGTTTAACGTAGGAGAAATGGTACTGAATTGTTTTCCCTGCGCCTATTTATATATTGATAAATAAAGCGTTTGTTCATAAAAATCCAATATCGAAAATTAAAGCTGTTATTGAAAATGTTAAACGCTCAGATGGTTTCGAATACATATTCAATGGGTGTCACACGTTCATTAACACTTATGTGAAGCGTCCATCCTTAAGAAGCCTTGATTTTAATCAAAGACTTGTCCTGTAATATAAAACAAGTAATAATTAAACAGTAGCGTATTCTCGACTACGAAATACCCTGCACCCTTGCGAATGTAGATCTGTACTGACTTTGAAATTTTAAACCACATAAAAACAAAATATTTTTGATCGCAAAAAAAAATTTTTTTTTAAATTAAAAACAAAAGTTGAAAAAATGTATTAAAATGACAATCAAAACAAAAAAAAAAACTTTTTTCAATTTATGCGGCCTTGTATTGTGGCGTGGTGTACATTGTGGGTTTGGCATCCACAAAATTTAATAAACAAGATCTGAATATAGAATGAAGAATCTAAATGTCCTAATTTGCAGTCTCAATCTCTTACAGTTCCAGAGAATTGTTGTTTTATACATCCGGACGGAAATGGCTAAACCGACACAAGTTGAAGCTGATCAAAAAATTATATATCCAGCCGTATTGGGGATTTAGATAAAGAAACAATCGCATTTACATATTAGTAAGCAAAGACATGAAATTTGATTTTGTGGATGGGATAGAGGACTGTGGGCAATTTTATAGCGTATGAAATAATTTAAAAAACTAGGTAATTACATACCAAATTAAAGAAAAATTCGTTTGACGGGGTCGGGACATTTGGGTTATAAGCCAGCACACTGCACAGATGAGCTATCGAGGCCTTGAATATTTATTAATATAACTGTAGTACATAATTATACTATAGCAGCTATTGCACTTAATGTCACCTTTTGTCTATATTGGTCCAATTGAAAAATAAAAATTGTTTTAACAAATTGAGACTCGTTCCATACAACAAAATAAATGCAAAGATTTTTTGTATTGAAGCTATATTTTATAGTGGCCACATTGTTGACATTTTGATAAGTACATATATTGCTTATGATTATAGAAAGACTTCAAAACAATAATTGATAGATTGATGGAATACGAGTATACGTCAGACAAATAAACGCACCGACAGGCGAAGTTGAGCAGTAATATATACATAATTTATGGAGTCTCCGATGCATCTATTCATGCGTTGCTAACATTTTGATTAAATTAAAATACTATTTACACTCTGTGTGCATTAAAATAGTTGTAATTTCCATTTTGTTTACATTGAAAATTTAATATAATCAAAAAAAAATATTTAGTTTTGTTTATTTTCAAATAATATTAAGCATTTTACTTTTTGTATTGTATACAATTTTGTTTGGCTTTGTTAATAAATAGTTGCTCACGATATATTCGATTGTAATATTTTTTGTCTGAAAACCTTTCCATACAGATTTTGTAGCGATTTAAATTGAACTACAAAGGCGCCGATACTTCCATTCATTGAGAGCGATACAAAAATGAGTTAGTGATGTGCAAAACCATGCGATATTTCTTTTCTCTCTCACACTCACGGGCAACACATATTTCAAATCATGTCAATAGTCAATTTAAAGTCACTAAAGTCTTGCTTATGTTTGGTGTTGATTTCTGAGAGTGTGAGAGAAATGAATACATTCAGTCTTTGTTGCCGTAGTAGCGCAATAGCATCGACAACAACAAATATGGCAACAGAATAGAATAGAAGAGCGGCCCACATTGATATTTGTACATTTAAACTCAAGCGTTGAATAGAAAAAACTTTCATGCAATGGAAAATAATGACAACTTTACTACAGATGCTCAATATCAAAGAAGCGTAGCGAAAGAGTTGAGTCTGGAGGAAGAAGAACTAATTCCAGAGACAAATGCTGATGAAGAGAACGTTTATGAGTATGGGGAGGAAGCATTCGATGCCGATACTGAAGAAACGGGGCCAAGTCATAAAGTGGAACTACGAGCATTAGATCCAAGTCTGAAGCCACGAAAATACCCGTTCAAATTGCATCATTTGGAGAATGGGTAAGCGCCTGACATATTTCCATATTTGAACATTTTAAATTGCATTTGTCGCTGCCATTTTCAGCAATATTTTGACTGTGCACCACACGCTAAAGGAGAAGGAACAATTGATACGCATACGCATTGCAGTCTGTTGCTTCAATGAGCAGAGCACGCAACTGGTGGTCATTGATAAACGGTAGTGCACGAATTAATGTCGTATCTTTAAAATATTCTAGCTCTATGGTTTGCCTTGTTATTGCAGTGGCAACGTATTCGTCTTTGATTTTGTAAGCAAGCGCTACTGGCGTCTCAATTTGTTGTTGCCCAAACCCAGTGCAATACGCGCCTCGTTGCGTTACAACAGCGAATATGTGGTGGGCAATAAATTGGGTCAGTTGTTCATTGTCGATGTTGAAAATTCGCAGGTAATAAACTCCGCACAAATGGCTACAGATGTCATTGAGGAAATATCCTTCGGACCACAGAATGCAAGTGTACCACATGCGCTGCTTCGTTTCGGTTATGATGCGCAGCTCCTTAAGCTGGAGACATTCATGCCCACGCATCGTCTCGAATTTGACCAGGTGCATTTTGCGCTGAAGTTTGCCAGTTACTTGCCGCACACCGATCAGATTTTCACCTGCTTTACCAACGATACTGTGCATATCTGGTCCACCCACACACTGAACACATTACGTGTGGCACATCCAATTAAAGCACGCGATCGAAAATTACGCCTGCTTCCAGCAGGTGAAACTGTACCTGAGTTCTCATTGCGCACTGCCAATGAAAGTGATATGGACGACTTCGCTGATGAATTTCCATTCAACTGTCAAGATGAGGATTATTCGAATGGATATTTGCTTGCTTATTGCTTCTCACCGGATGGCAACAAATTCTGCCTCAGCACGCTAGACGGTTATCTGCTGATGTTTAACATGCAGACTTTTGAACTGGAGAAAATGTTTCGTTTGCGTGATTTTATACTGAAACAGCTTATACTATTGCCACTGCAAAAGGAACGAATACTTTTTGGACTGACTAGCAAAGGACAGGCAATAATGCTGGATTTAATGCATTCCGATTTTAAGCTCATTGTACAATCCAAGGATGTGCTGCAGCTGTGCCTCTCTCGAGATGGTAAATTGCTATGCGTGCTGTCCAAACACGGCGAAGTTGGCGTTTGGTCCACATGTCGTCTCTACAATACACTCGAGTCGCAGGTGCAATGTATGACGGTGCTGCGCACTGCATTTAAACAAAAGAGACCATTGCCAACGTGCGTTGGTGCTGTAAATGAGTGTCTGCACGAAGATTTGCGTAAGCTGCTAAAACCTGAACGCCTGACAGCAATAATCATGGAATTTGGTTGCTATCCCGCTAAGTATCGACAAATAATTTGGACAACATTGCTTAAGCTGCCCTGCAACGGACGCCAATTTCAGCAGTTGCTAAAGCTGGGCATACCAGCAGCGGTTAAACAGCGGGCACGCAATATTCCAGTCAAGAGCGATGCATTGAAACGCTCGCTGGTGAAGATTTGGTCCTGTTTAGCGCACTGGTGTAAAGTTTTTGCCTATGCGGAGTTTATACCTCATCTGATTTTTCCGTTTGTTAAACTCTTTCCGAAGAATGCCTTGATCTGCTTTGAAATATTGGCAACGTTTTTGTTGAATCACTTTCAGCTCTGGTTTGAGTTTTATCCACTGGAGCCAGCCAATTACTTGGCACTGTGCGAGAATATATTGTTGTGCAATGATGAACCGCTGTGTAAATATTATGCAGCGCTAGGCATTACATCCAAAGATTATGCATGGTCTATGCTATCAAATGCATACTCAGTAGTGCTTGACGAGGAGCAGTGGTTGGTGCTTTGGGATCATGTCATAACAGAGCCTCCTTATTTTCTAATATTCGTGACGGTAGCATATAATATACTACAACGAGAGGTGTTGCTACGGCTACCGGATAAGTCGGCGATACAGTTGCATTTTCACGAGCAGAATCCTGTAGACATTAATAGTTTGCTCTGCAAAGCGCGAAAAATACAAGTGAAGTGTACTCCAACGCTTAATCCTGATCGTTATATGCAACGCTTCGCTTCCATACCAAAGAATGTGTATCCAAAATTTTTAAACTATCCCAATAAATGGATCAGTCAGCAGGAGGAGCAAACTATTGTGCTAAAGAAGCAACACAATCAGATTGATGCGCGCATACGTCAACTGGAGCTAGAGGAGATGAAAATCATGCAGAGTCTTGAGGAGGGTCTGAAGCAGGAAGAATATGAACGTCGCCTAAAAGCAATGGAAAAACGTTATGAGGACACACTGCGTCAGGAAGAAGAGCGTGTAGCTTGTCAGCGTAAAATGCTGCTACTCTATCAGAAGGAAATACGTGCACGGAAATGTGAGATAGTCGACAAGCTGAAGGAATCGGAAAAACGACGCAAGGCGCTGGAAATGGAAAAGGACCTCGATGCACTCTTGAGTGGCATTGAGAGAGAGGTGCGCGAGTTTGTGTGATTTTAAGCTTTTTACTTACCTTTTTTTTTGCAGCGTCGCCGCAACAATGATGAAATGCTATTGGCCGAGGATGAGATACGTAATCATGAGCTAGAAGTGCTCGCTCAGAAATACGGCACCAAGCTGCAGTCGGTCAATCAGCCATTGCGACAAAAATTCTATGAAAATATTAAGAAGCTCTACGTCGAGCGGCAACTTCTGGACTGTACCTTGCGTGAGGTTTGTGCTTGATGCTTAAGGTTTTTGTCTAATTGCTGATATCTATATCAATACATATATTTCTACTCATCACACGTAGTGTGAATTTTTCACGGAGTTTTTAACCCTTTAAAGGAAGCATCGTAGACCCTATAAATTATAATGCTAATCGAACTATCCATGTCCGTTTGTCTAACCCCTGTTTGTGTGATTCAAAACTAATCACTCAGTTTTTTAACTATCGATCTAAAATCGGGTATGGAGACTTTATATTGATATGCTGATCATAAGTCACATTGACCATGACTCGCCTACTTTAACGATAGCCCTCATACAAACTGACTTTTAGTTTATGTAAGAAAATCTATTACAGTCAATATCAAACCACATTTAGGGGTAGCCCCGTACCTGCCCATATTTTGTATGAAAAACTTTAGTACAGTCAATATATTCAGTTAAGATATGATTGCTTCTTATGAACGGTAGAATCATATTTTTATAATGGGTGTTTCTTCCCCACTTTAAAGGGTGGTTTTCATACAAATCTACCGCACACTTCGCATTTTATATGAAAAACTTATTTATGGCAGTCAATATCAATTTTAAATTATTTTCGACAAAAAATTCACAGTTATTAAAGCACGTGTCCTCCTCACTTTCAGAGGTAGCTCCTTAAATACCAACTACCAACTTTGTGGTTTTTATAGTGAAAAAATTGTATTCTTTTTCAACCTAAAAATGGAATGCTGGCTTCAAATTATGACAGCATTAAATGATATGAAACTAATTTGTTAGATACTTCTGAAGAGTATTGAAATTTTGTTTTATTTTTAGATGACGCTAGAACAAATGTTACCATGTACCTCAACCGCGTCTGTCATACAGCAGCCGTCTGAATTTTCAGACATTGAAAAATCTTTAACAGCAATACAAAAGGAGTTCCGTGAAATCATCTATAACGAATGTAATAAAAATACTTCCAGTGAACAATAAACAAGTTTAATATTATTATGCTTAAGCTAGAGGCAATGAATATTTAAACAATATAAAGGTGCTTACGTAATAAAAAATCTATAGACTAGATCGCAAACTGCAAATATGTCGATATTAAAACTATATATTGTATTTTTAACTATCACAATTTAAAAGTAACAAGATTATTTCGAAGGAAATACCATTTAAACAAGAATATGCCGTATAAAATCTCCTTTCCAGTTTCCGGCTCCACTTAAGGCATCAACAGCTCGTTAAGGCACTTAGTTTGCTATAATTTGTACTCATTTTTTCTCAAAACTATATGTAATTGGCTGCTGCAACAGCGGCGCTGTTGCTAGCTCTGCGGCAGGCACAATCATCTTGGGCACATTAATTACTAGATGTATACTGGATGGTGGAATCTGAATTTGACTGTTTGCTGTAAAAATAAATTAGGCGTATATTTGTTAATAGGATGGCAATAGAGGTGCGTCGTTTGAACATCTTGGAAACATAACCCTATATCGCCAGTAGTGCATTTGTGTTTATATCAAAATTCGGCAAAGGCAGTGGAGTAGTGTAAATTTTCGAAGGATTTGAGACATTGCTTCATGAAGACTCGTCTCAAAACCAAGAAAAGTTGGCAACATCATTGGGAGTGACACATCAAGCAAATTTCAAAACGCCTTAAATACCTGGGAATAGTCCAAAAGCAAGGGTATTGGGTGTCACACGAGTTGAAACCGAGAGACGTGGAAAGTCGTTTTTTTTCAACAGTGAATAGCTGCTTGAACGACAGAAATTGAAGTGATTTTTGCAGAAAATAGTGACTGGTGATGAAAAATTATTCCGCTACGACAATTCCAAACGCAATATCGTTATTGTTTAACATCAACGGCGAAACCAAATATCAATGGATCCAAGTTTATGCTCTGTATATAAGCTAATTAAGCTCAATAAAATTAAGTATTGAGCCGAGTATTGAAGAAATGACTGCAATTTCAGCAGAGACACGAGATAAAGCGATTTTTTCAGCACGACAATGCATTTAAATCAAGTTGAAAACGCTCAAATATATTCACCAAGCATTGCCCGGGCTGTGCAGCACTCTCGTAACTACGATTTAACCAAAAACTGTGTTAATTCTTGAATTGCTTCTAAAGACGAGACGTTCTTCCCACACGGAATCCGTATGCTGGCAGAAAGATGGGAGAAATTAGTGGCGATCGATGGACAATAGTTTGAATCATAAATATATGTTCAGCTTTTCATATTAACGCCTCGAATTTTGTAAACAAAACAGCGGAAGCAAAGTTGTATACCCAATGATTGTATTCAAATCTTACCATTTGTTTTGCATAAAGTTGAGCTGTCGTGCTGGCGCAGCTCCTGCTCTAGATCTTTGATGCGTTGGCGTAGATTTCTATTCTCCGTCTGTAGCTCTGAATTACGTTGACGTAGTTCACTTTGCTCATTACGCATCTTATTGCGATAACGAGTAGCTGCTGCGCGTCTGCGTTCCATACATTCGTGATCACGCTGAGATTTGTGTACCGTCGTTGACGTGGTTTTTGGTTTAACAACGATTTTCGATGGCTGCTCAAAGCTATTAATACGATTTTTGTTGTTACTGTTCAGTATGGCCTTCAAACGCTCCTTGATGGGTAGTTGTGATGTGGGAGTTAGGCTAGCGCTGCTAGGTTCATGCGGCGTTACTGGTGCCACTGATAATGGTGTATTTATTGAAGTTGGCGGTTTTATTACTTGGTTACTGACAGCTTTTGTTGCTACGGCTGGTTTTGGTAATATAAATGGCCGCACAGTTTGTATTGGAATTGCTGTATTGCGCACTATTTCTATTGATGGCACTGTCTGCACTTGTGCCGGTATTATCCATGTAATTTGTGGCTGTAATATTTGTATTGGCATTGTTGGTGCTGGTTCATTTGTGCTGTGCTCTAGTGAGATATTTTCAACTATAGAGGTTGTTCGACCTTCAGCAGCAGAGGGTACGCGGTTTGAGCTCAGTATTTCGGGTACATCCAATACGCTTTCTACGGTTTTGGCAGTCAAACTGCCGCAGTATTCACTGCCTACAGTTGCGTCCAGCGGATAGACTTGAGGCGTGTGCAGTGATTCGCCATCATTTGATTGTTGCTGTTGACTGCTATTTCCGTTCGTCGGTATCTGTGTCGCATTCTGTTCAACTGCGCGACGAAAACCCTCGTCAAAGGGATTCACATGCCGCAAATCTTCAAAAAGTTGTAATTCGTCGCAATTTTTTATAAAGCGTGTCGGCGTTGGTGTTAAATCGGCTGCAATGTGCGTGTAATGAAGTATAATGAATGTTTAAATATGTGTTTGCACATTGCTCAACTTACATCCGAACAAATTATCCGATTTGCTACCCAGCGACAGATCCAATGTCATCTCGGAGCCTCCGCAAATGTTAGCATAGTGAATCTCCTCGTGCATATTGGCGTTGGGCTGATCTTTTGCAACAAGATCTGCCAGCGATAAATTCATATTGATGTCGCCGAATATGGGCGGTGAATCGTAGGTGTTTTGCTTTTCCGTGGACATTTTATTCAATTGCCGTTCAGCTCACAAGCTCAACTAGCTCAACTCGCTTAGAATTAAACTTTGAGGAGAAAGTGCGTATCAAAACAGAAATGATTGCCATGCAGAGGGAAGCAGTTTCAATGCAGTGCCTATTTCATCGTACTATAGCTGTATCGCTTGCACTTGTATGTATTTCGGGAGTGCTAACTTTCTGTACAGTTGGGAAATAAGTGCTGTCACTGATGAATTAAAATTAACGGTATATAATTTGAATCGATCAATTTAATTTTCTGCTAAGAATACATTTCTTTGTTAAGGAACTGTTTTAGAATTACTAAACGTGAAAGGGGTGGGGGCAATGTTCGATTTGTGACAAAGTGTCTCATTGCTCATAAAATTGAGTAACCTTCTATTAGAAGAATAAACATAGAAGCAACCCAATCATGTAAAATTTTAAAAATCTTCCAAATCTTCCGAATCGGTTTTTCGCAAACAATGGGTGCAGAATGTTTACTCCTTTTGGTAAGCGTGGTGTAGTTACAAATATGCAAGCAGAAACAATTTAAAAAAATTTTGATTTAAAATGGTTTTGGTTTGGAAAAAGTAAACGTATAAGGTGTAGCGTGTTTAGAGTGTTTATCATGTGTGTTTGCATTATTTAAATGTACATACATATAATAACAGAACATATTCAAGTACACTTTCATTCAAACGATACATTTCATTTCAGGATTACAAGAATTATTGAGATCATCGTTCCAGAAAATCATCTCGTTTGATTTTAAATACTGATTTATTCGACAAAGAAATGTTTGATCCTTACTTGTCGAATAGGTTGAATACGGAACCTCGGAATATGAAAATAATAATTTGCAGTATGGTAAAATCGTTGATGATATCACTAGTTTACAAATTTGGTCGTGATTCCAAGATCTGATTTCTCATAGACTTTTTTCTATGTATTTTGAGTCGTAGATTCAAAAAATGCCACATCTTTTCATACCCAAAAAAAAGAGTATGATAGCAAAAGAGGTCGATCTAGCCATGTTAATTCATCCGCATGTCTGTCAGAGAGAAATTTTCTTTGTCTAGCGAAGACTTAGACATATCAATCTCACGGTATAGACTCACCGTACTGCTACAAGTGTAACTTGATATTTCAAAACTCGCAACAGTTTTGTCGCAATTGTAATTGGCAATTTTTAAAAAATGTTTGTTCGATTTGCCTCAAAAATTGATAAGCCTTCTTTGTAAAATACTTTGTAGAAAGCAAAATTTGGAGGCAAAGCAAGCCCTACTACGAGAAAAATTAGACGTGTGTAAGGTATAATATAGTCGAGCAACTCGCCAAAAGCTCTCTCTCTCTCTCTCTCTCTCTCTCTCTCTCTCTTACTTATTTATTCTAAAGAATAGTTTACGAGATATGCACAAAAAACAAGTTTTCTTTTTTACCCTGTACAACAAATAATTGCAACAGGGTATATTGGATTTGTTGAGCTGTCAAAATGCATGTAATATAACGAAGGCAGCATCGGAGACCATATAAAGTATATATGTATATATTCGTGATCAGCGATACAAACCGAGTCGATATGGCCATGTCCGTCGGTCCATCCGCATTCTTCTCTGAGAGAAAAGTTCTCGGTCTAGAGAAGACTTAGATAACTACACTCATGGTATGGACTCTCTAGGTATGAACTCTACAAGAGTAACTTAAAACTCGTAGCCGTTTTACCGCAGTGATAAAAACCAAATTCAGTTGTTAATTTTTTCGAAATATTTGTTATAATTTTGTACTAACCCTTGATTCGCTTGAAAACTATATAAAAGAGTTTTGTAAAATAATGTGCGGAGAACACAATTTGGAAGCAAATATGTACAGCAGATCAAGTTTAGAACAAATTTTGAATGACACGCCCACTATACGGCTATATCCTTAAAATTCACGTTTTTTCAAGGTAAACTAGCTCAAATTTCCATCTCATCATTATTCTATTTGCACATATTGTATATCGTTCGAAAGGTAATTTTGTCTTCTTTCCAACGATGCAACGATTGCCAATGAAAAAGTGAGTTCATATCCAGAGAAGCATTTGAAAGTAGCTAGAACATTCTTACCATTCACAGCATGACGGATTTTAACGTGGCTCCCCATGGTTTATAACTAAATTGTCAATTTATTACTCAGTTCTTTTTCGCGCGTTGTTATCAAATTTGCACTTGGAAGGTGCCATAGTACCACTTAACATTAAAACCCACGTCACTAAATGCGCATGTTTTTGAAAAGAAAAAGGAGAACTATCTAGATACAAACTGAGATACAATATACCTATGTACATGCCCCTATACCAATGCCGCACTGAATGTAATGACGGCAATCAAATTCGGTTGTGTATATTTCAAATAATAATACTTGACTTGACTTGGCGCAAGCAAACAGTAAAATCATAAGAAATAATTTCGATTGTGCTATAAGAGCAAGATAGTATTCAATACTTTTATTTCTTTTGAAACTTATTTGCAGCACAAAAGTCAAGGCAACAACTATAAAAGCCGATTTTGCATTATTGACCTAAATATTTTGACATTAGCGATTTCCGCTTCAACATCATAGACGATCGAAGTGAAACATCAAATGAGAAAACTATCTCAGACATGCATCAAACAATATATATTTGTAGACTTCCAACTGTCATCGTTGTTTTCAGCGCTCCAATGCCTGTCACCCCATCCCCGGTTTCGTTTCTCTATTGATTCAGACACGTACGCGCAATCAAATTCATTAAAAAAATCAAAAAGTATCAAAAATTTCAAAACATAATTTCGTTTTATATTTAAGGAAACCCCATAATTTCGTGTATATTCGTAACTTTTAAATTGAGTTCACTCGCGCAAATGCAACGGAAAGCGTCGAGACAAGATGAACAGCACGCAAATCTCAAGATTGGCGCGAGAGGGCGCAGCATGTAAAAATGCAACGACAAGCAAGTAATTTTCTAAAACTTGAAAAATTTCTCACAAATGTTACTTCTTTCTTCTGGGTCAAGTTCAGTGTCCAATCAAAAAATGTCTTCCTCTGCATTTGCACCAAAGCGGTTGAACGCACTGAAGGGAAGATATAGTGAAGAGGGGGGAAAGTGATGCTGCTGTTGCACAGTCTCAGTTGCCTGTAATTACAGTCATTCTCAACCACAACGCCACTACATTTGTTGGCAAGGGGAAGGGGGGGGGTGTCGGTTAGGGTTGCGTCTCTGTTGCGTTGTATTTTAGGCTGCTTGGCTTGGCGGCAGCAGCGACTAAGTTGAGTTTGCTAAGGCTCGCATAATTATGGGTAATTTTTAAAGAACATGCGTTTCAGGTATTCTTTCGTTTTACTTTTATCTTTTCTTTTCCCGATGCCAAGTCTTTTCTCTTTTTCAGCCTTTCAAATTAAATCCTTTCGGGCTGCCTTTGTGTATATACTTCCTTCGTGCCGCCATGTTTGTTGCTTTCCATTTTGTTGACTCTTCCTCGTGTGCATCTTTCCTGAACCACTTATGTGTGTCGTTTGAAGCTGTGCGTTTTGCAAGAGTCCAAATTATAGGTTAGTGTTATGCAGTCGTCTTTGTCTGCAGTTCGTCTTATTGTTGCCCATTTTTAATATTAATGGTAAAATTTTTGATCTGAGCTTTACCAAAGCCCGCCTTGAAAAGTCTCCTCTGACCAAAAATCGATTTTGATGTAAGTACAATACGTATAAACTTCATTAATAAAAGGAAGATGGAGCATGCTCTTTGGTAAACCATCGAAGTACATCGATTTACAGTTTCTTGTTCGTAGCATGCAGTGTCAACTTCTTTAAAGAGCTGCAGGCTTCTTAGACTAGGACAACTTAATTAAAAAAATTCTACTTTATGTCACTCTCACTGGCCGAAAAAAAACTGTTAAAGCAGATTCGAGGCTTATTACAATATAAATTAATATAAACCAATAAAAATATATTGGGTGCAAAAAAGCTTTGAGCGCTTTTTTTTTTTTTTTTTTTTTTAATTTTAGGGATCTATTGTAAAAAAATGGTTACAACTGAAATAATATTATCTATCGCTACCCACAATTTTTTCGATCTCTTCTTGTGATGCTATCCATGAATCAACCATTTTTCTGCATCCGTTGTAATTTCGGAAGTTCTGGTCAGACAGC
Organism: Leucophenga montana; assembly: GCA_035044765.1. Classification (NCBI taxonomy): domain Eukaryota; kingdom Metazoa; phylum Arthropoda; class Insecta; order Diptera; family Drosophilidae; genus Leucophenga; species Leucophenga montana. The sequence continues at coordinate 221,076 of JAWNNQ010000203.1, forward strand.
CCGTGAGTTATCAATCGGAATACGTGGTAATCAGATTCGGTAATCAGATTACCACGGTAATCAGAAGGAGCAATGTCTGGAGAATACGGAATTTCTCTGTTTCGAGGTATGTTTCTACCATTAGCGTGGGCGTTTATTTTTCATTGCTCGTCTCAAACGTATAAATTGTAGTCCCAGCGTTTCTTGTCTGCCATATCGAAAGCGTCACTTTTAAATCGTTTACCCCAAAACTAAACATAAGTTTACAGTAGCGTTCGGTGAGTCTTGCTTTCAGTTTTCTTCGACTTAAAATGAAAATTACACTCGTTCGCTGGAATGTGTGAAATTGGACATATTATAATGAAAATATAATGATAATATGTCCCAATGCGATTTAGTACATGTAACGTCCCGATAATACATATCTTTATGTATTAAATAAAGTTTTTAAAAATTTATCAAATTCAAAAATAGTTTGTGTATGTATTTTGTATTTGTGCGGTACAAAACACCACCTTAACTTAAGAAGAGTTGCTCATTAGCTTATCGTCGAAAAGCAATGTATCCATCTACCCTTGTCTGCTGTTATTTTGTGCAGCTTAGCAGTTTTCTCCAAAAATTCAAATCACCTCGAGGCACAAAACAAAAAGAATTGTTTTAAACTAAACAAATGTTGGGCGTTCTAGGAATAAACGCTGAATGGCAAAGAAATATTTGCGACAGGATGCAGCTTGTTTTATAGGTTTCTGTCCATATGAAAATGTTATATGCTTTTGGCATTCGACTGTTTGAATATTTATGAAACTTCTATATTCATAAGTATGTATATAGCTGTATTGCCTTTATTCGATTGCAGCGTATAAAGTTTCACCCTTTTGAAGAATTAAGAATGCCGTTATGAATTATTATGCGCTGGCGGTCATTTACAAAGCCTGACATGTGGGTTGGCTTGTCAGGACGACGCCTATGACGTGTTGTTGACCAACAAATACGATAAAATGCTGTCTTCCATGTTGACTTTATGTTTCCTACAATTTGTTTAGACTAGTATCGAATACTTGTTTCAGTGCAAACATATTTAACCAAAGCTTTATTACGATTCACACGAAGTTTCAAGTTGTCTACTTAGCAGGTATAAATAAGAAAAATAAGAAAGTGTATAGGGGGAACCCCTAAAAGTTCCCCTTAATAATTATGTGAAGCGTTAGTCAATCAAAATCCACCATAATAAGTGTTAATGAACAAATTTTTCATGGAAAATCCCAAAAATGGGGTGCAAGAGTTACCCCTTAAATATAGGTGGTCACACACATTTATATATATGTGAATTCTCCGTCCATAAGATGCAACCACATCATATTTAAGGTTGATATTGGGTGTAACAAATAACTATATTCTGCCCTGGAAGCCAAGGTATTCTAAGTTTGTGCAAATTTATGTAACATACAGAAAGAGAGGTTACAGACTCCATAAAGTATATTCATACACACATATTCATGATCATCATCATCGAAAGCTGAGTCGATCTAGCCATTTCTGTCTGTCTGTCTGTCCGTCCATCTGTATGTTTGAACATCGAGGTCTAGGAGACTATAAAAGGTAGAGCCTTCAATCTTAGACTTTTATAAACAATTTTGAATGCCATGCCAACAGTACGGCTATATATCCTTAAACATACATTTTTTTAAAGTAAACTGGCCGAACAAAATTTGTGTATCATTTACATACATATAGTGTGTAATGGTATTATCAGTTTGCCTGAAAGTTTGTAACGCATTAAAGGAGGCATCGTGAACCCCATAAAGTATATACATTCTTGATCAGCTCGATGAAGGGAGTCGATCTAACTATGACCGAATGTTTGTCCGCCTGTCTGGATGTTGTTGCGCAGTTTTTGTGGATCAATTTTTAAGATTTCCAATTGTAATTCGGCACATAAACTTTTTTTATTGCAGTTTAATAGAGTATCCATATTGACATGCCTCGCTCTCTTTTTGGGATAGCTCCCATACTCCCAACTACCCACCCAGTTTAGCTTTTTTGTATGGAAAATGTTTTTCTTGCAATTAATATCGTCTTGAAATTTAACATGACGGCTTCTTATGAACGGACGCTTCACATAAAATGGTCGGGACGCCTACTTTTATTTTTCTTTAAATATAGTCTATTATGGATAATGGATCTATGTATATAATCCCGAATGTAAATAGCAGTCGCCTGTACATGTTTTTTAAGGCGAGCCAAACCCTAAAAAAATTGTTTGACACGAATCACTTTGAAGCAAATGGCCGCATGTTTCTTCGGAAAAATTTGACATGTTGCCACTGTGCCGTTAATGGCTATCTTCGAATAAATAAAGAAAACAAACTGACAACTTCAGATCATTCTTCACTATAACAATGCTCCTTCATACACATTAGCTCAAACAAGCGCATATTTGAACACTCAAAACATCAAATTGTTCGGTCATCCGCCGTACATCCCTATTTGGACCCAATGATTTCTTATTGTTCTCAAACGTGAAGTACAATCTTCGTGGCCAACGATTTTCAAATCATTGAAAACAGCAAAATATCAAAGTTCATGATTAGTATGACAAATTTGACTTGTCAGCAATAGTTTTGCTCATTATTGAAATACAAAAGGCAACCTTCGTGCATAGAAGGAGTGGGCCTAATGTTTCAGGGTAATAGAAGAACCGATGTAGTCAGGTTATTTATTTATTGGCTGTTTATGTTTACTGACTTCAATTGTTGACTTTGGCAATGTATATTAATAGGACTTCGTCTACTTTTTGTTAGCTATTAGAATGTGTCTACTCTGTGCTACTCCCTTCTGTCTATTATAACCAATCCGCTATAAAAGAGTGAATGCTGATTCCTGTAATGTTGCCTTACGGTTGTTAATGGTGATATATCAATTGTGGAAAGCACGATGCAGAAAATACATATGTTTCAATTAGTTTTTAATATGGACAGCCGCAAACAACCATGATTGAAAGGGGAGCATGATGACACCTATGGCTGTTTGTGAAATGCTTTTATCAGTTCGCCTGAAAGGCTGTTATGCATTAAAGAAGGCATACATAAAGGATATACATTTTTTTTATCAGTTCGTCAAGACTAGTCGATCTCGACATGTACATCTGTCCGTCTGATAGTTGCTGCGCAGATTTTTATATATCTAGCTGAATGCCGGTATTTGAAATTTTTTTGCTACCGTGGAGCCCCCATACAAACCAACCGCCCACATCTGCGCATTTTTGTATAAGAAATTTCTTAATTTTAGTAAATCAGCTTGAAATTTGATTTGGATGCTTTTTAATTATATATATGTACCAATGAGCGTGTTCCACCCACTTTTTTGTATAGCTCCCATACAAACACACCGCCCATTTTTTTGCTTTTGTATGAAAAACTTCTTTAGTTCAGTCAGTAATAGTGTAAAACTTAATGGGTGTGTCCTGCCCACATTTTGCGCTAGCCCGCATACAAAATCCAGCTACCCTTTATGTATTTGTATGATAAACTTCTTTAAGCCAATATAATCTTGATCTTAATAGGGGTTAGGAAATGGGTAATATCCTCCGTCGTCCAACAGAATGTTTTTTATTCTTAAAAGTTGAATTTGAGGACACCAGCTCCCACTTATTTTTGTGCAATATATTCCTTATCGCTGTACAGGTTATAACTTTTAAAGGGGAACTCAACTCTATAGCTCCTTTTTCCTTTGCTTATTAAATTTACCTACTTTTACTTTTTCGCAAGAGTTTCGCCATTTGTATTTCGTTTTAATAATTATTCTCCAGTGTTATTGCACACTTATAATTAGCTGATATCGCAGTAATATACCCGTATATACGATTTTGTTTCGCTTTAAAATTTTTGTAATACCGACGGCTTTCCAAACACTGCAAATTCATTCAAACACACAATACGAATAAAATGCGTTTGTATGCATCCGAATCACAGTATAGAACTAAAATATATACATATATCATGATTTTCATTTTTTTTTTATAAGCTTGTATCTTTTTTATGCAACTTCCTGCGCCGCCGGCCAAATGTTGAAGCTGTGCCCGCTTGCGTTCTTCGCGAGAGCGACTATTTAACCGCTGGTGTTTGGTTGAATTTGATCTCCTGGATGCTTCAAATAAATGTTTTTGTGATTCCAGTAAAAAAGAGGTCTGCAGTGCAGTCGCAAACGAATTTAAGGGGCCATACATATTTATTTTTGTTGTATTTTTTTTATATCAAAACAAATTTTTGTTACTGTTCGTTGTCGAAGTCGACGGTTTTGTTTTAATTTGCGCTTAACTTGGCGCTCGGTTATAATTTCATAATTATGGGTTATCTCGCGCATTTGTACTAAAGAATAAAAAATAAAAAACGATAAAAAAAATAAAATCAAAACGACAGCCGCGCTTGATATTTCTTTTGGTAGACTTTTATGTAAGAATTGCAGTTGTAGCCACTCCGACGAGATTGATTGTCGCTAATGGGCGTATGATGTGGCACAGTTCAACTCGAATCGACTCGACTTGAATCAACGCGACGCGACGCAGTTCCAGTGAAATGCGTTCTGTCTTGGTCTCCTCCGGAACCTCCACCGGCGGTTTGCTCCTTGGTTGCAACTTCCTCGGCAGACATCTATAATTGTTTTAATTGCTACCAAAAGCCACCGCAGTCGCCGACAACGTTGAGGCTTTTAAAAACTAGATCACTTGTACATCTGAGCACATTAGAAATCGAAAATGAAATATAAAAATAAAAAAATTACACCGCTCCAAACCAAATCGAAAGGAAGTCAGTCGTTGCGCCAGTGGCTTTGATTCTGCACATTGATTTGTGTGAATGGTTTTTTATTCATTTATTTAGTTTTTGTTTTTTTTATATTTTTTAATCTATAAATGTTGACGACCTTGAACATAAGCTCGTATGTATGTATATATAAAACATCAATGCATGCAATTGCTACTTATCAATAACTCAGAAAGTCTTTCCAATTTAATTGACTCACAGCGGCCGAAATAGCTCAGTTGGGAGAGCGTTAGACTGAAGATCTAAAGGTCCCCGGTTCAATCCCGGGTTTCGGCACAAATATTCCACATTTTTTTGATATACATCATCTATAAAGTCTTTTTTAAGCATTTTTGCTAATCTTCCCGATGGAAGCTGTTATTCGAGGGCGTTAGGTTAGCTCGTGCGTGGCACGTACTAAAAAATTCGAAAGTTTACTCTGCTTCACTCTTTTTTGTTTTAATAACCATCACAACTATACACAATATTTTGTTTTATTTTATATATTTTGCAATGCTGAAAGCTAAAAGTTAAGCTGTCGGCGTGCATAACGCCATGATTTTTAATTTGATGGATTGCGTTCACTTTTGATGAGTTCGGTCAGTTTCATTCGCAGCCAGCCGAAGAGGAGTCATGGGTTAGCTAATTGCCATACACCAAAGGGAGAAGAGGATTTGATGGCGGCGGCGACTTTGGAGCAATTTTTGTTGTTGCTCCTTGATTCTAAATGGCCTTCATTTCCGTTAATGCCGACGGCCAGTAGACATGATAGACTGAGGCTATTACCATGGAAGGTTTTATGTGTTAACCAGACGTTGTAGTTAAGCTGCAAGAACTTGTGCAATCTAATAATTTTTAAGAGAGAAAGGATGCTTATTAAAAAAGTTTTAAATTGAATAGTTATAGTTAGATATAATCGGTTATATTTCTATAATCTTCGAAAAAATTTTACTGTATGCCTATTAAAAAGTCACATTCCGTTAATTATACTCTTCATATAGAGTGTGAATAGTATTATAATTTAGTCACAACGTTTGCAACTCATCAAAGGAATCATCCCCTCCGTAATGTATATATATTCCCGACTGCATGACTGTCTGAGAGAAAAGTTCTTTTAAACAAACTTAGACAAACTAAACTTACTATGACGCACTATTTAAATATTATCTTAAAATTGAATAACTCGTAACCATATTACCGTGGAGGTAAATAAGTCTTTATGTGATTTAATTTTTTTTATAGGGTCTACAATATATAATACAACGATCCTATCTGATTTAATTTTGGACATTTTCTGTGCGTTCATAATAATAACTGTATAAAATTTTTAAAACGACCTACTTGAGCTCGCCAAGATCGTTCGTCTTTACATGATGACGCTATCACACACTCAAAGCGAGAGAGGTTTCAGGCAGGGTGATGCTTTATCGTGCGACTGTTGTAATCTCTTGATAAAGTACATCCTACGGCACTGCCTATACGTAGAACGGTCGGGCATTATCTTCTATAAGGAAATGGTGCTACTCGCGGATGCTGATTACGTCGAACGGCGAGTTAGCAGGGCGTTCTCGGAGATTGAGAAACAGTCACGTCTCATGAGCCTAGCGGTGAACGAGGACAAGACGACGTACTTGGTGTCCACTCGCAGACCATCAGCGCATCTGGGATGGCCTGTGAGTATGGATAATTTCAACTTCAATGTTATAGAAATCTCTTTCTACCTGGGAACAGAGAAAAACAGCAATGTCAACGTCAGCCTATAGATCAAGCAGAGCTCTCTCTCGAAGTACGTAGATAAAAATCTAAAAGACACTGATAATCCCGGTGCTGCTGTATTGCGCAGAAGCATGGACGTTGAATTTTTATGGTATTTAAATATGGAATTCTTAATGAATCTTCATTTACCGTTGAAATGTTTTAATATGTGGAACTGAGTCAAATCTGCTTGATAGAAGTATTTTAAATATATGACACAAACCAAAAAAAAAAAAAAATCTCATAAAATTATAAATGCCTGTCATTTTATTAACGACCTATATAATGTATACATATATGAATTTTAGCTGGCTCAATGTTATTTTACATTGAGGAATATTTTTCACATATTTTTTATCAATGCGAAGAGCGAATAATAGCAACAACTTTTTGTTACACAGAAAAATGTTTTAGCCGCGTATAAACGTGTTTCGAACTTAGATACAAGCTCTCATCAGTATGCTGGCCGCACATTGCAAATTTTTTTGCTACTTATAACATGCTCCTCACGCGCTGTGAATATGAATTTCTATATAACCAATGATGAACACGTTCACCATTCCATGCATGCTATATCTGTTGCATTCTTTCTATGTATTGTTGTCGCTTTAACCCCTTTAAACTACTTCGATGGCTAGCAACACAGCTGCTTAGAAATTGCCGGTTCGGGGGTTTTTTGATAGTTTCTTGTCCTTAGTTGTTCAGACAGCAAAAGTTTTTCACATAATAAATTTTAATCACAAAAAAAAAAGACAACACTAACTAAGTTCTTGGGTACTTCCCAAGTCTCAAAGCTAATATGATAAATTTTGAATTTTGTTTCAAATTGTAAGTGTTATAAAAAACTTTTAAGTAATTTTTTCAGAAGAAATTTGTAAAAAAGATTTTGCTTACTTACTTTTTCACAGTACGTTTCATTGTTGGAAATTAAATTTTTTCTAATTTTCTCATCAACTAAGCTGTTAATCACCTATGTGTGAATAACTTATTTGTATTGCGTGCTTTGTACAGATTGGTAATTCACCAGAAACTGATTGACTCAGCAAGTGTTGCATAATATTTGTTTTCTAGTACTGAGAGAGAAATAAATTTTCATTGTCAGTTATTTAAAAAAAATTGCAGTAACATGAAATTTTCGATGACATTTTGACAAAGTTGTGACTCTACCTCAACGATGACGTGTAGGATCTCGGCCTTGAGCTCGGAAATTGTTTGTGGTTTATTTACAAACATCTGAGATTTCATCAAACTCCAAAGAAAGAATCCGCACGGCATTAAATCGCACGATCTTAGTGGCCAGTAGACATCGAAATTTCAGGAGACGATCGTTGCTCTAATAAATTGATTGTTTCATGCGCGGTGTAGCAGGTGGAGCCGTCCTGCTGAAACTATACGAGTATGTCGTCCAGATACACTCAGTTCAGTTGATACCACAAGAACTCTTTTATCGTGTTCCTGATAGTTGTTCGTTGTGGATGCATTTGTTTCTCATGGACCACATGCGAAATTTCTGAGGCCCAAATTCGTCAATTTTGTTTGTTAAGAAACTCATAACGCCTCACCGGTGAAGATGATTTGTTTCGAAAAATCGGCATTCTCTTCATTTTGCACCTTCACTCATTGAACGAATTGCCGTTCTCTGGTTTTCGGCGACACTCTCGTTTACAGCAGCTATGTTTTCGAGAGACTAGCCGCTACGTCTCCATAATCCAGTTTCATCAAATTAATTGATCACTCTTATTTATTTTATTTATTGTCGCATACACGCTTTTAGCAACTAGGGCATGACGTTCTAAGCAAATTTTGTAAAAGCTCAGATTTTACCAAACTAACTTTTAACTTGACACTTAACACTTTAAATAAATATACTTTAGATCTATATATTTTTTATTCTGTGTACGAAACATTAGCTACAACATCCTTTGCGTTATTTTCACGATAGATGTTGTATAATTAGTAGCTGGAGGCGTTCCAATTGGCGTTAAGGCAGACACAAGTCGAACATGCGCGATTTGCTGGTCCACATCGTTCCTATAGGGTTTGTCCTTTCAGCTGCAGATATCTTCGTTCTTGTTTTTATAAAAGATTTAAGACAATATTTTCTAAGGAATTTATTTGTGGTATAACGGTTTATTAACGAAAATTATAGGCTATGCAGTTCTAGACATAAAAGAGGATAAGCAATAAAATTTATTTGAAGAAAGACACTGAATTTGAAATTGTGTACGTATACAAACTTAAACTTAATGTTAAGTTTGACACATTTTGTTATAGACTTCTTTCTACTTCAGATAGAGAAATATTCCTAATTATGTGCCAAAAAGTGGTCAAAGTTGCTGGTAGACTGCATGCGGCAAATAAGAATTTTACAAAAACGTTTGAGGAAAAAAAAAACGACAACATCGAAAGAAACTAATTAATCATACAATATATTTACTTGGCTTATGATTAGAGTTCCGCTGTTTTCATGTTATCGCAAATACCGCCAATGATGAGGATGAAGCAGCTAAGGCAGCAGAATTTTGAGCCGAAAGCGTTTTTCCTGAGCGGTTAACTGAACTAAAACGCAGTTAGCTGAGCTGAGCTGTGTCAAAAAATGCCAAAAGCAGCAAAAACCATAGCATTTTATAATGAAGATCGGACGGAGAACGCAAAAAAATAACATTCAAATGGTTGAAATAGTTATAGCTGCGAGTGATATTAACATATCATTATAATTGCCATTAGCACTTTTAATTGATGTTACTTTTTTGTTTTCGCCAATGTCTGACTTGGTCGCCAATCATTTGTCATGTTGCAAAATGTACCAGAGTAAAAGAGATGTGTGCAGTACAGAACGAGAGGGAGAGAAACCAAGTTCATCTTAGAACTCATAATTTTTCATTCATCAAAGTTTATTCAGTTTAGTTTTGCGCACCATTTCCACCTGTAATGATAGCCCTATTCGTTCCATCGAGAATTTGAGAACAACGGCACCGCACTCTGTGCGCAAAGCCGGAGGTCGTTTTTTTCGCTCTGGGTCCAAAACAACAACCGTCTTACCATATATGCAGCTTAATTAATTGAGCACATCTAACAGGAACCATCATCTGTCCAGTGTAAAAACAAATTTTCGCTTCATTCTTAACTTTTTTTTCACATTTCATTGATGAAGTATAGTTCGGGTTAATGACTTTTGTTTGAAATGACCGTCTCGATACATTTGCTACTTGCTTGCTCATAACTTTTTTGTGGCATTTTAAATTTGTGGCTTGAAATAGTTTTTAACACTACTCGGTATTAGTTTTAATTACAGAAATTATTCGACGGCGAAAATTAAATTATAGTCGAATAGGCTATTTTCACACCTTTAGATTGATTTAAAGCTATCGGTCTTGTATGGATGGAAGTAGAAAATTCACTGGCTTAATTTAAAATGTATTAAGCATAGTTGCTACAAAAACTAAAAGCTTTGTTTCGCTGATTTTAATGCATATACTTGTACATATGATATATTGTAATAAAACTGAATAAGCTATAAATGAAAGAAATTTGGTTTTGCAATATGTGAACGTCACCATTGATTTTGAAGTCATAAAAATCGATTATCAGAGCAGTCGGGTCTGAACCCAAGGTCGACCTAGTCTAATTGTCTACATTCGACAATGTGGAATGGGTGTTGTAAGGGGTCCGCATGCTAAGTGCGCTTCCAACTTGATTTTAAGTGGTTTTGCAGCATGGCGGCGAGAATTGTAGTGCTGAAAAATCACTTAATCATGTCTCTGTTCAAAATGCATCAATTTTTTCTTCAATGCTCACCTTGACTATCTTAGTGGACTAAACCCAGCTGATCCCACGAAATATGGAGCAAAAGCTTGGATCTATGGATATTTGGCATCGCCGTTGATGTCGATGGTTGGCCGGGCTTAACCCATGACTTTATGAGTTTGCGATTATAGCAATCCTTCCCTACATGTTACAGTAATGAAGTAGAACTACTCTCAAAAACACTATCCGGCATAAATTTAGACATATTCAATGATGTAAAAAGTTTTGCTAGTTACCCATCAATCAAATGATATATAGGTATTATACTAAAAATGGTTTACTTTGGAAAGTAAAATATTGGAGATACACTGGTCACGTCATCTCTTATGATATGCTACAAACACCGAAATATGTATAAATTTTATTATATTTAAAAATTTTTAAATTTAATAATTCTTTAAAAAATTTAAGTACTGAAGTTGAACTGAATATTCAGTTGCAACACAGTTTCTTTTAATTGAAGTTTAATAGAGTATCAGGATTGATCTGTAATGCATATTTTAACTTTTAACTTGTATGAAAAACTTTTTTATTAAAGTCAATACTATATTTTTATGTACAGTCGATTAACATGCATAGACTAATGGGCGTATCCCGTCAACTTTTTGGAGTAGCTCCTGATTTGGTAATATATTGCATTCTGCACAAAATGTCTATTCTTTCATCTATTTGCGATAAATGAGGCTTTGTTTCAGTTACTAATTTACAATATGATTCTATACTAACTCATACATATTTATGATTTTCAATATGGATCGAACGCGAGGCCTCAGGCATTTGCCCAAAAATATAATATTTGATTTATGCTACAAAATGGATAATAAAACATTTGCTGGAAAAAATAATAAATATACAAAAGTCATCGCCAATAAATAAGAATCCACAAAATAAAATCAAAAAGGACTGATGGGGTTCAATGTGAAGCGTTTCGGGAGCACGTTGATCATACGCACGCATGCATTTTTCACAATTTTCAGATTGATACGTGATGGAATTTGTGCGCGCGCATCTCAAATTTACGATGCTGAACTAGCTGGTTGGTCTATATGGGCTGCTTGCTTGGAAGGTCAGGTGATATATGAGAAATCATGCCAACAAAAAAAAAAAACAACTTTAACAATCATGAAGGATGCATATATACTACACAAACGATTACAAAGGATCATGGCGCGGGCAGCTGTCCATCGAAGATGAATTGAAGCGAGTAGAGCGCGGCTAATAATTGGTTTGCCGCAATAAGAATTATTGTTGAACTTTGGCGTTTTGCGGATGTGGCCGTTGTGCTGTGCAGTATCTGATTTGTTGCTGTATCTGTTTGTCTGTGTATCTGCATTTCTATCTTCTCCTGGCCATCAATCGTGTGCTGTCACAGGGCCATGCTGGCTTTAATGATAGGCTCACAAATAGCGGCTTGCGCTCACAAATATGTACAATAAAATACGGCTGTAATAGACGCTGTATACTTTGGTAGATTTAAATTTTTGGATTTGCCGACGCGATAGTTTTTAAGCGTTATTTTAATTGTTCTGATTTTATTTCTTTCTTGCTATTAAATGTTTTTTTTTTGTGGTTTAAAACTTAAATTTATGCTTCCGCTTAGAATGCATCCAACATACCTATATAGATATAATATACTCGTATGTACAATCATGCTGATTCCTTCAATGTTGGTAGTCATTTTTTTTGTCTGTTTCGCGCCTTTGCATGCCAGGCTTTCATTCCAATTGCGAATTCAGTGCAGCACACTTTTGTGGCCACAAAATTGCATGCAGCCAATTGTGGCAAGGCGAAGTTTTTTGCTCCTTCCATTCGATTTTTCCTGTCTAATTTAAAACTCCCTCAATTTTATTTTCAGTTTGTTTTTTTTTTCTTTTTTTTAATGTTTGCCAATTTCTAATTTGATTTTTTTGCGGTTTGATTTGCTGGCGTCTACCATAGTGTACTAGTATTTCGTAACAAAAGGGTGCTGCTGGGGAGCTTAGACAAGTTTGGAAAATTTGCATTTCCGGCATTTGAAAATTTGCTATTCGCGCCTTTGCGTCCGTCCGCTTCGAATACTTTTCGTTTTCCGCTTTTGTATTTTTTTGGTGGGCGTTATGCGGTTTCCTATCCTACTATTTTCACCACAATACTCTGTTTTCGTTTCTAAGACAGCAGCAAATTTGACTAGAATTGTTTGCAAATGTTTGTGGTTGCAATACGGAATTAACTCTGTTCTGACATGCAACTATTTACACCTTCCGTTGGTTGTTTTTCATTTTCATTTTTTATTTAGTTTTTCTTAAAGCGTATTCTTAAACTGTCGTGGAATGTTTAATTCGTCAACTAAATTTCAATTTTACCAAATATTTGGAAAAGCGCTGGCACAAGTGTATTAAATGTCAGGAGATTATTTTGAAGAGGACAAAATATATATTGATGAATAAATATTTTTCGAGAAAAATAAAAAGTCAAGTTGTTTTTTTTTTTTAACGTAAAGAAGCCACCATATATGATATTGGGTGTAAAAATATTTTTTCTATACAAAAACCCAAAAGTGGAGGTTAATCCTAAATGAGGGCGAGACACCTCTCTTGATGTTTGTGTGAATCGCTTATCCATAGGCAGCTACGATATCAAATTTCAAGTGGCTATTGACTGCAATAAAAATGTGTTCTATACCAAAAAAGTTGGCGGGTGGTTTGTATGGGGGCTATTCAAAAAAAGTAGGTGGTCACACCCATTGCTATATATGTGTGAAGCGTCCGCCCATTAGAAGCAACCATATCAATTAAATTGATATTGACTGCTATAAAAAAGTTTTCCATACAAAAAGTCAAAAGTGGGCGGTGTTTTGTACGGGAGCTACTCCAAAAAGTGGGCGTGGTGTGTCAATATGGTTACTCCCTTTGACAGCAATGAAACGAAGTCTAGGTGCCAATTTACAACAGGATATTATATTGGTACCATGAAATGAGCAACAACATCCTGACGGACGGACGGATTCAGTCACGACGGCTGAAAAATCACTGATATTAGTGGCTATCTATATTGTAAATATCAGTGATTGAGTATCAATTTTTTCTTACTAGTGCTTTTGTGTATCAGCATTGCATCACGCATCAATTCGATACATTGATACTTTTTGTGCTGCTAACAGTACATGCATGATATATTACTGGTACGCCGTGAATTACAATATCGAGTAGTAACTGATATCAGTGATTTTGAGCCGATGTGTCCCAAACCGGTTTCATTTGAAAGGCAATAATGCGAAAATGGTTCTAGACCACTAAAACAATGCATTAGGAACATTCGGTCCATTCATGAAGTCGATTTTCGACTTTTCCGATTAAAAAATTTTCAACCTCATCAAAGAGTGGCGCAAATAAATTAAAAACATTGCGAAGTTGTCGCCTAACATAGACTGTCAAAACAAAAATTCTGTCAATATCTGTCATTCTCATCAGAAAGTTTTATCATTCGTCGTTATCGCGTCGATCATGTCAAACAATCGAATTAGAAAATATTAAAAACCTCACAAATTGTAAAAAAATTTTTTTCGAGAAATTTGGTGGTTACCGTAGTAGCACACGCCGGGTATCCGGTTATATTTAATAAAGCTATTTAAGAATTTTTTTTAAATACAATATTTAAGCTTCGTTGGCTTTTTCTCTGCTAGCATCTGGTTTCTTTCACTGGAGTGGAAAATGTAAATGTTTCTTTCGGTCCTGGGAAGTATAATGTGGGATGTACATGTTCCAATGGATTTTTTGGAATGGGCACTGCAATCAATAATAGTTTGCAGTAGAATACTCGTATATACAAATTAGGTGATTACCTAAAATACCCGCTTAACCTTAACCCAATGATTCCGACTATCTCCCAAACTCTCGAATGTTTTTTTGTACCATTTTAAGAGAAACGTGGCACAAGTGCCGAAGATCAACGTGCTGTTAGACCGACATGAGCTGAGATACAGTAAAATACAGATACAGTACACAGCACAACGATACATGCTCATGTTTTGCCGCTCTCTCTCTGGGATTTCCTGATTTAGATGCGAAAGCGTTTTGCGTATCACGTTTGTATTATTCATATTATTATTATTATTGGGTAGTTTTCAGACAAAAGACCGAATTTCGAATACTAGGAGAACTCCAGTTGTCTAAAAATAGCAAAATAGCAGTGGCTCTAATCACACGACGGCAAAAATCACACGACATTACCCTACATTTAGACATATTTTTGAATTTTTAAATATTTTTTGTTCGTTTCTATTAAAATATTAAATATAAACTTGTAGTTAATCGTTATGAGTGAACGGAAACGTTGACCTTTCTGATATTGCGGCTGGATTGTGGATCAACATGTCTGTTTTTCTTTTCTTGCTTTTTTTTTTTGTCAAACGGAGGCTAGAAGATCACTTTTTGCTGCTTTTGATTTTGCTTGATAAAAGCTAAATGATATGCAAAGTGCAACAAAGTCAAAGCGAAACGTCAAATTAAAATGCAAATATAATTGAGGCATGGAGTAACTAGTTTCTGAACTCACAAGGACGCAGTGTGTGTGTTCATTAGAGACGTATGAAGCGAAATACACAACGGAAATTGTACGAAAAAGGCCTAATGCCGGTTTGACTAGTAAGACTAGAATATAGATTCAGAAAAAAAGAGGGAGCAATGAGGTGTGTGTTTGTGTAAGTTTGTAAGCTAATTCGCAGTTTGCAATTTGAAACGCCGCTACTAATTACACGCATATCGCATGCAGCCAAAGGAGTGCCATACATACATACCTATACCCAGCATATACAAGCCAGTTTTGTATTTAGCAGACCACAACAAAGCTTCTACTTTGAAGCCATTCGAACTGAATTAAGTAATAGCTACGTTAATAGATACCAGAGCGCCACGCGGATTTTGGACTCACCATGTAGCATCATCTTCCACAGCTGCAAACTAGTTGAGGACATAATCATTAACCGAATGGTTGTTTTTTTTTCCAATGGAACTCTGTTCGCAATTTTAGCCTCGCTGTTCATACTTACTCTAAATACATCAGTTTTTAAGTCGAATAATCTACGGATGTTAAAGACGTACATATAAATACTCTTACATATATACTCTTACCTTGACAGTTACATTTATTTTGAAGTATTTTATGTCAGGTTGAGTAGATATTGTTTTATATTTCAGTTGGCGCTCCTCAAAATAAGCTAAAACTATAATATATAAATGCTGATGTATGCGAAATTATGTTGAGTCAGATGGACTTGGACATGAACACGCAATTGCAATAGCTGACGTATCTGGTTTCTAGTTTTGAAAAATTGTTTCTTTTTTAATTTTTCAGATGACATGACATCCGCTTTCGTCAGAGTGAAGAAGTCTATGCGTGTTTAAAGTCTTCTGGGTCAGTTAATTGGTAAGCTCTTATTATGGTTTAACTATGTATGTGTTTTTTTATTGTTGTTACTATTTTATTTATGTTTTCGTTTGTTTGTTCGTTGAATCTTATAAGACGGTTTTGACCCACTTGTACATAGGTGCATTATATATATGCAGATCTGATAACAACACTATACATACAAAGTAAGAAAGAAAGTTCACATTTAAAAAATCGATAAAAAAAAAGTAAGTAATTTATTGAAAAAATGTTTATTACATATTAAAATACACACTTCGGGAATTTATTTCTTAAAAATGATATTGTCCAAATGTAAACCGTAGCGTTCACGGCATTCATTTAATCGAGCACTAAAATTTCCTATGACTGCTCGGCTGGTATTCTCCGTGGTGGCTGCCATTTCGTGACGGATATTTCCTTTTAATTGTGCCAGGGAAGTCTGTTTGTTGCCGTAAACTTTAGATTTGACGTAACCTCACAGGAAAAAAGTCCATAGGGATTAAATCGGGACTTCGTGTCACCTCTCCTGGAGATCAATTTGCCAAGAAAAATTTCATGATATCGTGGTAGAGACCTGTTGGACGTGTGTGAAGTTGCTCCGTCCTGCTGGAACCATGTTCTTTGGTTATAACCAGGAAAGTTTTGCAGTTCAGGGACGAAAAAGTCGTCTAACATCTCCACACAACGAACAGACTGAGTAACACTGTCTACGTTTTCGAAGACCTTGGACGCCCGGATTTTGATTTTTCCAGCGTTGAACCGGTTTCTTCAAACTTCTCGACCCATTTTTCAATTAGTCGAGGGCTTGGCGCATCATTTAAATGACGAATATGTCGAATAATGCAGAATTACCGTTTTTGTAAAACTCACGTACAAACAAACACCACCCCCACTATAAGGCAATTTGTTCTCCATATGCACAATTTTCAAGGCACAGCATGGACGAATGGATCTCAGGAACTATAAGAGCTAGAGACTTCAAACTTGGACGAACAGTTTAATTCTTCTTGACCATACGCAGATATTTTATATTATTTTGTTAATGCCACGCCCATAACATGGCATTTTGACCCGTATATGCACAGTTTTCAATTGTTTTTCCTTTTTAATTAATTAATTTTAAATTTTTTTTATTAATAAATTATTAAATTTATAACATTTCGGAAATAAGTCTCCTTTCAAAGTAATAGAAAATTTGGTCACGAGTACTGTGTAAACGGCTGGAGCCATACACGAATGCACTGATAGGCCTGTATCAGTGTGGCTTCAGACAAAAGAATTCGAGCAGTGACCAAATTTTTACGTTACGCCAAATCTTGGAAAATACCCATGAGTACAATAAAGACACACACCACCTATTTGTTGATTATGAACTTGGTATTCCAGCAAAGATCGTTCGTCTTTGATTGATGAAGCTATCACACACCCAAAGCGTCGTCAGAGTAGGAAAGAACCTCTCCGAACGCTTTTGATACCACGTGAAGTTTCAGGCAGGGTGATGCTTTATCGTGCGACTTTTTCAATCTTTTGATGGAGTACATGAAGTGAAGTGACATGAAGGAAGTGATGCTACTCGCATATGCTGATGATATAGACAACATCGGTACGAACGAACGGCGAGTAAGCAGGGCGTTGTCGGATATTGAGAAACAGTCACGTCTCATGGGTCCATCGGTGAACGAGGACAAGACGAAGTACTTGGTGTCCACTCGCGCGTCTTGAACGGTCTGAGACTATGAAGAATTTTAACTTCAATGTTGTAGAGAACTTCGTCTATCTGGGAACAGAAATTACCAGCAACAAGAACGTTAGCCGAGAGATCAGACGAAGAATCACGCTTGCTAATCGCTCTTACTTTGGGCTCAGCCAGCAAATTGGAAGTACAGCCCTCTCTCGAACTACGAAGATAAAAATCTATAAGACACTGACAATCCCGGTCCTGCTGTATGGCGCAGACGCAAGGACCCTGACATCAACGGATACAGCGTCTTTAGGAGTGTTCGAGAGAAAGATTTTTCGCAGGATTTTTGGTCCCCTTAGAGTTGGCGTCGAGTTTAGGTCCCGTATGAACCACGAGCTGTATGAACTGTATGATGAGGTTGACATAGTCCAGCGCATTAAATTCCAAACTTGATTATCATCGAGCTGATTAATAATATATTCGTATATATTACAATTTGAGGTCTCCGATGCTGCCTTTCATGTATTAAAAACTTTACAGCGAACTGATAATATTCATATGTATAAAGGATATGAAGAATAGTACACTTCCCTTTCAAATATAATTAAGAAGATAAATCAAAATTCGTTAAAGAAACTTAGGGCAATACAATTATTCAAAAAAAAAAAAACGGTACAAAAGCTTGGGTCTAGCGCCGATACATTTAATTGTAATGCATTCGATGAAGTTTACATTTAGCTCTTTGACGACTACTGTTACACCGGTGTTCCTTTTACCTTCGATTTTTTGGGAAACTTATTGAATCGATTTGCTTCAATAAGGTATTATTCAATAGGGAATGAATGTGGCTGTCAGAAAGTACCTAATGTTCCAGGACATATTCATCCTTTAGCCTACCAGATCACCTTAAAGTCGAGAAAACTTAACCTTTTGACTTTCTTCTTTTTGTTACAATATTTTGGAGGTGGGTGGAACTATAGGTTCAACATTTTTTGGAGATCCAACAAAAAAGAATGTTTTGTTTCGACCACCTACGCAACCATCCAATCTGACTATGTCCCAATAGTAAGTTATAGTAGAAAATTCGTTCGCGTACTGCTTGCTTGCGAAAAAACTTAGTCACATTCTTTCCCATTCGATTTTCGATTTTTCAAAATTTTTCTTTAGTAATATTGGATTTGTGAATTTTATCGCAGTTCAGGAGCGGTCGTTGAAGTGTTAAGACGACAAAGTAAATTTACAGTTTTCTGTACTTTATTTCAAGGAAAGTAGAGCTTTTTAACTTCAACTTGGAACTGTTAGCTTTCATAAAAAAGTAAGTATTTACTAAAATATTTGTAATTTTAACTAAAAGCCATGTCTTAAGTATGTTTTTATTTTTACAAGATTTAAAATATAATATGATGACTTTTAAAATGGTTGGAGTGCAACAAATGATTAAGTATCGTTTTGTTTTAGAGACTATCATTTTTAATATTTGTACAACTTATCAAATTGAAAATGGTAATTCCAATGAATTTTCTGAGCAAATGAATTGCAACTCATTCGTTTTCCTAGCTTTCTTCTTTTTTTTCTCTCTCTCTCTGTGCTGTGACTTGATCAATACGTTTTCAATACAAAGAAATAAATACAAAAGATGGATAAAAAAAAGCATCTGTCAGATACAATATACGCAGCGTGCTAGTCTGGTTGGTACTTTGCTTAACGTTGGAAGTTTTGTTCGCTTTGCATGTATGCCATTTGTTCTTCTTTGTTCGCTTACAAAAATGGCGTCTGGAGCAGCAGCAGCAGCAGAGCAGCACCATGGACCATTTTATTTTATTTTGCTCATTTTGGTATTCTTTGCGTTGCTTGCGCATGTGCTTTATCGTTTGCTGGAAATCTGCGCACGTTTCTCGCCGTCGATATTCTTCTTCTGGCCATTTTCAATTGCTGTTGCTGTTTCTGTTGCCGTTGCCGCCGCCGGAGTGTTGTAGATATATTTGTGATGTGATGTGGATGTTGCATATAGGCTTTGGTGCGATGTTGGCCCTTTAAGTCTTGTTTGCTTGCAAGCAATCTCGATACAATGGCAGCAGTACTGCAGATATGCAGTCGTTTTTTTTTTCGCTGTCAGTTTCTTAGTAATTTTGTATTTTTTTTTTGGCTCGACCTAGCAAGAAATCTTATTGCTGTCTAGATGTCGGCTCGTTGTACGTCAGTCGCTGCTTTTATTTTGCTGTTGCAGAAACTCCGCTCCCTTCATTTTGGGTCGTCAGTCAGTTGGCTATCAGCCGACTGGCATCGTTGTGTGTTTGTTAACGTATTTTGAAGGCGTGGGAGCTCGAATGCAAAATGAAACGCTTAAATGCAGCCTTTCGGCCGTAAACGCCATTTTTTTCCTTGACTTCATTTTTGTATTGCTCGTTCTTAGGTTGAGGTTGTATTTTTTTACATACCCTGCACACACATTATAGAAAGAGGATTATCTGTTCTGTTGAAAATTTTTCTATGTTGCAATAGTTTATTTGTTAAATCTGTGTTTAGACAATACTATTTTTGTGTGTCGCTATTTTTGCATATATACCAGTATATAAATATATCTAAATTTTTCAAGTTTAGGTGGTTTTTGTTTTATTTTTAAAAATGAATGAATTTTGCATGAATAATTTTGCTTTCAATTTGTTTGAACTGCCCAATATGGTTGAAATATTCTTCACCAGATGACGCACTATAGGTGTGACGTTTACTAAAATGTCAGTAACAGTTGCGAAAGTAGCTATTCAAGCATTCTTTGGCTGTGGTATATTGTACTTTTATAATATAGTACAGACTAGAGGTGGGCGCGGTCTGTGCTTTTTGTCGTGACACATCGTATCACGCGTGTGCATGAAGTCTGCCTGCACCAAAGTTGAATTTCGTGCGTGGTCCTGCAGAGTAAAATGGGCTTCCTGCATGTAGTGGGTGTGCAAGTCACTGTAAGTACTCTGACACGAAAAGAACAAATAACACTAAAATAAATTCAAAATAAAACGCTCTATCTGTCGCTCTATCTCATATAACTATTATGCATATCTTTGTACTCTCTCGATTATTTTAAAGCTACAACATTTAGTAATCAAATTCGGGCCTATGATGAAAACGGTCTACTAAAAGGGATGTCCGAACTTTGGCGGCGGTCATATTTGTTTATCAATGCTTGATATCTAGTGTCATTTGTTTTCTGTAACGTTCTTCATTTAAATTTGAATAAATTCACGTTGCCACAACAATTGGAAATTGTCAAAATTTAAATTCTACAATTCGTGTAGAAAACGCGTAAAGTTGAAAATGTTGCTGCTGTAGCCGCCAGTATTGAGACCGACCCAAAATTTGTCCGTTTCACGCCGTTTCGCAGATAACGTCATGACGCTGGACCATTTCTTCGTCGAATTTGATAAAACGATGGGGACTACTTATATATTTACTATTTATATAGGTATAAAATTATATGTTGAATAAAGGTTTTCGATAAAATTTTAAGTTAATACTTTTTTTTTTAATCCATTTTCAAGTTCTTTTATAACTACAATTGACTTACGATCCATTCGAACATGTTTCATGCGGATTGATGGACGTGATTTGATACTGATAAAAAATATATGTAACTTCTTTTCCTAGTGTTGGTGGGTTATAAACTTTTCTTTTTATATATTTTCGTATTTACCGTGCTTTTTTCGTGTATGCGCTTGCGTGTTCTTAATCTCTAACTTTATGATCGTGTTGGTTCGTGGTAAAACATATATTTTGGTAGGAGCTTATTAAGTTTACCGATAATTCCTTCATGCTACACCTTATCGATTGCTTATGTCGTCTTAAAGTCTGGCAATTTTAAAGTGTCCGTTGGCTAGTTGTTTAGTCTGTCTGTTTATATGTATGTATATAGATCCCGGCACTATCTTTTAGTGCTTCATATAATTCCTTGTTACTAACTAACACCCAATCATAATCCATCACCATTTTTGGCATTTAATTCACCCTCAATTGTAAGCTTTTGAAACCACGTATTGAATCAACAAATATTCTAAAGCAATTCCATCACGTAAGATTTTTAAATTATTCCACCATAAATCAATGAGATTTACCAATTTGAATTAAGTAGAACAATAATAAAAATGTAAAGTAATTCGACTGAAACTGATTAGTTTGAGTATTTTGCGGTCGGTGACTACGAATATAATGTCAGATTTTCAATATTCAAATTGGTGGAACCAATAGTTTGAATTTTTCGCCAATTTTTGCTTTACTTGTCGAATATGTATTACATCTGCTTTAAACCTGCCATACTGAATCCACCTTGTCCATCTACCTGTGTGTCTGTCTGACGTATGTTAGTAACTTTTTATAACCAGACTAAACAAACAAAAGAAAATGACCTGAATATGGGCCGCAAAAGGTATTTTTCCTATACAAAAAGCACTTTGCAATTTATTGTATTAAATTTTTATAAATTTAATTATTATTATTATTATAATTTTTAAAGTAATAATTTTTTTTAAGTAATTTTTTTTTTGCATACAAAAGGTGGAACCAATTAATTTTGACGTCATTAACAATAGCTGATATTGTATAACTATATTTTACGAAATACATTTTAATAAAGATTTGTTAATCCCATCTGTTTATAGTGCTGACTAACATTCTAGAGGTCATAGGTTTTAACCCACTACATTTGCAATTTTATTTAATAAAAAGTCTACTATTTCCAGTTATTTTATATTCAACCAAATTATACTCAACCCTCTATTTCATCACATGCCAAATATTGAAAATTGTTATAACTAAGCAAGCTTTCCAAAATATAAAAACACATAGTGTAAAAGTTTGTCGATATACCCCGTAAAGTATATATATTCTTGATCACCATCGGAAGAGGAGGCGACATAGACATGTCCGTCCAACCGTCTCTTCGAACGAAGAAATATCCTGGACTATTCGAGATTCTCCTTTCCCCTCTTCAGATAAATATATTAAATGAACATGCCAACCCTACTTTATTGGATAGCCCCAATACAAACTTGCCTCCAATTTCAGTTTTTGTATGAACATTTTTTGCGTTTTTAATTAATTTTAATTTTTTCTTCAATTCTAATAAAATTCCCTGCATACAAGTATATCCAGATCGGACAACTAAAGAGTATAGCCCAATACAAATTTATGGTTCATATTTATATAATAATTAGGACCCTTAAACAAGGTATAGGTTATCTCAAAGTCGAGTATCTTCAACTGCATCATTCTTTCTTGTTTGTCTTGTGATTATTCTTAAACTTTTTTCTTCATGTTCAGCGTTGAGTACTGAAAACGATATTTTCTGACACTTTTGTTCAGAGTTGCTAGCGATGAATAATTTAGACGCTCTTACATCTCATCTGGTCACATTGCAGCTCAGCTCATTTGCATGCAGCTGCAGTGGACAAACATTTTGCGGTTGAAGCAATTCAAATTGGCAAACTTATCACAGAGCTACGAGTATTATTTTAGTTTAACTAAACACACAATTTCAAATTGCCAAATGTTGGAAATGTTGCCAATAATAAAAAAAAAACAAAAAATAAGTTAAAAGAATGAAAAGGAAACCAAGTCAAGACCACATGTCTGCCATGTTATTTGTCATCGCATGACAATTTCATTGGCGGTTTACCGGTCCCTTCTCTGCATATCACTCAAGCCAAACCATACGAAGGCGAGTTCAACTCTTCTTCCGTCGGTTTGGCGTATTCGCTTTGGGTGTAGTTTAGTTATTGCGATATATGGCGTTCATTTGTACGTTCGTGTTTCTATTCTGTCAGGGCCGTGGACGGGACTTCTTTGACAGGGCGTGCTATACACACTCATATTGTCTAAAATAGTGCACTATCCTATCGTTGTGTTGCATCGTATCTATATAGAGTGCAAAACTTAAATATTCTGTCTGTCTTTCTGCCTGCCTTCTACGAACTTATTTAATAGCTCATTCCGTCGCAAAGCATTTGGGTTTCGTTTTCCTTTGGTTTACTTTTTATGCCTGATTGCACCAGCGCAGAAACCACAATTTGATGGACAGTTTGTGGTTTACGTTTTTTTGCATTTTTTTATATGTATACCCTCTACCCATGCAGTAAAAGAGTAGGTTAAGTTATTGCAACTGTATGTAACAGCCAAAAGCAGACATGATAGATTATTTATATTCTTGATTAGCATAAAAAGTCGATTCTGTATAGCCAAGTCCAATCATATCTCGGAGACTACACAAGAGAGTGCCACCGAACTTGAATATTAAACTCTCCTACGGCCTGGTTAGATCAAGTGCATGATAAGGGATAGCCCCATAAAAAGCATTCCCCATATGAAAAATTTGTTGTTACTGACGATACGAAATTTGTGACGATGGTTCTGAAGTTAAGATAATATCGAAATTTTTCCGGATTATCCGGTTCGAACCAATAGAGATTAATAAAACTACAGATTAGTCAATTAGAGACCATTAGTCAAGCATACGCGATAGCAGAGTTATTAATTCTTTATACGAAAGTTACGAGCATGTACTTACATATTATAGTAGTATATTTCTTTTATTATACAGGATGATGCAAAAGTAGTCCCCCCATTAGAATATGATTTTAAAGTTGCATCATCTGTCATTATAATTTTTATATTTGTGAAAAAGACAGTCATAAAAAAAAAAAAGAAAAAAAATCGCGACAATAAGTTATACTCTTCAAGAATGCGAAAGAAAGAAAAAAGTGGTGGAACATGCTCTAAAATGTATATCTGGGGGCAGCCATATTATTTTCTTGAACTAACAAAATAAAGTACAATAAATGTACAAGAAAACATTGTTCACAGAACACAAATTTGTTGTAGATTTTGCCTTAAAGATTGCATTTTAAATTATAATACTACTCACACGGAGTACTTACAGATGCGCTGATGTTCTGTGAGTGGTCACCAAGTATGTCGTCTTGTCCACGTTCACCGCTCGGCTCAAGAGCTATGACTGCTTCTCTATCTCCCAGAACACACTGCTAACTCACCGTTCGTTCGTGCCGATGATGTCAATGTCATCAGCATACGCGAGCAGTATAACTTCTTTATGGAAGATTGTGCTCAACATTGATGTGGCATATACTCCACCAATAAATGAAAAAAGTCGCAAGGCATCACCCTGTCTGAAACCTCTCTTGATATCAGAGAGGTTCTTTCCTACTCTGACGACGCTTTGTGTGTGTGATAGTTTTATCATGCAAAGACGAACGATCTTTGATATGGATACCAAGTTCAGATAAGGTGTTGAAGAACATCGTTCTTATCGACGTGTCGAAAAGCGGTCTTATAATCGATAAATGGGAGGTGTGTGTCTTTGTTGGTCTTCTCCAGGATTCGTTGTAAAGTGAAAATTTGATCACTGGTCGAGCTATTTGGTTGAAGCCAGACAAATACTGTCCTATCAGTGCATCCGTGTATGGCTCCAGCCGTTTTCACAGTACGCTGGACAGAATTTTATATCCCATTGAAAGGAGTCTTATTCCACGTTAGTTCGCGCAGATAGCGAGGTCTCACATGCAATCGGCACTATGAAATTCATGTTCTCAAGGTCTTGAAAATTCAAATCGTGAAATTCATCTCAAAGTGAAATACGGACTATATTAAGAAAACCGAAACAAGGAGGTATATATCGACATTTCCCCGTTTGATGAGAGAAATTATGAAAAATGCTTATATTTTGGGTAGGGAGAAAGTGTTGTTTCTTTCTTCATTCATTTCATCATTTCAAAAATGCTATATTTGGACAGGCATGGTTAGTTTTAAAGAAGCGTATTTGCAAGTAAGTCTTGCATAAATTGAAAACCATCTAGGTATTTGAAAATGGATTTTAATGGAAAATTGTACTGTATTGATATACTTTCTGAATAGATTAAAAATAAATATTTGATAAGTTATACAAACCAACACACTTTACTGTGCAGTAAAAATCTTTTATGCTTGAAATTTCCAAAAATATTGTACAAAATGATTATGCATTACAATTGAAGAATCTTCAGAAGCATTTTGAGGTTTTGCGCAGAGTCGAAGTGCGACGATTAAAGTTTGCACGAAATATGTACAAGCAAATCACATCACGATCGTTGCACATTCAATCGAATCCAAAGATGCAAAGTCAGAATGCATACGTATTTCTATCTATAAGTAAGTATGTAACTCTGTCCTTCAGTTTAACCGTCGGCATGCGATTTGTATTTGTTTGTATTTTTCCGTAGCTTAGCAGCAGCAACAATGGCACAGACCCTATAATTACATAGTATGATTTGTGATGCCGATATTTGTTGGCGATTTTCGCTAAGCGATGAATCATGATCAATGGGTGTCGGAAAATTCAAGGAAAAACGTTAATTTCATTCGAAAAAACAACCGCAAACGGTTCAATGTGATTTCTTTTAAAGTCAATCTGAACTTTTGGTTTATACGTATATGTATGTATGTATATAGTGTACAAAAAGACGGGGGCGAAAGCGCGGTGCAACGCCATTTTAAGATTCTGTTGCGGCCCTTAGGGTGGTTCAGGGAATCACAAAAAATCGTGTAATTTTTCGCGGCTAGATTTAGTGACTTTAATGTTCGAGTTGGTGTTTCATGAAGCCAACAAAAGTGTTTTTGACTGCATGAAATTTTTCACTTTCAGTGGTTAGCAATATCATTTTTCGCACTTGGTTGGTAACTGGTTTTTTTTATTTATTTTTTTCTATTTGGTTTGGTTGCTAGAAGCCATATTTGAAATTGGTCTTTATCATTGTTGTTGTTGCTGTGGTATTTTGCATATCGTAGCGCGGCATTTTGTACACATTTCTTTGCAATTGGCATCGACAGTTTCGTGTCAAGATAACGCTTAGTAAGGCTGCAACAACAACAATAATGACAGCAACAACAACAAAGACATGCACATATAATTAGCGTATAAAATCTAAGAAATAACTCACTCACGACAAACGAGCTCAAAATGTGCACTCATGACTCATGTGCATGTATTGAAAATGTAAAAAATATTTTTGTACACTCTACCGAGAGGGACAGGGGTATAAAAAGTTTGTGCAAATGTATGTAACGGGCACAAGAAGGCGGGGTAGACCCCATAAGCTCCGTCCGTTCGTCCGTCCGTCTGGATTTATGAAAGAACAGATCGCAGTAACTTCGAAGGCAGATGTCTTCTATTAAATTTTTTATATACAGATGTCTTCTATTAAATTTTGTAGATGGTACGCCTACAACGCTACCCACGCCTATAATACAGGAACACAGCTTTCAAGGCGGCATAGCCAGGAAAAAGTTTATTTACCTCTTTTTAAAAAAAAATTTTGTTTTGTTTTTTATATTGATTTAAAAAAAAATTGTTTAATAAAAAATTTTTGTTTAATTTAAAGAAAAAATTGTTTTTGTGATTCAAAATTTCAAAGTCTACATTAGCAAGGGTATTTCGTAGTCATGAACACACGCCTGCTCCATTCTTACTTGTTTTTTTTTTTTTTTTTTTTTAATTTTTGTAGAGCTGAAGCTTTTGAGCTCATCAAAGTAAACAAGTAGATATAAACTCGTTAGCTAAAAAAAAAAACACAATAAAAAGTTTTCAATAGTTTCTAAAGTATGACTTATGCAAGTTAGAATATTCAAAACAAACAAATGCTTCTCAGTGTAACGATCTGGAGATAGCTAAAGTAATATAGGAACTACTTAAATCAAGGTCGTAAAGCGACTATATTAGTGGTATTCCTTTAAACTCGGAAACCTTGTAAATGTCATAAATTTTAGAGGCAGTTTACGGGAACTGTGTAATTCATTTTGACAATTTGGCTAGTGTTGCCACAGCCAATTTTGAGTACTACATATTTAATAAAGCTATATAAGTTCATATTTTGAATTCAATATTTATGTAACGTTAGCCGTTATATCTGCTAGCACCTGGACTCTTTCACAGGTGTGTAATTCAGGTACGATTTGTATATATTCATGTTTTAACTATTGCTGATTGCAGCGCCGATTCGAAGAACATATTGGAACATGTACATTTTGCCAGGATTGATCAAGTGACATATCTTCACTACAAATCGTGAAGACTAAAGCAATGTTACAGGAAATCACAATGATTTAATGGAAGAGTAGTGTTGTGGTGTCATTTTCTAGAGATGATTGGATATTATATACTATATTGTAGAGAGAAAAAAATTATTAAAAACAAATTTTTTATTGGGATGGGTTGCTTCGAAAAACGTGCATAAATAGAGCCGTATTGTGGGCATGGCACTAAATGTGTTTTTTATAATTTTTCTTGAAATACGTATATATCATTCAAATCGAAATTCGCCCGTTAGATCGTTCAAAAATAGTAATTTCACATTTTTTTATTAACATTAGTTGTTCTTGCAAGGCCAGCCAAAATCAGTTGATGACAACTTTGGGATGTTTGAATCACCTCACTACAGGTAATGCGATGGATAGGACAGGTGTGCTCAAAAAAGGCATCCTGTAACATATATTATCGTTGCCATGGGAGAAAGCACGAATTTGGATGCATTTTCGTGATTAGTAGGAAACTACGCGGTCTCTTCTCCAGTTTCTTACCTGTAGACGAGAGATTGGCCGCGATACGTATCAAGGCTAAGCACTTCAACATTAGCCTGATTTGTGCACACACCCCAACGAAAGTCGCAGCCGAACGTCTCTACAATTATGATATATAAATCATGCTTGGCGATTACAACCGCTACATTGGGAAGGAAGGAACTTTTGGCCCAGAAGCCAGTAAATTTAGTCTTCACGACACTACCTCCAACAATGGAGAAAGGCTAATCGACTTTGCCGCTGGTCGGAAAATGATAGTCAACAACACCAGATTTCCATACCTTAATATACACAAGTATACTTGGCGCAGTAACGATCAAAATACACTTAATAAAATTGATCATGTTGCGATTGAAACATCGAGAGTGTTGGATGTGCGAACGGTACGAGATCCCAACATCGACTCGGACCACTACCTTGTACGCACCAGATACGCAACAGGCTCAGCACGCCGGACGTCCCAAAACTCAACGAAAGCTAGACGTCGCGAAGCTGCAATCACAACCGACCGCCGAAGCCTTTTCAGCTAGACTCACCCACCTGACTGATAAAAACCGGGAGTTCTCTCCGGTTTTTATCAATCGGGAGCAATGCGAGCTGTTAGAGAGCGATGTTGTTAGAAACGGACCAATTGATGATGGCTTTCTTGTAGAGCCACAGGATTATAACGAGGTCGACTCAGTCATTACAAAGCTGAAGAATAGCAAAGTGGCAGGTTCTGATGAGGTGCCAGCTAAGTTATTTAAGATCAGTGGCGAATAATTGGTAAGGCGTATGCACAAACTCTCATGCAATATATGGTTTGGAATGTCAGTGCTCTTTGTCTTTCTCCAAGAAAGGAGACCACGCTGTCTGCGCGAACTATCGTGGAACAAGTCTCCTTTCAATTTTATATAAAATTTTGTCCCGCATATCAGTGTGGCTTCATACCAAAGAGGTTGACCAGTGATCAAATATTCACTCTACGACAAATTCTGGAGAAGACTCACAACACCTATTTGTCAATTATAAGGCCGCTTTCGACACGCCGATAAAAACTAAATTGTTCAACACCTTATCTGAACTGGGTATCCATATCAAAGAGCGTTGCTCTTTGCATGATGAAGTTATCACATACACAAAGCGTTGTCAGAATAGGAAAGAATCTCTCCGAGCACTTTGATGTCAAGAGAGCTTTCAGACAGGGCGATGCTTTTTTATGATCATGATGGAGTACATACCACGTCAATGTTGGGCAAATTCTACCATAACGAAGTGATGCTACTTGCGAATGCTGATGACATTTGACATAACCGATACGAACGAACGGCGAGTTAGCAGGGCGTTCTCGGAGATTTAGAAACAGTCACGTCTCATGTGCCTAGCGGAGTACGAGGACAACACGAAGTACTTGGTGTCCACTCGCAAACCATCAGCGGTCTATGAGTATGTTGTAAAACTGTCAGTATACTTGGGAACAGAGATAACTATAAAAAATAACGTCAGGCTAGAGAGCAGACCACTAATCACGCTTGCTAACCGCTGCTACTTTCGGCTCAGTAAGCAAATTAGAAGTGCAGCCCTCTCTCGAAGTACATTGATGAAAATGTACGACACTGATAATCCCTGTCCTGCAGTATGGCGCAGAAGCACGGACCTTGACATCAACGGATGCAGCGACTTTGGGAGTGTTCGGAAGAAAGATTTTTCTTAGGATTTTTGG
Organism: Leucophenga montana; assembly: GCA_035044765.1. Lineage (NCBI taxonomy): Eukaryota > Metazoa > Arthropoda > Insecta > Diptera > Drosophilidae > Leucophenga > Leucophenga montana. The sequence goes on from JAWNNQ010000203.1 coordinate 250,795, forward strand.
TTCTCTTAGAATTGGCGTCATGTTAGGAGTTTAGTCCAGCGCCTATGCTGGGATGATCACCTCATCCGGGAACCTCCAGCACTAATGGCTTACGATGGGAACCTGAATTTGAATGGTGGACGGCGTCCAAGCTTAAGTTGGCAAGACCTATGATAACCTGAAGAAGCTTCGGATTGCCAGAGTCTGACCTGACACCGGCGCTCACTAAACTGCAGCGAAAGGTGTGCTTTCCTACGTGCGCCCTTTGACGATAGACGTTTGAAGAGCGACATAAGTAAGTAATATGTTAACTCAAGATAAATTAAGTCAGAAATAAAAAAAAAAAAAAAAAAACTAGATATACAACATTGGTGGCTTTATCCTTTTTAGTTTTGGATAAAAACAGACAGACGGACATAGCTATATCGACTCGATTTTTGATGCTGATCAAAAATGTATTTACATTATCTACATGTAGATCAACAACTCTGGCTTCGTGTTGATTATTACAATAATAAAGCGATGTCAAGAATTGGATGTTTCAATTTGTGGTTGCTTACATTATACGTGAATGGTCAGTTTAACCCATTAACAATATTTCAATTTGCGGAATCAAAAAAAAAAAAAAAAATTAAGTAGAATAAATATATTTGATATTGGCAATCTTCTTTCTTATATATAAAAATTGAAAAATGTATGTATGTAAGGCAATATTCAAAATAGTCCCGTGGTTGATCCTGTGAAGTTTCGTGGCGATTGGATAAACAGAAAATGTTTTGGATTATTTAGATTTTCCTTCCATTTCGTTTTGTTTCAATAAGAAGGAGCATGTGGAAGGTGGGGAAGGGCAAAGGAGTGGCAGGGGAAAAGGGAGGGACGTGTACAACTTCGCGGGGACCTACTAGTAGGTATATAAATATATTCATATTGATGTGCAATGTGTGTACAGAGTACATTGTTGAATATCCAAATGTATTTAACACGCAAAACGAAACGATGGAGATTCCTATGCAGATTTATACAATACATGTGCACTCGTATATTGTTGATCATCTTTATCCAGCCATGTCCGTCCGTCTGTACGGCTGCTTCCCATACACTATAAGAAGCATTTGGTTCTCTGTACCTTGGAATTCATGAATATTTCTTAATCCAGTTGCTGCATGCAAACTTAATAGTTTTTCCTAACGAAGAAAATGCATGCAAAAATGTTTTACTCTAATTCTCCGGTTTGTGTTTTTGTTATACAAATAAAACAATGTGTCGAAGAATTGTTGCATATATTATATAAGATTCTACATACGTGCTGAATGTAAAGCATACTTTTTATTAAATAATTTTGCGTTTTTCACAGTTGCCATTCCAACGAAGTAATAGTCATATATCAAACTGCAACATCCCAAAGGCAGCAACTCACGGATGTCGAAGGCGGTACAACCCAATGTGATGGGCATGGCATGAAAATTTCTTCATTGTTTCTTGTAGGATGAGATGCGACCGATCCATTTTAATACAAGTATGTATTGTCAAATGCCAACCACAAGGCTTGAATCGAACTGCGTTCGAAGCTTTGGTTCTGTTCTTTGAGCGACTGAAAGCATCTTTGGGCATATTGATATGACTTTTGATTTATTACAAATTGAAGTTGATTTTAATCGAGTGTTTGCTGAAGTCCGCACGTTTTGCGCATGCGCAGCGGTCAACAAAGCTTTGATCGATTGATCTGATTGATGAGCAATCTACCCTACCCTACACAGCTGTCGTGCCCCGCTTAAGATTTATGACAAACTGTATCGATCAGCTTGAGGTGATCGCGTTTGCAGGAATATTAATTAGTAATTTTTTTTCACTTTTGCCTTTTTGGTATATCAGTTTTTCTCCAGACTCGGTGGAAAAAAGTGTTTTACATTTAAATTGATTCGATTGGCATTGGTCTTTTGGTGCGTTGGTGCGTTGGTGCTTTGGTGCTTGGCTTGTTGTGGGCAGCAGCAGTCGTGCCTGGGCAACTGGTCTCGTCTTCGATGGTCTACGCTAAAGTATCGAACGACTCGGCACTATGGCACTTTCGATTAAGGTATTATAGTTCATTATTTTATTATAATGTGATTATTTATGCGCGACTTGAGACTGAAGTTGCATTCTGTGCTGGCTGGATGCAGAGTTTGAAGATGATCAACGTCTGGCAAGTTGATGTGATGAATCTGGCACTTGGTGCGCACATATTTGCTTCGAATTGATTTCAAAATTACAGTAATTTTCACAATTTTCTAATTATTTAATCGATTATTGATTTTTGATGTGCGCTAAGTGGCTCACTTAACACGCTCGCGCCTAAACACACTATGAGTGCGATAGAGACAACATAAGACGCATAAGAAGAGAGAAGTAGATACTGATGCGTGAGAAATTGATGTGAAATCATTTTGGTTGCGCCTCAATTGTGATCCTCTGCAGTTGAATTGCATTGCCACATGGATGGTGTTGATCAGTTGATGAGGTGTTGATTTGCAATAGCAGCGGGCGTTCATAATGTGATTCATAAAATTATTGAAATCGTTTCAATTTTTCAGCGAGAACATCGAGAACACACACACTTTTTGAATTTTAGCCAAAAAAAAAAAAAAAAAAAAAAAATGAATTGAATTGGATTGGATTTGGTAAGAAATAAAATTTTAATTTATTATCCACATGATCAACAATATACGCAAGTGATATAGTTTTCGGAAAATTTGTGAAACGAGTAGTAGCGAAGCTTTAATTCCAGTTTTTTTTTTTTTGGATCATTGCTCTTTTTTTTTAAAGTTGCTCTGCTCTTGCCTTTGATAAAATGTAATATACATTTTTAACGCTTTCTAAAAAAATGTATTTAAAAACTGTTCACTAAATTTTGACCAAATTTGATACAATTTCATCAACGTGAATTTAAGCTTCTTACATGTAGGTCCATTTAAAAACAACTTGGACCTGGCACAAACCAGAAGATGGTTCCTACATGCCTTTCAATGACTTTTTGGGCAGTAATAATTTTGCTGTGGCACCTTTCTATTTGAATAAAAAAAGTATTTTTTTAAATGAATCAAATTACTGGATTCACACTCTTCGTATGGTTGAGTATATATATATACAAGGTTAGGCCAAAGAGCCCGCAAATTTTCGCCTTTTCTAAGCATGTTGTTATAAACTTCCGTTTTCATTATTTTCAACGTCTGCTTTATTTTTTGTTTGCTGTTTATGCCATGTGAAATGCTATCATCAGTTTGTCTGAAAGTCTGTAACGCATTAAAGGTGTCATTGTATACCTCATAAAGTACATTTATTCTTGATCAGCTCGTCAAGACGAACCGTTATAGCCATGTCCGTACATCCAGCCATACGGTCGTCTATTTTTCTAGATATATGGCTGAATGCCGGATCTCAAGTCACAAGTTCATGGAGTATCCATATTGATAAACCACGGCCACTTTTTGGGGAAGCCCCACATAAAAACCCATCGCTCTTTTTTGTATTTATGTATAAAAAACTTCTTTATTTAAGTCAAAATCAGCTGGAAATTCGATATGGATACTTTTTATTTATATGCATATACCAACGGCTTCAAACGGCTTATTTAGTTCAATCAATGTTAGCTTGAAATTCGATATGGCGGCTATTTCTAGAACAATTTTTAAAAATAAATAATTGAAACGAAAACTAAAACAAACAAAAAAAAGCTAATTTGATTTCGGCTATGCTGCCTTGTAAAGTGTGCAAATACCGGTCAAATGACTGAATTTTGGGCGTGGCATCCACAACATTTAATGTAAGACATTTGCGCATGGTCAAGGAGAATCTAAATATCCAAGTTTGAAGTCTCTAGATCTTATAGTTCATGAGATCTGTTGTCTCATACATCCACACGGACGGGTGAACCGACGGACATTGCTATATCGACTCAGTTTTCGATGCTAATTAAGAATAGATTCTTTATGGAGTCTGCCTGTTAAATACATTCGCACAAACGTATTATACCCTTGTCCCTTTGGGTACAGAGTATAACTAGCGAAATAAATTTGGTTACATCTAAATTTGCTTTCCAGATATTTCAGTGAAATTTTTGCTTTTTTACATGGACTTACTGCAATATTTGAAATATGTATATTTATTTGTCGCAGGTAGATAATATATTAAAAGGACTGTACCACAAAAGCATATATAGAACACGTTTAAAGAAATGTTTATAGTTAAAATTTTTACGGGTATTCCCGGGAGCCTAGCTCCACTGACAAGCAAACAACGGAAAAGTAAAGAATTATTGTTATTTCAAATTTATTATGTAAATTTTCATGCGATTTATACGACATCAATTACGCTAATTGTGCGTCAATATTTGTTTAATTTGATCGAAGTATAAAAGACAAAACCATTTATGAATGCAGAATAGAATCGAGCCGATAGAAATGGTTGAAAATGATAAAAGTTTGTTTTACTCATACAACGGAACGGTCAATCAAAACGAATATGTATGTTCTTACAATATTTGTTTAAATAATTCAAACAAAATGAAAAATTCAGGTGTTCTCATTAGAACTTGGCCGTGTAGTACTCGTATGTATTGGTTGGGGTGCCTTGGCTGTGCATTATATAATGCAGTGTCACGTCAATTGGTGGGAGAAGTAAACTGAAAGGACTGAGTAAGGACAAAATTTAAAGCGTTAAGGTGCCGAAGAAGTTAGAACAGTTACAGCGTAAATGCCACATGACACATGCCACATATTTGTGAATAATAGAATGACAAAGACTTATGTGTCTAGATATGTATATATGTATCTACTATATGAACGTCATTCGCATTGTGTTTCTTATTAGTATAATTGAACAGCTATTAGTTAAGACGATATTTCCATATGAATAAATAAATAACGAATTTGTGTACAATTTTCGGACCAAATTATAATGCGAATAATTTGATTTAGATGTCAATGAAATGGGCACAGCACAACATAGCTTAATAGTTGTCACTCAGGTTATATTAAATGCATATCAACTGAGTGAAAATCTGAGAAATTAGACTAGAAGATGGGTATATATCTATGCAAATTACGCAATTACGCGGATCGACAGTGCAAATCGAGTGAAACGTACAATTCAATATTGACTGCATCAATCGGAATCACGACTTGAACCATGAAATGATTGCACAAATCGACACTCACTTGAACCGCATCACAGCAAAGGATCTCGAGCGACGCATGCGCAGCCAACTGAATAAAACTTAAACGAGTTATGCTGTGGTTAAATAGATCAATGGATGCGTTCTTCTGGTCTGGATGATTATGTTGTACGACAAGAAAAAGTCCACTTAAATGTAATCAGTATCGACTGCACTCAAATTGCTTTGGCACACTCCAAGCACAGCAATTGCGTTCCTCATCATCGTCATTATATTTTATTGTACTTTAACAAATCCGACTTGGAATACCTTCGAATGCGCAGTTTCCTACTAAATTTGTTCCAGCCATCAATTTTATATAGAAATCTAACACCAGCAACAAACACAAAGCGTTTCGTGCAGAACTTTAAATCAAATATTAAATTATTTCTTTTTTTTTGTAGTGGACTTTAACAACATTTAAATTACCCCTACAGTACCTGAAAAAATAAAAGAAAAAAAAAAACCGAGACAGAGGATTGAGCGACTTCAATTACCACTTGGCGCAATTTTGATGAAAACATTTTCTGAAGATTTCACTTTCGTCTCAATTGGTATCAAATTTTTTTTACTTGTTCCCCGCTACCCTTTCTCAATGTTAGTGTTTACTCTGAGTTTAAGTTTATTGACTATAATTTATGTGTAGGCTGTTGTTTTTTTTTGGTCGAGTTGTATTTTTGTCTGTAACTTTTGCTTTTAACTTGACCATAATACAAAATAGCAGAAGCACGCCAACAATAATTTCAATATCAAATTTAATTGAGCCATTAAAACATTTAAATTTCGTATTTGATGAACAGCGAACAAATTTAAAGCGATATGCCATTAAGAGGTGATAATAGCAATTTAAATATGATGCATTAGTAAATAAAATGGATAATTTATAGTGCGAGTGTATTCGTATAATTTTAAAATAAAAACATTTGAAGAGTTTTTAGTCATTGCAAGAAAAAAGAAAAAACCTAGGAGGGGTTTGTTAAGAGGAGGCATCATATATCAGACGCCCAGAAATAAATAACAGCGTATGTGGGAAAATGCTTGATAGGGACAAATTTCGATGGGCTGTCTTTTTAATCTTTTAAGTACCCAGGAGATGATTTCTTTCCAGATCTGCTTCAGAACTATTTAAACAACATAATAATGACCAGCAATAAAATCGAGGACCTTTCAAACATAAGAAATAGCGCTGCGCGCTTTTCTTGACATTGAGGGTGCTTTTGATAGTGCGGGCTACGGCTCTATGGCTTGTGCATAGGGTCACTGATAATCTCACCATTGCCAGGACTGAAGCTAATTTAAATCAACTTGACGTAAATTTCTCTCTTGGCATTACTGCGATCAAGGAGCTTCCCTTGTGATAGACGATCTCCTAAACGAGCTCAGTTCACAGAGGTACAATTTTATTGGATACGCTGATGACCCGGCGATCCTCGTCTCGGGGAGATACGGTATCAAACATAATGTGCTCAGCTCTTCGGATTGTGACTAATTGGTATGCCAAAGAGGGTCTCAGTATAATTCTAAAGAAGGCGGTCTTAGTGCTCTTCTCCAGGAATTACCAATTGGATCTGGGTCCAGTTTACACCCAAAACACTATTTCAAGATTCTCTGATGAAGTGAAGTTCTTCCCTTGACAATTGGAACACATGCCTTAAAAATACTTTCAACAAGTCAACAATGACCTTATAGATATGTAAACGCCTGTTTTAACGCCTGTCCGACCTTTGGATCTACACCTCAATGGTAAGACCCATATTCACCTACGCCGCCTTTATATTGTGGCCTAAACTGCTACAAATCTATTCAACAAGGCAGTGCTATAAACTGCAACGACTTACAACGTCTACCTTCAGCAGCAATAGATTCTCTGAAATATCAGACTGTAAATAGTTTGACGCTAAGTGAACTGAGTCACTCAATGCAATGTATCAGATTGTTTGGACACGGAAGTGATGTTCGGCAGATGCTTCTCAGTTCTCTTTCCCAATCACTCAGACTGGGAGGAGGTCAGCTCTGGTAGTGAATCATTTAAGATAAAATGGTTCAATTACCGATACTAGTACAGGAACGGTTATCTTCGGACCAAACACCAGGATCTTTATTGTCATTGGTGTCTGACCCACGGTTTTTTGGTCTGATGTCCACGCCATTGAGGTCTGCTGCCGAAATCTTTTGGATAAAAGTCCTAAGAGGGCAAACTTAACCATCCTCTCAGATAGCTAAGCTGCTATTAAAGCACTAGACACTTGGAATTTTTCCACAGGTATGGTTTTTCGCTGCTATACCCTCCAACAACTTTCAATCGGCTGCAAAGTCATGATCTGGTTAGAGATCTGGTCACAGGGGCATCGCAGGACACTTTCATGTCATGCTGATGAACTGGCCAGGACTGATTCGACAACTCCCTTTATATTTCTGGAACCTTTTTTAGCTGAGCTAAGTCTAAATCCTTTGTTGTAGATTATTTTAGAAACACTGGATACACTAACCTGTACTACGACAAGCTAAGCAACTAACTCGTTCTATATATCCTAAAACCAATACACTTTTCATTGGAATGTATTGGTCATCAATAAACTGAGAACCATCTAAATAAATTAGGTCTCTCTTCATTTCTCTACTTACTTACACTACATTGCAACATGGTTTTCGTCACTGGGTATATGAACCATATATTTTTATTGGGCTATATTTTTGAGTGGTCCGTTCTAAATGCGTTCATATGCAGGGCATGTCAATAGAATTGACAAACAATTGCAATAAAACCATTTCAAAATAAAACCAAAAAAAAAATGTTCATGCAAAAACTTAAAATGGGACCATGTTTGTGTGGGGACTACCTCTTACAATGATATTGGTTGTTCTTTTCATACCTTCTTTTCATTATGTGAATAGGGAAAAGGACCGTCTAAATATTCAAACTTGAAGTCTTGCAGTTCAAACAGACTTTCGGACGGACAGACAGCCAGTGATTCAAATTTCCATTTTTTTTATTATTGTTTTTTTTTCAAAAGAATTCATGAATTAATCATGAATGCTTTGTGAATTATAAAATAAAAATGAATTATTCCTATACAGCTCTGGTATACATACCTATATCTCTATATCGGTTTTTTTACAGATATGTATTTTATATTGAAATTTGCCAAACTCACAAGGTAATGGGAAAAATAAAATTTTGGACACAATTCTTCTAAAATCGTCAAAATGTGCTTTTCAAACACGATCTTGTAGTATAGCGTTCCAAGTAGTGATAGACCTATAGAAACTCTGAACTCTTTAGAAATACTTTTCCAATGATTTATTTCATGTTACAAAATAATCAGCAGTTTGGCAACGGCAGCCACAATTCATGCCAAATTACACAATTTGGAGCAAAGTTCTACAATAAAAGCTTTTTGGTTTCTTGCGTACTATAATCCTGTAAAAAATAGGTTTTCTTAAAGGATTCAATAAGCATACACACAAACTATTTAATTAACTAGTCAAAAAAAAAAAGTCATAACTTTTGAATGGTTAACTCATTTTATTGATCTTGGTTTCGTTAGACACACCTCTGTGCTTAGAATAAATTTAAAAAAATGTATTTTTTTTTTTGTAAATTTAATTTAATTTAAGTTTGCGATCTGTCTTTTGACAAAAAACCAATTGATTAATACTTAGAATATTTAACAGGACTTATTGAGTTCCATTGCGCTCAACGAATATAATTTACTTATAGTTAATTAATTTTAAGATTTTTAAATTTTAATTTGTAAATCTAAAGGGGAGGTCCAACTCGTGAAACATTTTTAGACGCCTAACGCACCTACGAGTACTATTGTCTAAGAGGTTTATTTCCAAGTTACTATCATGGTTGTGCAATCTGCTTTTATAGTTCAGAGATCATCTATATAATTCCTCTCTAACAATGGGCATGTGTAGGTCGTTGTAAATTTCGTAATAGCTTATGTACCAGGGAGTACCTGTTATAGTTTCTAATGGTACAGACTGATATCTTTGCAGGATTTCAATGTTTGAATTGCTTGCCGTTCCCCACAATTGCATGGCATATGTCCATACAGGTTTTAGAACTGCCTTGTAGAGCTGAATTTTGATTTCCAAACTAAGTTGAGAAGGTCCTAAAAGCCAGTGCATTTTTCGTTCTGGTAGAGCCATTTAAAGTTACCATGCAAAGTTCTTTTTGCAAGTGGCATGGTGCATCGGCAAGATTCTTGCTCGTAGCAATGATGACGGTATCGTCTGCACAAGTAGCTACCTCAACATTATTACTGACAGCTAAGTCGGACGTGAAAATTTTGTACAGGACTGCGCCCAACACCCTTCCCTGTGGTACTTTAGCATTAATGATGTACAGTTTGGACGAGCTATTTTGCTCTTGGTCATATAATGTTTGATTATTGAGGGAATATTTTATATCAATTTCTTAATTTTATATAGAACTTCTGAATAACAGTCTCTAACACTAACTCATCTAAAAAGACCCTGCGCAATATTCCTTACACTCAAATACATTTACGATTGTTCTTGTAATTTGATGAAACTGCTCAATAGTTCCGTCCTCTCTTCTAAACCAAAACTGGTGTTCGTTAAGCCTAAGTTTAAGTTTTGCAGCACAGAAGCTGTTTCTGCATCATATTCTGGATTTGGTTGAAACACTGAATATGAGTGCTTCGCAAACGCCTCAGCTTTCTCATAATTACTTCTGCAACGTTATCTGCCTAATGTTGTTAACTATTATAGTCGATTTTTTGGAGGGTTGCTTCAAATATCTAGTTACCCTCCAAAGGCTAAAGTCAAGGTCGGCTGTGAACGGATCAAGCCATCTTAAGTAAAATCCCGTCACTTCATTTTTGATTTTTCAAATTCTTCTAGTTAAATTATTGGCCGACTATTTAAATTTGCCGTAATAATTTTGTATGGTTTCTCTTTGAATTGCACAGTACATCCATAAGGCACAATAATTGGCGAGTGACTAGAGCTCAGGTCAAAGTTCTCTTCAATTGTAAAATGATAATCTCCTCTTTTAAAGTAATTGTTCCTGTGTCTATTTTCGACACCATTCCATCTCCCAATTTCTGGCCTGCTGGTATTGTTGTGCATGAGTACGTATATAAAAGTAAACGTACCAATGTACAGAATCCTGTTGAGTTGCCCTCTGTTTCAACTTCTGTGCCAAAAAAGTAAGTTCCACGTCTTTCCTAATTTATTATCAAAATGTGAGAGGGCTAAGAACTAAGCTTAGTAATGTTTATCTTAATAGTTTTTCTTTTACTGCTGACATAATTGTCTTTAGTGAAACTTGGCTTCAACCACACATACTCAATACTGAGTTATTTAATGATAATTTTGTTACATTTAGAAAAGATCGTGCCAATCGCTCTGGTGGTAGTCTTCTAATATCAGTCAAATCATCTCTGTTGTCAGAGGAAATTGATGAAAAAGATCATCTTATTGTTTTAGGTGATTTTAATCTACCTAATATAAGATGGTAAAATTTGATTGATACCTCTATGCTGATTCCAGCGGTAAAGAATTAGTTTCTTGATTGTCTTTTTGAATTGTCCATGCAACAGTGCAATAATGTTCGCAACAACTCTGGAAGAGCTCTTATCTTGTTTTTGTTGATGCTGGTTTTGACGTATTTATTAATAGGATTCCTCCTATTACAATACCTGAAGATTATCACCATCCAACTTTGGAAATCTCTTTTTAGCTTGACTGAATAAATAAATCTCTTCGACGTGTCAGATGTTTTAGAAGATGTTTTAGAAGAACTGACTATGTTAAGTTAAATCACTTACTTTTCAATACTGATTGGTCTGCTCTCGAGCGCTTTTCAGATTTTGAATTGGCAACGAATATTTTTTATTCCACCATGCTCAGTTATTTCGACAGAGGCATTCCATTCACTACTTTCTCAGTCTCTGAAAAAAGACAGCCTTGGTTTTCACGTAGTTTTTACCGATTAAAAAATAATAAGTCACGTTTATTTAAAAAATATAAACGTAGTGGCTCTAATACTGATTTTAGTAAATATTGTGTCGTACGTTCTAATTTTAATGCATTAAATTAAAGGTGTTATGCTAATTATTTAATAAAAGTTAAACGAAACATGCGTCACAATCCAAAATCGTTTTTCAATTTCGTTAATACGAAACGTAGTACTTCAGCGTATCCTTCGCAATTATTTCTTGATGGTGCAGTTGCATCTTCTGATTCGCCTATATCAGATTTGTTTGCCGACTTTTTCCAAAGTACGTATTCTTGCAGTTCTGTTAATCCTAATTTCTCTTATACTTATAGCATCACATCGTATGACCTCATATCTCCTCCCGCTATATCCATACAAAATATATTAACATGTATTTTATCAATTAAATTCTCTTTCCTACCTGGCCTGGATATATTCCCAGTTGCATACTAAAACATTGTTCTAGCTCCATTTGTTTTTCTTTATCAATTTCCTATCCACAAAGCTATGTGAATTTCCATCTCTTTGGAAAGAAACTTTTATTATCCCTTTACACAAAAAGGGTAGCAAATCTGATGTATCGAATTATAGGGGTATTGCTAAGCTGAGTGCTATTCCAAAGCTCTTTAAAAAAAATCATTTGTGACCAATTGCAACAGTCATTAAAGTCTGTTGTCAGTTCTACCCAACATTGTTTTGTTAAAGGAAAAACTATTACAACTAATGTTTTAGAATTTTCCATAATGGTTTTAAATAATGGTTTTGAGTCGGGTTGCCAAACTGATGTCATTTATACAGACTTCAGTAAAGCTTTTGATAGTGTGTGTGTCATAAGCAGCTTTTATTCAAATTAAAAGCAGTAGGGTTTCCTCCGTCTCTTGGTACTTGGATTGAGTCATACTTATCCGATAGAACACAAAAAGTTTTATTTAACAATTGTTTGTCTAAAACTATTTTTGTTTCTTCTGGTGTTCCCTAAGGGAGTCACATAGGTCCAATATTGTTCAACATTTTTATTAATGATCTTCCTTTGCCTATTAAGTATGCCCATACACTAATGTGTGCAGATGATATTAAATTATGCTTGTCATATTCAGATGTTTCGCAGCACAGTTTATTGCAGGTTGACTTAAACGCACTACGTACATGGTGTCGTCTAAATTTTCTAAATCTAAATTTGTCAAAAAGCAAATGTATGTCGTTTCATCGCAGAAAACCATTTATAGTAACGTATTCTTTAAATAACATTACCCTCGGTAGAGAGTTTTGTTTTAATGACCTAGGTATATTTATGGAACCTAAACTTATTTATAATAATCACAATAATAAATAAAGCAAAAGGTGTCCCTGGCTTTCTTAAGCGTTGGTCTAAGGAATTTAATGACCCTTATACCACTAAACTCCTTATCTTGTTCGTCCGATTTTAGAATTTGGCTCTTGTATTTGGAACCCATATTATGCTATTCACGAGGTTCGTATTGAGTCAGTCCAAAAACAGTTTCTTCTGTTTGCTCTTAAGAGTCTCAATAATTCACTCCGAGCTCTTTGTTCTATCTACAATAAGTTTTTCCCTTATTTTTCTTATAACTCTTTCTTACACTATGTTAAAAATTCTATACTAACAAATCATTATTCAATAAATTTGTAAATTGCATTTAGCAACTTCTATTTTCTTTATTTTTGTAATTACCCCCGCTTCGACTATCTCCCAGGCTGTGAGTAGGGGCACAGTCGGTTAACCTGGCGTGCCAAAAAAAAATTCCTCCAACGGGTCTGAGTGCCCGCAACTTCCCTCTTCTAGCTTTAAGTTAGTTTAGTTACATTTTTATATTGTACTTATTAAGCGACTGTCAGCAGCAGATTTAATTTCGTTGATGCTGTCTAATATATATATTTGAGTGATTTTTTTATGTTCTTCCAGATGAGTGATATACATTTATAACATGTTTAATTAAGATTTACTGGTGAAGTGCGCTACATAATGTTAATTTCCGAAACGGATTGAATAAGTAAAAAATAAGTTTGGGCTAAGAGGTCCGCCACGCGAGAACTTGGGTGCTCCGTTTTAATATCTTTTATGCATATTCAGCCCTGCTCCCATTTTCACTTACATTTGCGTTTTGCGAGTTCATATAACTTTTGAGTCTTATTTCAAAACTAAGCAAAACCTTCACTGAAAATGATAGCAAACTCAACGAAATCTAATAAACCTGATTTAATGGAAATGGGAGCAGGGCGTATTGTAACATTATTTTCGTCACTACTGTACTGAAAACTGCTTTACCATTCTGCATCCTTTTCATACATTTCTACTGTACAACAGATGGCGCTACTAGTATTAACGGAATACATATCCAAGTTTTTGTTGTTTTTTTCTTTTTTTGTATAAAAATCAAAAAAATATCCATGTATACATACAATATATAAAAAATGTGTATATACCTATATAAATATTTAAATATAGGTATATACTACATGTATATGATTTTTTTTCAAAAGAATTTTACAAGTATATTTCGTTTAGCGTTCATAATTAAGACATTTTCAGCGCATTCTCAACAAATTTTCTACTGCTGCTCATCGCTTCTCTTAGTTTAGATGACTTAGTTTAAATTTAATGATTGTAATTTGTTGGCAATTTGATAACACACTTATTTTTGTTGTATTTCTCCTTGTCTGTCTGTCTGTTTGGCTGGCTGGCAGGCTGGTTGTCTGCCATTTTGTCTGGCAATCGTTGCCTGTTGCGCTTAATACTTAGTAACTAAATTTAAGTGAACTTGGCTTAATAAATTTATTTAATGTTTTAATTGTTCATAGCACAAACAAAGCAAGTCGTGCCAGTATATGAACGTGCAAACCAGCTGCAGAAGAAGCTTGTATTTATAATTTCAACATTTTGTGGCATGTGTGAAATTGGCCAAAAGTTTTTTCTTCTTGTTTTTTCTTTAATATTTGTCGCCATTGCGGGTTTAATTACACTAGTTAACGTTCACTGCATTGTTTTATAGAAATTTATACCATCCTGTAATGCTTATATAGGGTTTGTGAAACTTCTACAAAACTTTCAAATTTTCTGAATAGTGTATCCTACATGCTACGATGTACCATTAAATTGACCCGGACTGGTTAAAAAAATCACTTCAAAAACATTATTATGCATTTTAATACAAATCTTTATTATCGCCTTCAAAATAGGCTCCTTTTGAGTCAATTCAAGCATGCCAATGGGTACTCCATTTTCCATACACTTGTTATACGCCTCGGCCGGGATATCCTTTAGTTCCTTCAGCGAATTGTTTTGTATGTCCTCAATCGACTCATGACGCGTTCACTGGAGCGGATACTTAAGTTTCAAAACAGAAAAAAGTCACAGAGTGCCAAATCTGGTGAATACGGTGGTTCATGTTTGGCCAAAAACTCCGTCACAATCAAAAAAATGTTGAAAAAAATTCAGGTCTTTTGGTACGAGTCTGGCGGCGACACGTTTCATACCCAAAACATAAACCACAGTCGATCCATAAGAGATTTTGAGTGTCTCTGCTATCTTTCTAATGCCAACACGACGATTTTCGACCACAATTTCTATTACTTTTTCGATGTTTTTGTCGTTAACAGAGGTGGATGGACGCCTTGCATGAATCAAGTTTTCTACGATTTCACGACCCTCACTGAATGCTTTATGCCACACAAATACTTGCGTTCACGATAGAGTAGAGCCCTCAAAACACAAAATTTCAAGCAAACTCGTTATTCAATTTTTTTTTCTATGTTAAAAATCGCCATATAAACTTGTCGCGTCGTAAACAAGCAGCTGTCAGACATAGGGCCGTTCTCACGACTTAGAAATATATAAGAAAATACGAATTGGCAAGATATGCTATTGGCGGAATAATATTGAGTAGTGCATGTCACGACTTCACAATTGTAATAAATACATCTATGGGTACAGGGTTTAGAAATTCAAGTGCATATGTTTTGTTTAAATGGGTATGAACTTTTTGCACATCATATTTACATATAGATTTGTTCAAATCCAAAAAAGAAATTATCCCATAAAATAAAATAAAAAATCCCCTTTCTTGAATAACTCAGCTTAATTACTGTCTGGAACTAGAAACTTAATGTTCATCGAATTATTTTAAAAATCGGTTTGGCGCGGGGATTGTATGGACCTGGGTTTACATTTGGCTAAATGGCTGTGGCACGCCCACTATATTGCCCAATTTAAGAAACAACTTTATTACAATCAATATATACTTGAAATTCGATATGTTGCATTTTTATGAAAGTACTTTTCATATAGGTATATTAATAGGCGCGTTCATCCTAGTATTAGTGGTAGTTCTAAACAAAACCACAACCCACTTTGTAGTTTTTTGTAAGTAAAACAAGCTTGTGAAAAGTGTTAAAGCTTTGGTTCTAGCGAAATAATTGTTTCTAGTGTTTTTTTTCTTCTAATTTTTCTTCACCTTGAAGTCCAAGAGTTTTGGATAAATTAGCATGATCAACTTGCAACTCGCGTTTTTTTCGACTGTTGTGCAGTGTAATTATTGAAACACATTTCAAGTGGCAAACAATTGCTCCGCATAATTTCACGTCAAGTATTTAGGTCCACGTCATTCTTTAATACAAGTTCATTCATTAATCTGAGCTGAGTTAAGATTGTAAGGCGTTAAGTTTGTTGTTAGCAGAAATGTTAACAAGTTCGAAGCGTCTGAGAGTGAATCGCGTCAGCGAGTGAAGCGTTTTAAGGCGTTAATAGTGCAAAATTTTTAAGAACAGAGTCATTAGGTACGAGTGAAATCTGTGCTTGAACTGTGAGGACGCTCAGTGCGGTGAAGCAGCGGAAGCAGTACCGACAGGGACTGTGGCGGTAGCTAAACTATGTGACATTTTTCAAATACTGCAATGGTAGCAGCAACAAGAACAGCAATGAGAACAAATGAGAGCGCACAAAGAACAAAGCGCGCCGCGCATGCGCATTGCATGAATCAAGACGAGGGATGAGTAAAGAAAGGCTTGGTGAGGAACGGGAAGCGCGAAGTGGAACTTTATGTCGTACAGCGTGTTGTGCATTTCCGCGCTTGAGAACGTGCAACGATTGGAATTTTGCATGTTGCAAGTTTTTCTGGATTTACGATCGAGCAGCAGACGGCCTAAGCAAACAATTTTGGCAGCGTGCTGGCTGTAGCTGAAGAGATGGACAACATCAGCTGTATGTGTTGTTGTTGTTGTTGTTGTTCACGTCGTGTCGTCGTTATTCGCATGTACTCACGCCTGTCCAAAGTTATTTTGCGAACATTCATTCAAAGCTCAAGTCACCGCGCAGATAGACAGACAGACTGACCGAGAGATAGTCAGATAGTCATGCAGTCACTCACTCCACTTCACTCAGCCAGTCAGTTAGTACGTCTCAGCCAATCCAATGCCATTCGTTGCAATGCAATCCGTTCGAGCAAATCTCGAGTGAATCCAATCAAACGTGTCACTTTGTTTGCTTGCTAGCTTCTCCGCTCGCTCATCACGACAGTTCAAAGCAATAAACCAACTCTTTTAATGTGAGATGGAGTGCACGGTACGAATGCACCGAAAGCAGGACCGTACGAGGTGAGATCTGTTTCCAAATATAGATGTAAAACTCAATCATAGAACAATGTCATAAAAAAGATATATGTTTTACATATTCTGAATCAATAATTGACTAGATCGCTGCATAGGAATTATTTGATTGTTTCAAATGAAAACATAATTTTAATAGATTTTACCATTAAATTAGATGGAGTAGCAAAACAAAGTTTTTTATGCTGATTCATAAGTGATCTACTTGGAATTATCTATTTATATTTATTTTTGGGCGATACTCCGAGCTCATACAACACATTTTGTTTAAAGGATTGCATAAATGCATTCGAAAAGGAAAACAAGGTATTTATAGACCATTCATATCTTTGTTTTCGAATGTTTTCGCTTAATGAAACAAACCGAAGCGAGTACTGTGCGCATATTTCATAAATAGAAATGCTTGCACAGAGATTAATTTATAATGAGAAAAAATGAAAGTCAACTAGCGATATATTCTTTCTTACGTAGAATTTGATGGTTTGTGCTCTAGTATGTATGAATGAAATATTTGTTCTTGTATGTACATACAAATGTATTCAGAGATAGAAAATAGTTTTTCTGTATTCTGACAACTGATAATAAAGCAACCGAATGGAAAAAAAAACTGATTATTTGCTTGTGAAAACGAATTGCAGCTAAAGTGAGACCGAGTCGAACGATCCAAGCAAAGTAAATTAATCGAACGATAAAAATATTTTTTGAAGAACCAAGTGAAAAGATTAAAAATTTGCCAAAACGAGTGTGCTTGCGCAATGGCCTAATGAACTTATAGCCGGGTAATTCATTAGAATGTTATGGGTTGTTGGAAAATTCATGACTTATTTTGGCATTAGATGGCGTTATGCCTCGAACTACGAAGATAAAAATCTATAAGACACTGATAATCCCGGTCCTGCTGTATAGCGCAGAAGCATGGACACTGACATCAATGGATACAGCATCTTTAGGAGTGTTCGAGAGAAAGATTCTTCGTAGGATTTTTGAACCTCTTAGAGTTGGCGTCGAGTTTAGGACCCGTATGAACCATGATCTGTATGAGCTGTATGATGAGGTTGACATAGTCTAGAGCATTAAATTCCAGCAGCTACACTGGGCTGGTCACCTCATCCGGATGAACCCCGAAGCTCCAGCACTAAAGGTTTACGATGGAAACATGAACTTGATTGTTGGACGGCGTCAGAGAGGACGTCCGAGCTTAAGATGGCAAGATTAGGTCTATGATGACCTGAAGAAGCTCCGGATTGCCAGCGACTGGCGCCGGCGTGCACTAAACTACATTGAATGGTGCGCTTTCCTACGTGTGGCCTTGACCGATAGGCGGTTGTAGAGCCACCTAAGTAAGTAAGTAAGAAAGATGGCGTTATGCAAATTTCGGCTCAAGTGTTACATCTTTTGACAAAGCGTCATGACTTTTCCGACAACCCAAATATAAAAAGAAAAGTCGACTTTCGTTGATATCAGCTACAACTTTAGAGTCGACTGTAAATTCATTTCGTACCAATAAATATTTTAGAGCTGCTACAAAAAGACTGGGACATTTTGTTAACTTTGCTGCCTTAGTCGTATGCACATTGAATATACTAAAAAGTAAGTGAATTAAATTTTTTTTAATAAATTGTACAAAATTAAAAAGATGAACATAAACAAATCAACAAAAACAAAAAGGTAATTTGGTCGTCGTCTAACATTTTTTACATTTATCAACTTGGAGTCTCACCATTCTTCTTCTGGGTCGATACGACGCCAGTTTCTTTGCAAATTTTTGACTTTTTTTCCAACCTGCAGTGCTACTGTGTATGTTGATTTGCTAACCAACATAAATGACATTTAAGTCCCGGAAGAGGGTCCTATTGTGGACGTACCAAGGTGCTCACACGAAATTAGTCGTGGCTTTGTTTTGCATAACTTGAAGCCGCTTTACTTTGGATGTAGGCACAGTGCTAAATAATTGGGTCCCATATGTCCACATCGGAGTAATAAGGCTTTTGTAAATCAATACCTTATTATTGACCGTATACTAAGTTTGTTTCGGTGGTTTAATAACCCATTAAACTTGTTGAGCTTTGCCACGCATTTGGTATACATTTTTTGAATGTGGTGTGCCCAAGTGAGTCTTCTATCTAGATGCATACCAAGATAGCAGTGCTAATTACTTTGCGGTACACCTATATTATGTATTACTCCTCACAATCTTATCAGGTTATATAATTAATTATATATATATATATATATATATATATATATATATATATATATATATATATATATATATATATATATATATATATATATATATATATATATATATATATATATATATATATATATATATATATATATATATATATATATATCCTTGTACATCACAAAAAAGCTATTACAATAACAACAACAACACCACCACCTTTTGCGCTATAGGACTGCCATCAATATAGAGGTTGGCTGTATAGGTATGTCTTCCTAAGTGTGAATACTATACTTAAAAATTTTTTATGATTTATTTGAATGTTCCATCGTTTAAACCAGTTAACGAGAATGCCCAAGTGTTCTTGGGCATGCATTGTGGCTTCATTAAGATATTTGGAAATAGATATTGTCATATTGTATATTTGGCATTTGAGCACATGGTATAGGCTTGTCAGACGTGTATATGGTGTACAGCACAGGCCCAAGTACACTGACTTGAAGAACACCCGCCTTTATCGATCGGAGTTTTTTTTACGTTGTATATAATCACCAGAAACGTAATGCCGTACGGCTTTTATGACTCTTGCATTAATTTTGACATACCCAGGTGCTTTTCTGACTTCTTCTGACTTGTAGTAGGTTATATTTTAGCCCCCTAAACCTTTCCTCGTTTCGTTACGGCACTGTGCCATGTACACTAAAAGAATTATTTTTTATTCAAAATCACCTATCTAATATTTTTCGTCTGGATAAATATTTTATTTGCTCAGTTAATAGCAGTCAATTTCAATAGACATATTATGTATACTTGTTAGTTTTTGAATAGTCCTTCGTCAACCACTGTAAGCCGCAGGCAGTCGCCCATTCTTTAAAACGGCCCTGGAGTGAAGAGAGAGAGCTTTTCCAAAGAGTTGATATTAAGCGGTCCTATCCGATCCGAACCGGGAATTGTGGGAATTTCCTTCCTTTTCGTTAATTCTGACTTAACTTGTGACGTTGTTCCAACAACAACAAAAACAATACCAAAAGCAACAGCTTCAGCATCAGCATCAGCCGTCATTGGCAACAACAACAACAAAGCAGCAATGGGTATTCAAACATTTTTGCAAAGGCAGCAAGGCTTGCATCAAAATAATTTCGGTTGCGATGTTCTTCGCTGTTCTTCTAAAGAGTTATCACCACAATGCAACGCAACGCAATGCAACCCAACTTGCCAAGCCCCTCCGCCACACCGCTGCGCCCACTCTGGACAAGAATCGTATAGAATAGAGCAGAACTGTGACATTTCTGCTGCGGCTCACAACTTTGACGAATGCGAATGCAGGAACTTCAAAGACCAATGCCGACCTTTCGCTTTATTCTGACCGCTGATCGCACTGCGCCGGTCTGGTCAGCTTGTTGTCGCTACCAGTGCTGTTTGCTGCGGCATGATAAGAATTCCTCGGCTGCTTGGCTATTTCTTTGTTAGCGGTTTTCAATTCTAGCTACATTGGCTGTTTTAACATCACTCCAGCTGCATTCAGCGAAAGATACTTTTTGCACTCAAGCAAGCTGAACATGCTGCAAGTATTTCAAACAATAAAAAATTTTATCTTTGAAAAACAGTTGTCCAAACAGTTTATCAAATTTTATTCGCTTGCTGGCAGCTCACTATCGTTCTATATTTCTGTTCTATTTAGGCCAATTAGGATTTATATTTATGCGCTTCCTTTTAATTTTAATTTAGTAAAATGTTTTGCATAAATTAGTTCACTTTGGAATAAATATTAAGTCAAATATGCTTTATGTTTAATTCGATAACTGATGAAAGTATTGTATTATTTCAGATAAACAGGCAGCCATGACATTATTTGGGAAATATTGAAGAAAACTGTTTAGTGAGACAAATTTTAGTATTCCTATTCTTGTACGAGATTTAAAATGAGAGTACGGCTATATTGTATTTATCAAATCAAATCAAAATTAAATGAAACTGCAACCTAACCTAGTAGCGACACTTTTATATGTTCCCAAAAAAAAAAAAAACCTCTTGAAACCGGCATACCACGCAAGTGTGGCTACAGCACGCAATTTACTCATGCGTCTAATCAAGACGTACGTGCAAAAAAAAAAAAAAAAATAGATCACTACAGTCCGAAATGTAGGGGGTTGAAAATCGGGCCTCGTGGCTGATCTATAGTACCAAAATTTTTTTTATTCTTGGTACCGAGACGATTTCAATGGGCCCAAGATCTAGAAAATCGTTCGTCCTGTTCAATGTAATAGTTTGTATGTTTTTTTTAATCCTTTAGAAAACCTAAAATTTTGTGATACAGTATTTTACTACACAAACAACTAAAAAAATATTGTTCTATAACTATTTTTTAAAATGGCAAAATTTGGCGGAATAAGTTAAAAAAAGCCATATTTCAATTGGTTACTGCGGCCATGCGGCCTAATATTTTGCAACGTATTGGAAGGTCGATTCAAAACCTTTCAAAGGAATGAATAGTTGGTATCGGACAATTTTACTTAAAAAAATATAGCATGATTTGTCTCGTCAAGCTAATTAAGACTATATGAAGGCCTGAACGAAAAATTGAAATATAGAACAAACAATAGAAACAAACTTTTAGACGAACTAATAATACCTTTTCACACTATTCGTGAAAAGTATAAAAACGACTTTTGCCCCGCAACAGTAAACTTGTAAGGGGTTTTCCATTCAAAAGGTTTTTGCACAAATTGAAAGCGTACCTGCAACACACAAAACTTTTGGTGACACAAAAGATTTGCATTTTACATTTGTATTGTTCGAATTGATTGTAATATATAATTAGTCATTCGTCATTTAAGTTATATAAGGTGCGTTTCATAACTATAGCACAAGTCGATGAGTTCGAATAATTACTCTAAAATTTCAATTGTGCTAAATAAATGACTACGCTTATAGTTTCTTGTGACTTGTGTTCCAATGAGTTTTTAGAATCGGAGTTGGAAGCAGCTTCTTGAAATATCTTCCCGCCTTAATTCCCGAGATTTTTGTAAATAACACTTCTTCTGTTATGAGAACCTATTGCGACTATCGTCGAAGCTCTCCCATTTTCTCTTTGTACCATTTTAAGCTAAAACTGTCTAGAAAAATTTCATTAAAAAGCAATATTTTGACAACTCCATGTGTTTTCTTGAAATATGTCTGTATTTAAATGTGTCTTCAAATTTATTTCTAATGCATTTTTCTGAAGAGAATTTCTTCGAATTTTGTAAAGATCTCGTCTTTTTGTAGGAGAGTCAAATAATTACGACTAACTCCAATTATTTCTTGAATCATTTTATGCCAATTCTGTCCAGAAAAGGGCATTGAAAACTGTTTTGATGAATAATACAGCTATCACACGAGGAGACTAAGTACAAACTTCAAGAAAACACATGAGTGTGTCAAAAATTTGTTTCATAAGGTCATTTTCTGGAGTAGATGCGCATATAGACAGAGCTCACAGCATTGCGAATTCAAGAGGCACGTTGCTCGTTTAATGGACAACTCATTTGCATACTCTGATTATATTATATTGGAAAAAGTTAAATCATAGCAAGATTTCCAAAAATTAAAAAAACTAAAGTAAAATCCAGCGTTATCGCAGATCGTTAATGCAGTACACGAATAAAGTTTTTCATACAACAAAAAAAAAAAAGGAGCCGGTAGGTTTGTATGGGGGATACCCCAAAAAGTGGGCGGGACAAGTGCACTTGCATATGTATGCGAAGCGACCGTTCATAAGAAATTACCATATCGAATATTAAGGTGATATTGACTTAACTAAATAAGTTTTTCATACAAAAACACAAAAGTTAGCGGTGTGTTTGTGTAGAGCCCTTGCAAGATATCTAAAAACGTAGGTAAAAAATTTGGTTCATATCATTATTGGGATTTGTATCAGGAGAAATATTGTAGGTGTTGACACTTTAACCGCCTTGGATACTCTTTACACCGAAATACTCTTTAGGCTCAAATCAAAGCAAGCCTGCAAAACTTTTAATCTTTGCCATGGAAAACTACTTCATAAACTCGGTTTCTACGTACTTGGGAAATTCTTTGAATTTTTTATACGAATTGTGTATTGAAATTAATATTCTATGTGCATTTAAATCGCATATAATCTATAAATAGCTTCTAAACGGCTTCATTAGTTCAAGCAATGCGAATTGAAGCATATTAAATCAATTGAACTTTCAATTAGTTTATTATCAATTCAGACACCTTTCGTTAATCGTTGCCACTTGGTGCACATCACAGATACAGAGCTGTTTATGGTCGTTTGGTGCCTATAGCTACGTAAATATATATTGAACTATTAATGTGTAACTTAAGCCCTAAACATCAATACAAAATGATGGCATCTCAATGTTAGTATGTTATCACTAGATAAAATCGGTTTCATATGAGTGACTGGGTCAACAACTGCAATTCAGAAACAATTACCGTACAATGGGCCGCTTATCGCTTAAGCCAGTGCTCCTAAACACGTCCAGTCCATTCTCATCTTACTGGACTTTGTTCTCCAATTGTAAGCATTTAAGATATTTAGAAATCATTTGAATATTATTAACTCTGTAGATAATTATAGACACGCACCATGAGCATATTCCAAAAACAAAAATGAAACATTGGCCGATATAAGTACTTATTGTTAGTTTAGATAGAGCATAGTAGCTATGGGAGTGAGAGAGTCGTAGGTAAACAGACACGCACACGAATAGCCGAATTTTGATGAGGATGTACCGGCTGATCACTGGCCATGAACAATTTGAGTATATGTATTTGTATCTATTAACAATTCTATATGAATGCGTGTGTGTATCTGTGTATGTGTGCGGCTACTTCCTGTATGCGTGCATAGAATGTTGCACAAATATGGCCAAAAACTTAAGGCATCAAAAACAACAACAATAGATACATACGTACTTCAATAAGAATGGTTAGAAAAACAACACCATTAAGCATAGAATAGGGCAGCACTTGGTTTAAGTTCGCCGACGACGACGACGACGCCGCCGTCACATTATGTGATCCTTTTCATGTTCTGTTCTGTTCTGTTCTGTTCTGTTGTTTTTTTTTTTTTTTTTTTTTTGTCTATGGAAACCTGCACTCACGCAGGTAATTATAATAATTATCTGACGGATGCATGAATGGGCAGAGACACATTGTACTGCACTGCATTGTGGTGTAGTGTGTCCTTTTGCATCTCTTTGCATTCCATGAACAGACACATGGCCTCGGCCTCGGCCGCCGGCGACGTCTCTGTGTCCACGGTTTCAGTTCAGTTTGATTCGGAGGCGTTGCCTTCATCGTTGCTGCTGCAGCCAAATGTGACTTCGGAACTGACACTAATTACACGCCGCTTGCAACAAAGATAAAGTAACGTCCGCCACTGTGCATCGCTGCCTTCTCGAGCTCGCCGCCTCACCGCCTCACCGCCTCACTGCCTCACTTGCTTACCGAGCAGACAGGCTGCTGCAGTTCCTGCACTGAATTGAATATCAATCGAACATGTGCGTGCTCGTTTCCTTTCGATTGAAGCACTGTTGAATGGTGATGCTGGCATCAATTGTCCATGAGTCAAAGTTCTAGCAATTTTGAATTCATAGTTCAAGTGCCAAATGGGCAATGGAAATTAATTGTTTGTAATAAATGCATGCTCTTTCTGTCTAGCACCAGTAACGATGTATATACATATGCTTGAAAAAGGTAAAATAGAACACATGAACTTCGGTGGACCAAGAACTTTTTTGTGCTACAAAAGAGTATCATAGTAGTTATTTTCTTGACGTTGTAGAGACTCGACTAGGACTAATGCCAAATCTTTATGTATATTTATATGTACTACGTCTGATTCGACAGCCGACATTGTCATTTCGTTAAGCTATGTTCAGGCGATCATATAACATATTTCTCATATTGCATTATCAAAAGTCTACAAATTTCGAGCCTCAAGGCTGCAAAGAGTCATATTCCTGCTGGTGGGTTTCCTAATATTAGGCCAGGCTTTCCAGCAGAAGCTGCACGATTATCGACCTTGCGTGATCATATTCGTGCCATTGATCCGGGTGACAGTCTTATTGCCTTGTTGTCTCGCAATGTGAATAATCTCGTTGCGGAACATAGAAAGGCAAAATGGCTAGAGCACTTATATAATTGTGACTCGGTATCTGGTGTACCGCAGAATAGAGCTCTTTCAGCTGTCACATTTGAGGGAGTGCAAATAGGATCGTCAGAAAAGTGTGCCACCTATTTCTGCAGACAGTTCGTGCAACACCCTTTTCAGCAGAATAGGTTTTGGCTGCTATAGGGAAAGCAAAATCATCCAAGGCACTCGGCCCAGACGGCATTTCAATGCTGATGCTGAAGCACCTTAGGCCTATAGCGTTAGTATATCTCACGCATGTGTTGAACCTCTCCATTTCCCAGCTAATTGTCCCTGATTTATGGAAGGTACCAAGGATTGTACCTTTCTTAAAACCCGGCAGTGAAGCTGAACTTGGTTCCTCTTATAGGCCCATATCGCTTCTTTCACCTGTGGTGAAAGTTCTTGAGTCAATATTACTTCCTTCAATGACAGAGCACTGCCTTCCAGCAGATCATCAGCACGGTTTTAGGAAAGGTCGTGGTACGACTTCAGCACTAAGCGATATCACAACTTTTATAGCTGATGGACTTAATAAGCCGAGGCCATGCGAGCGTACAGTGATGGTGGCTCTAGACTTGAACAAGGCATTTGACACAGTTGATCATGCAATCTGGTTTCGAGACCTGAACTTCACCTCACTACCCGATAAAACGAAACGCTGGCTATTGAACTATCTTAATGGTAGAAGGGCATACGTTGAGTTTAGGGGTTATCGGGTTATCGTAAGTTAAAGAGTGGTGCTCCGCAGGGTGGTGTTCTCTCTCCTCTTCTGTTTAACCTTTATTTGGCAAAGATGCCCCCTCCCCATATAAAACTAGTGACATATGCAGAAGATTGTTCTATCTTATCCTCTTGCGTGAGTGTCGATGATATCTGTGCGAGAATTAACATCTATTTGGATAATTTATTAAATTTTTCAACTCATAAGTCATCTGGCTCCATTTTCACTTCCTGGACTAAGGAGGTGAGGATGGAACTAGATGTCTTTGTTGGAGGTCTAAGGATTCCTACTGTTCAGTACCCGATAATATTAGGAACTACATTTGACCCATTGCTTAGATTCTCGGCTCATGCCACCAAGACAAATAATCGTCTTAAGTCGAGAAACAAAGTGTTGAAAGCGCTGGCCGGATCTTCTTGGGGTAAGGACAATAATAACAACTTATGAAGCTATTGGACGTTCGGTCCTAAATTACGCTTCTCCTGTATGGACCCCTTTCCTAAGTAAGACTCAATGGCAATGCCTGCAAAGAAGTCAGAAAAGTGCGCTGAGGACTGCCACTGGTTGTCTGCAAATGACCCATGAGGATCATTTGCATAATGAAGCGATGATACTGCCTGTTCACCAACATAATGAGCTGCTTTCGAAACATTTCTAGTTGGGTGCGTACAGACGTGATCATCCGAACCATAGCACCCTCACCACATCAGCGCCTACCCGAATAAAATCCGATATCAGGATATATAAGACGAGTATAAATCGCTTTATCACTGATAGCAACATAGAGGAGTATGACTATATTTCTGCAAGAGCCCAATTGCATAAAGATGCAACTGAACAAGCTATACGCTCTTATAGGGACAATATCATATTAGGTGGAAGACCTGCACCTATTAATGAGAGCGAAAAACATCACCGCCGTAGCGCCAGGACGAAACTTGCACAGTTAAGATCTGGATGCTCGAGTTCTACAGGGAAAGAATTGGGATAAGCAGTACTAATTGCTGCCCTGAATGCGGACAATCACCGCACGATACAATTCATTTGTTTAATTGCCCGTCCCATCCGACTCAATTGAGCCCTTTAGACCTCTGGTTACGACCAGTTGATGTTGCTTTTTTCCTGGACCTTAACACCTGAGGTTGCATTTCGGTCTATCTTTCTCGTACATTCAAAAATCGCTTTGCACAATTACATTCATTCATAATATAATAAATTGTGTATATATATTTCCTGATGCAGCTCAACAATAACCACACATCATCCGATCTCTACACATAACTGATACATTAGATACTTTTCACGATACTTTTTCATGGAGTTTTGGCAAGCCTTAAAGAAGTCCACATACCTAAAGCTTATGAAGAGGAACCAAAGCCAAATATTTGTTTGGATAACGGAGGCGTTGAGGACCATGCCCACAAGGGTACTGGAAACGAAGCGATTCCTAGCTTCGTTTCCACCTGAACATTTGCGATAAAAGCCTTGCGGGCGGCCGCCATCTCTTCCAGAAATTTCCTGGCGAGCAGGAATGCAGTTGATGCTCTCAGCATCTCAAAAGCGGTCCACGTCTTCTGAATTCCCAGCTACAGGCGCAAAGACGGTAACGAAATGACCTATCTCAAGTTTGCTTAAAAACTTGAGCACAGTTGATTGGACGGTTTAGGTGTCTATAACTAACATCTGTACATGTACATATGTATATACACAACGTTAATTTTTATATAAGTATACTCAAACAAAAATTTTGCCATCAATATGAAAAATATTATCTAAAATTCTGTTAGTAAAATTAGTAAATCGCTATTTATTCATTCTAATAAATATTTCGATTCGATGCCTTAATTTTTAACACTGCTTGAAGTTTTCGTCTTTAAATTCGTACAAAAGATGGCGGCACGTGCTCCAGATTATACGTCTCAATGACTTCGACGGACAAGGCGAAAACGAATTAAGTTCTCTTTTTATTTATATATTTCAAACAGCAGCGTGTCGGACAAAGAGGACGACGACGTCGACATTTTATTAGAGCTGTTTCAATTTGTTGGTATTGTTGTCGCTGGCGTCTAATTAAGTTGACGCCGCAATCAAATCAATTCAAATCAGTAAATCACACGCATATTCTTCAGAACCAACACAAACTGGCACAAGCACAACTTGAATTTCGCACAAGGACGAAAACCTATACAGATTCTCGTACGTACAAAAGAAAGGACTCGAGCATATGTTTCGTTTCAAAAATTTTCATTCATGTTGCAATCAGCAACTACGCCGTGGGGTTATTCTGTTTGGCTTCAGGGTCGTTGGTTCACTGCGATGATGAAGCTGTGATAATTTATATGCTCAATGTCATCATTAAGTCATTCGTACGATAATTCACCGATTAATTTGTTTTAACATTGAATTTGTGTTATTCAGCCTGCCACGAAAAAACAACTGTCGGGGTCATTGATTTATGGAGTTTTCGTTGTCTTTTATGTACTTAGAACCATTGTTGTTTCTTTGTTTGTTGCTGTTGCACTTGTTAATAAATATGCAATGTAACGCAGCTACTTTTTCATCATTTTCAGTGGCCTTGGTAACCTTGCCATTGGTGACATCCTTCAAATTAACCGACTAGTCTCATGCCACGGACTGCGAAACGATCCAATCGGAAGGAACTCTGAGAAAACGCACAGAGGCAAAAATCGCAACTAGTTGATACTGGCAGCATTACCAGCGATCGACGAACAACATTTTGCAATGTTGCCAGAGTGGTTCCATACAATAAACCATTGGGTGGATTGTTCTTCAAGTCGCATAGTGTTAGCCAGTGCTAGCCAGATATTGGCACGACAGCAATGTCAGCTGGATTTTAAATGATCTTTTTGATGTACGACTCCACTTTTTTCTTGACTTCCTCATAATATGCCTTGCTGTATGCTAACTCCGAATAGTCCATTTTGCTGATACTCACATTCAACTGCTTGACGTGCCCACGAGTCTGATCGATCTTGGAGATATCAGCTTCGAATTAATCGGTACCAGCAGCATATTTAATAAGACTCATAATACGTAGAAATGGAGAAACGAAGTAATATTTTCTCTGAGCAAAGAAACAACCATTGTAAATACGTCTTTTGTTGGTGCTCATACCTTATCTCATCAATGCATATTAAACCTGGTTTTGTAAGAATCAGTTCTGCGCTTTAGTGGGTAGTTATAATAAATAATATATGTGTATTAAAAATTTATAATTATTGTTCACACTATTCTTTCTCTCTCGTACTTGCTAGTCAACTCCAAGTCAACTTTACGTCAAGTCTAGAGTTCTTCTTGAACCTTGAGAGTCTGAGGGATGATAACCTCCGGGACAACGTCGACCTTGACCGATAAACGGTTGTAGCGTCACATAACTGTAAGTAAGATTACACTGCGTTTGTCAAACTTCTAGAATCTCGAGGGAATCTCCAAAAATTTTATACGTATGGAGCAGCTCTAAAAGGTTTGGCAATCGAGCAATATTTGTGCGTCCACCAGTCTTAATCGATAAGTTGTAAGCATTGGAAATATTATATTTTCCTCCATTTTTATATCTACTTTATATTTCGTCAGAGTGAACATTTGCTTATAACTACCACATCTATAAGAAAATATTGAAATCTACGACATCTTCTCTAACTATTATCTATCTACATACTACATTTATATTATTAAGATATTGTATTTATGATCATAGAGGTCATAGAGGTATGGGGTGATTTTTCCAAAGAGCCTGCTATGAACCCTTCTAGGCCCTAAGCTGGCCAATGTCAATTGTCGAGGATATGTTCCGAAGTCTTCCAAAAAGCAAAGGAAATACTTTTCTGCGATTTGCTAAGTAAAATAATTTGTCCGTTCATCCGTACACACTGATTATTTAACATTGGCGAAAATCAGAGACCGACACTTCAAAATCGGTTAAATAATGTCTGATTCTTTTTGTGTCTTCAATTTTGGAGTTTCAGCTTAGTTGATTCAATACAGAACGTTTTGATAGGCTACTCTTTTATTTGAGGCAATTTGACTGTAGCAAAATATAAAATCGAATTCAACAGAAAGTGCCACAAAATATTTTTCAAATGTTAAAATTGCAAATTGGTAAAGGCATTGAGTCTGCCAATGTCCAGTGATGCAGAACAATTGAAAAGCTCTGCATTGGCAGCAACTAGAACGACATTAGGCAGGACATGTGCTCGAACGGCGTTCGAACTGTCAAAATGCTAATTCAATGATGATGAACAAGTACCACAGTTTTGCGATGCTTTGCAACAAAAGCCAACAAAATAGACACGCATCAAATGAGCTCAATGGAAATGTAAAAAGGCGCGATGAGTTCTGAGGGCTGTGGCAGTGGAGAAAGAACATCAATGGACTACAGCGCTGCATCCCATCCGATTATAAGCTTTGACTTTAGGCTGCTGACGAAAATGTATCGAAATATTTTCCCATCGTATGCCATAGGCAGAGCCAGAGCGGTGGAGGGTACTGGGTCGGATGTTCTACGGCTGTATTCTGTTGCCACTATTGGATTAAGGTTGAGTGTGATGTTGTAGATGTCGCTGCATCAAATGAATGTGGCTTGTTTTACACTTGAGCGCATCTGAATGTGGGACTAATGGGATTTTGATGATGATGCTGCCCCTTTGTCGCAGCACAGCTCATCATAGAATTGAAATGCCTGCCGAATGTGCAAAATGAAAGATTTCAATTGTTGTAATGAGTTTCAATTGAAATTTCCAAAAAAGAAACTGTTTTTCTTTTTTCTGTGGTCGCCATTTGTTGATGTTGACATCGACATTAGTTGCGTGTCGCATTGCGTGATATTTTGTCGCATTTCCCGAAGATTTATATTTTGTTAGCTTACTTAGGTTCAATTCGAAACTTTTTAGGCGTTTTATTGCTTTTACGTGACTGTTTCTCTCCGTTTTTTTTTTTTTTTTTGTAGAAGGAACATTCTTTTGTTTCATATTCGGGCTTCTGACATTTTTTTTTCATCAACTATGTGATTATTTTCATTAAAATATTTTTAAATGTTCATTTATCAAGCCTACTTTTGTTTTTCGAAATACCCATGAATATTTCTCACTTCTCGCTGTAAACTTAAATTTTCTTGTCTTGACGTGCAAAGGCGCGAGAATTTTCCAACTGTGGAGTCGAGTTCGTGTTGCGTTTGTTGAATTGCTTTAAATAATTCAACGAGCTTTTCCATTGTTGTATACGTAAATGAAATCTTCTATGTTAGTATTGCAAACAGTTTTCTTGCTAATGAAGTAGGAAGTTTAATTGATTTTCACACAATATGTTGTAGAACATATTTATTTAGTAGGTACTAAACAGGGTATTAACTAGCTGTTTCGATTTTAAAGGGTTTTCCAGTAATTGTATTCGAACTTTGATAGCTTATTGCCCTATCGTTTCAGGTGGCAACGCTGTCATTCTTCGATGCATCTGATCTGGCACAGTCACCATTTTACCATGAAGCAGTACACCATTCAACAACGTGTCGAAATTACTAAAATTTATTTAAAAAATTCGTGTTCTGTTCGCCTCACTTTTCGCGAGTTACGAAAAATGGTCGAAATGGTCGTTCAACCGACTGATCAATTCAACGAGTTAGTGAGTAATTATAATAAAGCGATTCGGTTACTGTTCGGGCAGTTCCTATACGACTCCGAAACGTGCAGAATATTGTTGCAGTTGTTGAAAGTGTGGCTAAAGAACCAAACCTCTAGATTCATTTTCGTGCACAAGATATTGGCCGTTCTGTGCGAATTTTGACAAAAGACTTGAGCATCCAATTGACACATGAACTGAAGCCACAAGACCACCAAGCTGATTGGACTCTGGAGCAGTTGGAAACACATCCAAATTTTGGAGAAAGAAAAATCAACAGTAATGAAGCAAGAAAAATTGCCGCATTTAGGGAGGGAGTAATCCACAGCAGTAACCTACTTATAGAAATTGGGCCATACATCTGCTGAAACGAGAATGGCCAAACGGTGACTGTCGATGGCAAACGCTTTCGGGTCATGATAACTAACGTTGTTTGGTCAAAATAAGATGACATGAACCTGGACAATATGGAGTTCGAGTTGTTGTTAGAAAAGTTCCCAGAATACGTTATTTTCAGAAGAGGCGATGTGCGATAGCCGCCAAGAAGTGCGATTTAACGCCATTAGACTTTATATCAAACGATAAGTTAAGTCGCAACATTAATTCACCACCTGGAGAACATTGACCATTCAAACCATTGGTGAGATTCACTCAGTCTTATGCCGTGGATGCATTTTCCATGATATCAGTTTCGAAACATAATGGTATTGAATCTACTTTAATATTTTTTTTTTTTTTTTTACTTTAATTTACTAGCTATACTAATTCTAATTGAACTTAGAAATAATAGAATGGGTGCAGCGCTGGCTACTGAAGTTTTTGGCTACTAACAAGAAAAGATTTGACAATAAGTGGGGCACAGAGTATTATATTATAAAGATACTTATTTACTAACTAACAAGAGATCTTAATTAATATTTTAGATATATGAATATTCATTTAACTAGTTGCACAAGTCATTTAAATTGTGTTATATTAGCATATTTTAAGAATTTTAGTATTGTTTGTCCATTTTTTTCATTAAGGTTACATAAAAGTGCGATCGGCTTAATGGCTGTTAATAGAACATTTCTGGAATGGCTAAGAGTGGGACAAGCTGTAAGGATATGTTCACTGGTTGTATGTTGTTTGTGGTTCTTGCCATATTTGGCATATATTAGGAATATTTGTGTCACAGCCACCTTATATGTAAAGTAGATGCTTTTCGATGTTTACCATCTTTTGTAAACTGGATACAGTCCTACCTTGTTGCTACATCTCAAAAACTCTTATTAAATAATAGTTTATCTAAAACTATATGTGTATTTTCTGGTGTTCCACTAGGCAAACTAGTTCCATTACTCATTGTAATATTTATAAATGATCTTCCTTTAGCAATTAATTATGCTCGCACACTAATGTACGCTGATGATGTCTAAATATGTTTCTCGTATTCGAATGCTTGCCAACATAGTTTGCTACAAGCAGATTTGAATTCGTTATACACCTGGTGTTTAACAAACTATCTTAATCTAAATAGTTTTAAATGTAAATGTATGATCGGTTATCGTAGAAAACCTTAGCAGGAAATTTTGTACGCCTTCTTATGGACCTCAATTGAAAATAAAGCTAAAGGAGTTTTTGGTTTTATGAAGTGTTGGTCCAAAAAAATTCGATGACCCTTTTTCAACGAAACTTCTGTACTTCTTTTTCACTTGCTCGTCCGATCTTAGAATCCACGTTATGTAATTTATCAAGGTTAAAAAACGATTTCTGTTGTTTGCCCTCAGAAACCTAAATTGAGCTTCTGACATACATCTCCCGCCATATGTGGATCGATTAAAGCTGATTGATCTTCTAACTTTGTCTGCAGGAGAATCGATGATCTCTGCTAGTTTTCCTTCATAATATCCTAAAGGGTGAAGTTGATACTCCAACTTAAAAAAAAAAAAAATGGCGAAAAAAGAAGACAAAACAAGACGATACTTTATAAACAAATTTTAAATAATACGTTCCCCATTACCCTTCTGGTACAAAAAAAAAAAAAATCATGATTTTTGTTATTTGCAAAAGCTTCTATTGCACAAAAGGAATGTGAGCATATTTTATATTTCCTGATGGACCTGCTAACTAAGATGATCGCCTCATGAAGTAATATGATTTCAGCCGATAAAACCGATGAGCACGGGGAAGAAGGCCGTGTCTTGACGATTCCGTGGTTGTAGCAAACGTAATGGTGTTGTTGGCGACAGAACCATTTTGATTTTGGGGTTTGAGTCGTTTTTTTTTTTGTATTTTCTTAAAGTCATTGTACTTAGTTCTACTTGGACTTTGTTGAAAAGCCAATATGGAGTTACTTTACCTCTCTTCAGTGGTTCCAAAGGTATATTTAGATCTTTACATTTTTTAGTAAGGTAGTATAAAGATGAATTCCTTTGTCAACATTTTTGCAGGGCTGCCTTTTTCAAATATTTTGCGATAGGGACACGAGTATCTTTCGAGTGCTGAATACTTTTGTATTGTTTTGATTTGAGAAATATGTGCCTAGGTTCTATTGGTGCAATATTAGTTTTAAATGTGATATTTTTACTTGGGAGTGTGCCATATGCTCCAAGCTAAGTTCTACTTTTTATACCATTCAAATATAGTGTGAAATGGTATTATCAGTTTGTCTGAAAGTTTGTAACGCATTAAAGGAGGCATTGTAGACCCCATAAAGTATATACGTGTCCGTCTGTCTGTCCGTCTGTCTGTTTGTATGTTGTTGCGCATTTTTTGGGAACCAATTTTTACGCTATCCAGTTGAAATTTTGCACATACACAACTTTAATTGCAGTTTCATAGAGAATCAAGTTTGATCTGCCACCCCCACTTTTTAGGGTATCGCCCATACAAACCTACCGGGCAATTTTGTGTTTATTATGAAAAATTTCTTTATTTAAATAAATATTAAATTGAAATTTGAATTTTTGGATTTTTGTGGACACCGCTTCATACAGATCTACTATTTTGAGGTAGTCCCATATAAACCCACAGCTCACTTTTATGCATTTGTATTAAAAACGTCAATATCAACTTAAAATTCGATATGGCGGCATCTTACACATTTACTACATCGTTTCATACACTGCTACTAGTGGGCGTGTACCGCTGAATTTTTGGGGTAGCCCCTATTTGAATCCCCAGTTTTATGTGTATTAGAGCTTAGGTTCAACCGAAGTTAACGTTAATTCTTGTTATTATTTCTTTTCTTTAGTTTGGGATATTTGCTCCTTTTGAATATTAAACGTTAATTAGCCTTTCTTAATAAATACACGCCTTCCAAAAGGCAGTTAATTTCATTCAGACCATTGGATATAAAGTTATAGCAATATAGTCGTCCAAACTTACGGGTAGCAAAACACTAGTAGCTGTGATAGTTTTCCAATATTGGTATTTCAGACAAATTTTTGACATCCAACTGTCAAAACATTCAGTATAGTTTGCGATTTCAACATGATTCCGAATTGGGTATCGCCAGAGAGACAACCCGGCGTATTATTCGTTTGGATTTGAACCAACATATGCAAAGGATTTTGCCAAAACAATTATCTTCTCAGACTACGCCGGAATTTCGATAATAAGTTTCAATCATTTCCAAACGTTCGGGAAGCGTAAAACGAAGCATGATGAAATGGTAAACTATACGTATTCTGATTGTCTAACAGTTGGAATTTATAGAAAATATGACTGATAGTATCTGAGATAACCCTAGTTTGTAAAAACTATCAAAATTATTTGGTCACACTTTACATTCGAAATTACGTATTACAATTTTACAATTTTTAGCAAGGTTCATTATTTCATCATGGAAAGATTCGAGTTGTATTGTGAAAAAAACTTTTTATCCTTAATGACGAGCGATACACAGCAAAAGAAAGAGCTTTAATAGTGAACGTTTATTTTCAAAATCAGTCTTCGTTTATCCTCAACTAATTCATGAGGCGCCTTTACTCTCTGGTGCAGG
The DNA here is from genome assembly GCA_035044765.1 of Leucophenga montana. Lineage (NCBI taxonomy): Eukaryota > Metazoa > Arthropoda > Insecta > Diptera > Drosophilidae > Leucophenga > Leucophenga montana. Next base: position 286,249 of record JAWNNQ010000203.1, read on the forward strand.
GAATGCTCCGAAAGATTCATTGGCTTGTACTTCTTAGCTCTGTATATTGCAATGATACGAGACTTAGGTAGGTTTTTGTCACATGATTTTTAGCGCGTCATACATTTTTTTTTTATTTTAATATATATGATATATGTACATTATAATTTGATATATAATATATACATTATGATTTGATATATGATATAAATATCATCCAATGTTGACTTTCATTAAAGGGCTAAGATTATATTTTAAGGTACATACCCATTGAACATATTATGAAAACAGTACAAATAGTTTGTATATGGTTTGTCTCATGTTGATCATATGGTTCTGATAGTGTTTCATGTTTGGAAAACTGGTTGCACCCTGAACCCTTAGGAAGAATTAGGCTAGACCGTTTTAGCCATGTCAGTCTCATCCGCTGGGACTTCGGGAATTATACCGACACAATATTATTGATTCTCTTTACGATATGGCTGGAAAACAACTTGGCTTCATTCCAGTTTTCCAATCCGAAAAAAATTGTTCGGATTCGGTTATGTTAAAATGGTCCGTATTTCACATTGAGAAGCATTTCGCGATTTGAATTCACTTGGAGTTGGCACTGTGAAATCAATATTAACAAGATCTGGTAAAATCAAAACGCAAAATTCTTCTGAACAATTTATGCAGATTTGAAAACCGGAGCACAGTAGATAATAATCCAACAGCAGATCACCCTGTACCAAGCAAATATTGTATATGTATGCATATGTATACATATACATTATGCAATTCACTTCAGAATGTCTTCAAAGGCCAAAAACCCTTCTAAGAAAACTTTGACTTGAATTAAACCAAAACGAATGGCAAGAAAGAAAAAAAATCCTTGGGAAGTGGTTAAAACTGTCATATAAGAAGTGAATATGTTGCTTTAGTGCGTTCAAGCACATAATGGCTAACACACATATGCATACATACACAAAAGAAAGAGCTACAGAGGCAGGAGAAGTAACAAACTTATACTCGATGGTGGCGGCGACGACCCTCTTGGCCTTTTTCTCATTGCTACAATAGCAAATTGCAACCCCTCATTTAGGCCGCAATGACGGCAACAACAACAACAGAAACTCTACGACAACAACGCTTCGACACGTTTTTAGCCATTTCATTTCATTTCGACCCCGGATACTAACACGAAAGCAACAACATTATGTGCTCCCGACTTCCGTCAGATGTGTTGGAAGTGGAAGTACAAATAAGTTGGAAAAGAAAATATAACCGTGTATGTGTATGTGTATGTGTTTGTATGTATAAAATAAAAATGTCCTTTCTGTTGAGGTTATGTATTATGCATACGAACTACATACTTAGTAATATATGTATGTATATGCACAGATACATATGTATATATCTATATATGGGCTGGGTGCTGCCATTGCGGTCGCCGCATTGCGGTTACGCTTCCGTGCACTGCATTTTCTGTTTACTTACTATCCGCACTCGTCTCTCTGCGTTGCGCTTCTGTGCGCAGGACATCGCCTTCAGCCTTTGGATTAGGGTGAGGTGAGGGTGGCTTTATCGTTTGCTAAGCGCAGAGGGCGTCGGGTTGGCTAGCTAGCCTCATTTTCTTTCCTCTCCTTTGTTTCTCTTTTATTTATTTTTTTTGGTTTGTCACGCAACTTGTACAATTTGGGCGTGTTCAAATACCACCGCGAAAACCGCGGGGGTGCAAAAATGTTGGGAATGTACGGAAAGGGGCCGTACTCTTCTGTAGCTGTTGAGTTGTTCGAGTGTCCTTTGCCCTTGCAAGCGTTCTGCGGCATACTCATTCCTTTCAGTTTTAGACACTATGCATAATATGCCTTATTATTGCTACTCAATTGCCTAAACTTATTCTAATATTGTATTTATGTGTGTTAGAGCACTATTGTGCTTTTCCTCGCTGTTGTCATATTCGATTATTTGTGTCTTAATTAGCATTTGTCAGGATTTGTTTTTGATGTAATAAACTAATAAGCCGCACTCATACAAATCGTGCTGCAATTTGACAAAAAAATACTACATAATGACTTTCATTAACGCTTCTAATTAGATTTGAATTTTAGTATTTCCTTTATGCACATATCAATTTGAAATACCTGAACAATTTTCATATCATCACGTACATACATCACTACACAACTATATGATGACTTATTATTAGATATCGTCAAAATCTTATTATATTTTTCTTTTCATTCGAATAAAAATGTTTTGCTAATTATAGTTGCTACGATGTTGTAATTAATTACATATTGTGGATGGTGTGAGTTCCTATTCGCAAGACCTACATTAATTTGGTATACAATTTTTGAAAAACGGTAAAACAATTTCTGTAAAAGTACGGCAACAATTTACAGAAAGGTATACTCGTATATGTATATATGTAAAATAAGATGTTTGTAATTGCAAATTAATACTTAAGTTAAGGGGTTTGTAGTCTAGAATACGTGTATAAGGCACTCTTGCTTAAATATGTAGTCATATGTGTGTATTTTTATGTATTTTTGTGTTTTTGAATATACTAAGAATTATTACTAATAACACTAATAAAATGTAGGTATTTTTAAATATCTCTAAAGACTAAAAATTATTATTAATAACACTAAAAAAACTAAGAAGTTTTTTTTTATTTCTATTACAGTTAGGAATAGTTCAAAGCATTGTTGGAGTACAGTGTAAATAGTGAATAAAGATACAAGCACAGTGGTAAACAGTGTAAAAACAAACAACAACTTAATCGTTGTTGGCCAACAACGTAAATAGTGAAAAATAAGACAAAAACAAAACGTTGTTAATAGAACAATTTCTCGTTATTTAGTTTCTACCAATATTTTTCTTACGATGTAGTAGGTTCTTTTCATTCCGATGAAATTACATGGAAGAAGGTCACTGTCCCTGTGCACAATGTTAAGAGAAATTTGTGTTGTGCAGTTGGTTCATCTCACAGCTTACTATCGAGCAATAAGTTTAGTCGACTTGCAACCGATAATGATGATGTTATCCTTTCTATAAATAAGGAGCCGGTGGGAGCTAGTAGATCAACATCTGATAATATGGAAGCGCTAGTCTCGTTAAGCATGACTCACAAGCTAGCATCTATATTTGTTTCAGACTTAACAAACGTCAATAGGCTATGGCAAACTGTTGATAATGTTCCCAGGGCGGACACTTACACTACAAAAACAGGCACCAACGACTCTATTTTAGTTAAGACTAAGTACTCTGATACGTTTAAAGCAATAGTTAAACGACTTGAAAGCGCGCAAATTAATTTCCATACCTACCAAATTAAAGAAGAGAGGATTTATAAGGTTGTTATCAAAGGGTTACACCTCTATTAATACCATAAAGCATAACTTCTTGCGCCAGGGTCACGAAATAAGAAATCAACACAATCCAAAAAGTTGTGCTAAAGGATCATGGCTAGACATGTTCTTGGTGGATCTAGAGCAATACCACAATATGATATTACCACTCTTTGCCGTCAGATGGTGAAAATTGAGCCCCACGCCGGTCTGATTATCTGGTTCCATGCCACAGAGGTCGGAAATATATGTCAAATGCGGTGATAGCCACGCTACCTCAGATTGCCTTAAATTCTTCGCTCTTTGTAAAGAGGCACAGATGGCTAATTATACAGGGTGCGTAGTATATCAGGAAATGGTCTCAAAGTGTGCCCTTTTTAGACCCACACCAAGACCGATTCCGACTTTTGTGACATCCGATTTTTGCTCATAGATTGCATCCAATTGCCAATCGTACAATTCTGCCCTTTTTGAATGCAAACGCTGTAAGAGGTCCACAACAACAACATTATCAGCAGGAACGTCAGCAAGACCCATAAGAGAACTCGTCACCATCTTTGGGTCAAAAATTCGGTGTACTCATGGACATGTTATAAATGAAGGGCCAAATAATTAAATAGGTCTACGCATTGGTATCTGAAATGATAATCGACTGACAAATCAAGCCAAAATCATATTGATATAACAATAGCCATGAAGCCTTATTTATTTTTGTCAGTCATGCATTAACGTCACTCTTCATAAGTTATTCTATTGTGTTATATGAGTTACATTTTACATACAAGGTCTGTTGCAAAAGAAACAGGACTTTTTATAGCTGTTTCTGATGGCGCCACCTATTGGTAGGTATATGCATTGGAAAGGTACATCCTTCACTGACATCTTGTAAAAATTTTATGACAATCGGATCACTACAAGTGAAGTTATCGCACTAAAAGTGAAAGTATCTTTCGCGCATCGGTCGAAAAATTAATTTCGAACATAGGACAAATACTAAGTTCTGTTTTAAACTTGATAAAACATTCACCGAAACGTTCAAAATGATGAAACAAGATTATGGTGACAAGATTGTGGTGACAAGATTATGGTGACAATTCACGAGTGGCTTAAACGTTTTCAAGAACGTCGTGAAGACCTCTGTGACGATGAAAAGTCGGGCCGGTCAAAATCAGTGGTGATAGAAAAGAACATTGAAAAAGTGCGTGAATTCTTATAAAATGAGCCGAAATCTTCGTTGAGTTATATGAAAATAGAATTAAATATTAACAATGATTCGATTCATCGCATTTTAACGGAGAATTGGGGTCTACGGAAGGTGTGTTAACAGTTTGTTTCGAACAAATTGACTGACGATCAAAAATGCGATAATGCGCCGTCTCATCGGTCGACACTTATCATCGATTTTCTCACTAAAAATGCATTTTAACCTTGTACGTAGTGAATAAGAAACAAACAAAAAATAAAAAAATCAAAATACTTTTTTGTTGGAGTCAATATCAACTTAAAAATTGAAATGGTTGCTTCTTATGAATGGATATAAAAGGTTGTGTCCCACCAACTTTATGGTATGAGTGCTTCTGTTCCACCAAATTTGGAAAAGTAGGATTTACATTACTACTACAATACGTACTTCGGAAAAGTCTGCAAAAAAATCTGATATTTGGGATATAGACGTTCTATTTAAAGAGATTAAATCAGAACGTACAACACAATACGAGAAATCAAGGTTGTCGTTTTGGTGAGGAAGAGAGTTGTGTAAATGCATTCCGTCAAAATATTTGATAATGATGAAATAAAAAATTCAATATATGTACAGCGCTCTAGAGCAGACCAATCGGTACTGAAAAGTAAGTGATTTAACTTATCATAGTCAGTTTTCTTAAAACAATCTTACACGACGAAATGATTTATTATTTTTCTTGTAAGCAACAAATATTTTCAATTTAAAAGAAGACTTCTAGAATTGGATGGTGATTATCTTCAGTCATTCTTAAATGATGAATCCTATTCACAATTATGTCAAAACCAGTGTCAACAAAAACAAGATCAAGAATACTACCAGATCTGTTGCGAATGTTGCAAGGATAACTCAAATAGACTATCAATAAAGTCATTGTTTGCAGCTGGAATTAGCATTGACGAAACAATAATATTCGACCAACTTATATTATGTAAGTTGAAATCACCCATGATAATAAGATGATTTTTATCGTGCAAAAGAGTGGTGATGGTTGAAAACGCAGCGGCATGCTGACAGTATATGTTTGTTGCCGAAAAAGGAGAATGTATGAGCAAGTAATGTATGTATATATTGAAGCCATGAAAATAAATTTTAACACATAAAAATTCAATTTCCTGATTTCTTCAGTGAGTAGAGATGATTTGACTGAGATTCGAACACCACCTCCAGAGCGATTGAAACGATCTTTTAAAGCCAAGTTTCAGTGCAATCAGTACAATCAGTTTCAGACAATAATATCAGCAGTAAATAAAAAACAATTTAAATAAATATTAGTAAGCTTAGTTCTTAACCTATCACATTTTGATAATGAATTAGAAATTAGTTTTTTGGAACCGAAGGTGCATCGGAGGACAATTCAACAGCATTTTGAACTGGAACACGTTTTTTTTTTGTAGACATACTCAATCACAATAAAACCATCAGGCCAAAAATTTTGGAAAAGAATAGTGTTGAAGATAACTTTAAAAGATGATATAGAATGATTGTACGAGAAGTTAAAATTAGAGACTGATTGTTATTTTAGAACATTTTAGACTGTTATGCTATCCTCAGTCATTTCTCGAGAAAGACGAGAGTTAAATAGAAACTATTTATTGTCGGAGGGCTACTATTAGCTTCACCAAAAGAATGAGTAGTCTGTAATTCGTTGTCAGGCACATCACAACAGTCATCAACTACCACCAGAGAGTTGAAGGCAGCGATTGACACTGCACAGGTAAAATTAGCCTTAGACTTTGTTGTATTAATTTCCATTAGCACCGTTGTTGACTTCTCGGGTGCTGCAAGGGAAACATCAGTAAGATGTGATTCGTCTTATCTTTCTTCAAATGGTAGTAATAGAGTCAGTTAGTGAAGGCATCACCATTGAAGGCTTAGCTGGTTCAGAATTTAATGAATTACTCTTTTTACGTTTAGGTGCGGTTTCAAGGCATTTAAATTCATTAAAAGCTTTTCCCAACTGCTGAAATTTATCATTCAAATTTTTAAAGCCACGATTAAACACACAAGTCCAACGCAGACCTATACGCTTATTAATAGCGTCAACAATACGGATATTTAGACCAGCACAATATATATAATATATATAGCACAAAGCCTTGTTTTGTTTTTAAAATGCATCATTTTCATATAACGATCTCCCATTGAGTTCAAGTTAGTGAGCTTCTATTTTACATTAATTCGACCGCTGGAAAACTTTGCAGTACATTTTTATTTATGAAAATGAATAACCTCATTAACCAACTCATTATTACAATAACGCTTTTTCTTTGTTCACTGAATTAATTAGCGAGAAAAATGCAGTTAAACGGCAAAACGTTACAAATCACCAGAGAATTTCATTATGGAGAAATGCAAGCTTTGAGATACAATTTCCCTTCATTTCGCATAATTTTGCCCCGCTGTTAAACAGTTATTGAATTACTTATGTTAATATGTATCTAAATTAAATGTGGAAACGAACAATTGGAAACACATTGAACGCATTCAGTCGCCTTGCTTCAGCTATGAACAATGATTAAAAGATAGAAATCGCCTTACGATTAAATGGCAAATGAAGCGCGTCATTAAAATCGAACGAATCGCAATTCCAAACAAATTATGTCCATGCGCCAGTTCCACTTGGGATAATACGTAGTGTATTGAATGCCATTTGGATGCCGTTGACCACGTGTTAAGTGGCTTTTTAACTGTGATTAATTTCGCTATAATGATTGACAATCTAATCTAATTACAAACTAATTCGTATGGTAAACAGGATGCGATGGCATCGATACAAAATCTACATATGTAGTACATGACCCGTGTCGTGCGCCCAGTTAGTTCCTTCCGTTTTGAGGTTCCGTTCCAAACGGTTGTGGCTTTCATTTATTACGGCACAGGAAGAGGCTTCTTGTATTAGAAACAAAGCCGCTGATAACAAATATGCAAAAATAATCAAAGCACTGAGCAGTTAATTAAGCCAAGACAAGACAAGACAAGACGACAATGCAGGGCACCGCCCATCGAAGCTGTTGAAAATCAACGCGCCGAACGGAAATCAACACTCAGCGGCTGGGCGCCTTGACAGGCACGTACTAATGTACTTGTGCGAGTATCTTCAATATGCTTAATATGCCCTTCAGCGTTGGAAATGCTGCGATCGTAGATCGTTTGAGCCTTGTTGCTCAGAGCTTCGATGTCTCAAACAATTAAAGATACTGTTGCATTCAAAAGAGGAATTTCGCTAGAAAATACTTTGTTAAATTCACGCCTGGAAGTTAACAAACACTATTAAGCGCCATCCGGTAGTTTTAGCCAAAACGTTATAAATAACACAGGAAATGAAAATATTGTTGTACACTAAAAGTAAGTGTAATTAAAGCTAAATAAAATTATACTTATACAACTTATTTACATGTAATCTAAAATTATTTTCCAGTGCAGCTTACTTGCTCATTGCATTATTGATAAATTGGCGCACACGGTGAATGCTCGTATAGACGCCGGGGAAACCAGGCTCAGCGCAACCCTCACCCCAAGAGACGACACCACACAGCTGATTATTGAAGATAACACCGCCACCCGAGTCACCCGAACAAGTATCTCTTCCACGTGCTGCGGCACAGAAGGTCGAAGCCACCAGATTGAATGTATTTCGATACAATGACTTGCATCGATTCTTGCGTATTACACGCAGTTGTACCGTGCGTAGTTGATTTGGACCACGCTGGTTGTTTTCACCCGTAATGCCCCAACCGGAGACGCGCACCACACTACCAACTTGCCAATTACTGGTGCATAGCGCTATAGTTCTGATACCATTGCCCGTCATGGGCTGCTGCAGCTTTATCACCGCTATATCTTTGTTTAATTGATCTCTTTTGAATGCTCTCGGATACATGGCCCTTTGAACACTACGTATAACGCCACGATCCGAAAGCCTTGAAACGCCACCCTGCACTCTGATGCGACCTACTTCCTGCCCTTCAACGCAGTGTGCTGCTGTTATAACAAAAAGACTGGACACCAGTGTCCCGCCGCAATAAAAGACGCCTTCGTAGCGCAGATTTACCACATATCCTCCAACAGCTGAGATAGTCGTGCGACTGCCGCCCACAATGCGATCCTGTACACGTTGCGATTTATTGCCAGTCAGTTTAAAGGAGAGTAACAGCAGTGCTAGATATAGTTTTAAAGAACATTGCGAAAGTAGGAACCTCATAGCTCTATTGAACTATTTCAACTAAACTTATTTATTTTTTCTTATTTGAATTTTATGCTTTTATTTTTAAGTTTCTATTTCAGCTGTGCAAATAAAAACAGTCAAAGCTATTTTTCTAAATATGCACGACGTCATGAACAATTAGTGCTCCAATTTTCAATTGTTACAAGGTCGCTAACTGAATGACACTAAATTTGTGAATTTCTATAAAGTTACTAAAAAGGAACTAGGTTTTCTTTCTAAAAATCATACATTTTAAATGTTGTTTGATAGTTCGTATGTTTATTTTACCCACAGTATCTTGGTTTTTTTGGCTATGCTATTATACACAAGCTACAGACGTTAACTTCCAGGGCTTCGAGCATTAATACAAACATGTTTCCTGTTCTATCTATTTCATACAAGAAAAGACTCAAATTATTTTTGTAGTTTCTAAGATGTTATCTTGAGTTTGATATTGTCATTTGCTTTCAAACAATGACTAAGTTCTGTTCTACGAATTAATTGTTTTAAAATACTAAAAAAAAAATTATTTTTCCCAATGAATGAACAGAAACAGTCTAGAAACAGTCTGTATGAATTATTAGTGTTTTTGCTTGTTCCTCTTTAAACACCGTACCAATAAGGTGAAAGGGTATATTAAGTTTGTGCAAATGCAAGTAATAGCCAAGAGAAGGCGCAACTGATCCCATAAAGTATTGATCAGCATCAAAAGTCGAGTCGATATAGATATGACCCTCCCTCCGTCTGACACCCTAACTGTATGTTCAGACTATTCTAATTCCTCTTCAGAAAGTGTATATGAAATGAACTATAAAGGATAGCATCTCCAAACCAATCCCTCGTTTTGGAGCTGTTAATTAAGTTAGTAACACAAAAATTGTTTTATTTTATATCAATCGTAATTAAATATTCCATGTGTAGGTCCAGAAAAGATAAACCACCTAATTAGGCTAGAACAACCAAATTTAGTTTAATAAATTATCCCACATAGGTGAATTTTCAAACATTTTAGAATACAGCCCTTACACTAACTATTGGATATCTTAAAGTTGAGTACAGTCCAATGAAACGTTTTTGTGTGGTTTTTAAACACCATTAAGTATATAGATTCTTGATCAGTTCGACGAGTCGAATCGATCTAATAATGTCGGTTTGTTTGTTTGTCTGGATGTTGGTTCGCATTTTTTGGGGGTCAAATTTTAAGATATCCAGTTGGCACGTGCACTTCTTTTTATTGTAGCAAATAGAATATCCATTTTGTCATGCCACGCCCAGTTTTTAAGGTAGCCCCTCACAAACCACACGTCCACTTTTAAATTTTTGTATGCAAAACACTTTTATTACAGTCAATATTAACTTGAAATTCGATATGATGGCTTTTTATAGACTAACGCTTAACATAAATGTAAAGGAAGTTGTCCTGCCAACTTTTTTGTGTAGCCCCCATACAAACTTAGCGCCCCTTTTTGCTTTCTGTATGAAAAATTATTTACTATACCCAACTTTAAATTTGGTATGGTTGCTTCTTATGAACGAACGATTTGTGTGTGATCCCTCCCCCCCCCTTAATTTTGGTATTAAACACTTTTTCATTACAGGCAAATCGATTTAGCGTTTGATATGGTGGCTTTTTAAGGGCGGACGGCTTACGTAATTATAATTACCGAGGATTATGCCTAGCATATTTTAAGATGTACAAGTTGTCTACCCACGTTTATGTTGTTAAATTTAACAATTATTTTTCTTCTTTATGTCTGCTAAGTACCGAAGATAACGTTTTTCCTTGTTTTCTTATTCGAAGAGGAATAAAATAATTAAATAAAGTTATATGATCAACTTCAATAATTCAATTGAAAGACCTATTCAATGATTGTAGATCATATCAATCCATTGTGACTTTCAAGTGGATCCAATTGAAAGTTATGCACTTAAAGTGAGGTAATAAAATTTGTAGTTTTAATTGGATTTCTTACATTCTCAATGGCTTAAAGCAGCCGTACTGTATGTATATTTATAAACGTGATATATTCGAGTACAAACAGCAAAATTGGGCAAGTGAAAAAACTTAAACAGTAGAGCTTATCATGCGCATTAATCTTCTGAAATCAATTCTGGCGCAAGGAGAAACCAAATCCAAACCCGACGAATGAAACGTAGTCGAAATGAAGTCAACAGAAATGGATTTAAATACAGGCAAATGGCTGGACTTGACGCCGAAATATGGTGGATGTCTAGAGCTAAAGGCCAAAAGCAGCCACCACAGCATGGCGAATATTTCGCTTGCCAAGAAAGGCAAAGAGGCGTTGGCAATGTTGTCTGTGCGCTTTATATACCAAACAGCATAGAGATATTTATCATTATGTAAAGGCGCATGGTAAATATTGTGATTGCCACGAAGTCAGCAAGGACGCGGCGCAAGAAGGACGAATCGATGACGGAACGCTGCGGGACACATTGAGTAGCTCAACCCCATTTGTTGTTCAGGCCAAGCCAGTTCGGTATAAAAAAAAAATAACTTCATATTTGCCGCAAACGTGCCAAAACGTGTTCATGTATTCCATTCTGACTGCCGCTCTATGGTTTTTTGTTATTCTCATTACTTTGTGCTTGGAGTTTTGCTTGGTCGTTTTTTTTTTCTTTTTTAAGCATTTTGCTCGTAAAAATATTTTTTATGATCTCAAGTCATGCAAAAAGCGAAACGAATCAGAACCTTTGTACGTTGGTCCCGTCTCGTTGGCCTTTTCTGTTTGCTGGCTTTATTATTTTTTTTTTTTCTTTTTCTTTAGGGACTTCATGGCGGCGAATTTTGATTTTGTACTCGCTTTTTCTGGTGCATTGCAAGATAAGAAATTGTATATTCGTGATGGCGTTCGTCATGTTGAATAATAAAAACAGTGAAGAAAAACATAAAAAAACAAGGAGAAAAAATTGTAAATTAAAAAATATTTTTGCATTCTGGTGCGTCATGACGGAAATGTTTGAAAGACACGAAATATACAATACTTTTTTTTTGTTTTTTACGTGGAAGTTTTTTTTATCGGGCGATGCTGCCATAGAAATAAGTGGTATATTTCTGCAGACTTTATGCATATTTCTATCGCTGTAGTAAGACCCATACTTATGTACGTTGTTCTAGTATGGCTGCACATATGGTCACAATCAGAAACCGATTTAACAAGATGCAAAGAAGTGCGGAATTGTGCGGCGGAAGCACTAAACTTAATTTTACTTCTAGCCCACTAGATGAACCAACTAATGGATAAACTCTAGAGTACGCTATTCAACGATCCCAAACATTATTATAAGGATCTACTAGAACAGACTAATCATTGTGTTCCAAAACTAGTTTTTGATTAAAAATACAAAGTCAAAATCACCCCGTTAGATTGGCATAACTAACAAGGGGTGACCGACTACATAAATATAAAGTCAATTCAGATTAGGCGCATAGGCTCCCGAAATGCATCTTCTATGTTTTGAAGTATAAAAAACGTTGACCTCAAAATATATTAGACGGGTGATACATTCAATCTTCTGAGTGAACCGAAATGTGGGAGTTTGCATTGTCGCGGTGGAAGATGATCCATCTTCCGCCGTTTGTTTTCCTCAATTCTCCGTAAACATCATGTAAACAAATGCATATGTACCATTCGAATAGAAACAGGAGACCATTTGCTTTGAAGTGCTTCGTCCGCAAATAACTCTGGTTGGGTATCGCTAATCTTGGAATACCCATATAGTCGATTACTGTTTTGTTTCGGGCTCATATGCATAGCTCCATGATTCGTCATCTGATCCAATATCATAGACCCGTTTTGAACCGGTTGTATTTCTTCAACCATTCTTTGCACCAATCGATACGAGAATTTTTTGGGCGATTGTCAAATTATCCAACGCGAAAAAACATTCCTGACGTTAAATTGTTTATGAATAAGGTTATGTAATAATGAGCGTTTCACACAAGAGGCCGCCACTAGCATATGAACCAATATTCGAGTTTCCAATTTCTTGCCGCTAAAACCTATTGTCAATGTGCGTCTTTGAAAGATTTTGTCATTTCTTTGAAACGATCACAACAATACTAAATATTGCCTCGAACGTGTCGAATTTCGTACCAGACAAAGTGTTTTTGCGAAGAGTTCTTCTTCATTACTTTATTGTATTATAGACTGTAACCTGGTCCCACAAGTGCCTAAGGATGTCTTAACGTCACGATATATCACATGATGGACTTGTATTATTACGTCACGTACAGCATCGATGTTTTCTTTGACAACAGCTGTTTTTAGACGACCTTCTCTAGATTCGTCTTTACTCAAACGACGTAGTAGTTTTAAATGGTGCTTTATAGCCAAAAGTCGAAGTAGGTTGATTGATGGATCCTTATTGAGATAATCCACTTTGAGAAGAATTTTTCAAGTCATTATAAACAATACAAATAGTGTTCGTACATCAAAACGTTCTGCGTACGTTTATTCTAAAATATGTCCAACTTTCCAATGGAAATGTAAGGTGGCATCTAGGGTTCCCGAGTTACATAATATAGAATGCAACCTTCGTATAAGCTCTAGTCGAGATTCTGGGAATGAGGAGTATATTGAAGTAAAGCAGATAATCTGTGGTGTCTTTGAGACAAAAATTTAAAAATTAATTCGTTCACCTAATAAATGGGGACTCGGTACTAAATAATAACAGCTGTACTGTGTTCGAGGCTGTATGTTTATGAGCTACGGGTGGCATGAAAACAAGTGCCACTGATGTTCTCAAGATCCAAAGAATCAATATCCACTGAAAAACATGGCAATAGTAAGCTCTCTCAGAGTGAGACCTCCGCTCTAACTGTCAGCTGCGCAACGAAGAAGCGTCTTTTGGATGGAGATCTTTGCAATAATTGAAGCGATCGTCTGGTACGTCTGGAAATCAACAAAATACAATATTTTACACCAGTCAACTAGAGAGCTATTATTGTGTGTAAACCACTGCAGGTCAATCCTGACGAGAGGCAATGCATCTCTACAGTTTGGTCCACAGATAACCGCGGTATCCGAGTATAGTGATTAAATTATAATACTAGGAAGTGTCGCAGTAGCAAGAAAGCAGCTGAAGAAGAAACGAGCGAAAACTTCTTTTGAGGCTGTCCAGCTTTTGCAGTAGCCAGAATGGTAAAACTAAGTAAATATGAATAGTATCTATTAGCTGAACTATTTCACCTGGACTCCACACTATACCGTCTTTATTTTATCAAACGGTCAGATTAAATAAAATACAGTACTTCTTAGTTTTTTAGTCATACTATGTGCAATGCCTTAAAGGAAGCATCGGAGACAACATAAAATGTATATATTCGTGCTCAGCACGACGCACAGTGGGGCCGAATCGCAAAAACGTGGCCAAAAATCGAAAAATCAACTTTCTTATTTTCATCAAAGAAATGTCGCAATAGATTTAGGGATCATCCGAACAGCAATCTGTAAAAGGAAATTTTATTTATACGTACTCCTTCTGAGCGATTAGTCAGTCGCAAGTTGGCCTTCCACACGAGCACACGTGTCGAAGTGCAAAGCCGAAAATCATCAGAACGTTCAGAGAGTGATAAAATTTGACTCAAACGACTTATTTTACTTTCGAAAAATGGGAAATCATTCTTAAGGTATGTACTGTATGATTTTATATATATAAAGCCATAATTATGCATGTATATATTCATAAGATAGTATAAATAAACAACAAAAATAAGTTTATATTTTATGTCGTCGCGGTTTATAAATAGTAATTTAAAAAAAGTTCCATCGAATACCGCTTTGATTCTTATTGGATTTTGTTCATTACATCGATGTTTAAAATATATAAAAAAACATGCTGCGCCCAGCTGCGCTTTAAATTTAAAAACAGTTTTTAGATCGGCATGTCCGTCTGTATGTTGTTGCGCCCTTTTTGGGGATCAATTTTAATGCTATCCAGTTGAAATTTTGTACGTACATTTCTTTTTATTGCAGTTTAATAAAGTGTCAAGATTGACCCGCCACGCCCACTTTTTGGGGTAGCCCCCATACAAACCCACCTCCCACTTTTGTCTTTTTTATTGTAGTCAAATCAACGTAATAATTGTTGTGGTAACTTTAAATAGACGGATATTGGACATATACATTAATGGGTGGGACCCGACCACTTTTTGGGGTAGTCCCCATACAAACCTACTGCCCACTTTTTATGGTGCCCATAAAATCCACCACCCTGTTTTGTGTTTTTTGTCTGTATGCTGTTGAACATTTTTTGTGTCTTTTTATGGCCAGCTAGTTAACATACATAGACTAACGGGCGTGTCCCGACACATCTGTTTGTTAAAACATAAGATAAGATGTGCAATTTACTACCTGCAACAAAAATTTCGATCTCAAATGGGACTGGCCGTCGATCGTCCGAAGCCTGGATTTGGAAGTTCCAATGACGGAAATACAGCTCGGCGTTTCTTCAAAAATTCAGCTATATCTGCGAAAATAACAGGCGTTGATGAATCATTAATCCATCGCTTTCACGTTATTTTACAAGCAATATCGAGCGGTTATGACGTTGATGTTGAGAAATTCAATGAATATTGCTTGAATACTGCAAGATTATATGTCGACCTTTATTCATGGTACCACATGCCGACATCGGTTCACAAAATACTGATCCATGGAGCGATTATTATCGACCACGCATTACTACCAATTCCACAACTTTCAGAAGACGCACAGTAGTCCCGGACCAAAGATATTAAACGATATCGTCAGGATTTTTCTCGAAAATGCTCCAGGAAAGCAAATATGGAAGACGTCTTCAACCGACTAATGGTTACTTCGGATCCACTAATTTCTAGTACTCGGGAACTACCCCAAAAACCTCTTAAAACGTTAGGCTTTGAAGTTGTTCAGTTGTTACAACCGCCGAAAATAAGTGAGAATGAAATTTCATTCGATACCTCGACTGAATCTACGCCCACGTCTTCGGAATCTGAAACAGAATCGAATGTATCCGACGAAGAAGAAAATTACTTCTGCTATTAGAAAGAATAAAAGTAATTCTGTAATGCATAAATATCGTAATTATTTAATAGCCATAATTCTACCCTTTAGTCACCAAAGAAGTAATATGCAGAAAGGTAAGTCGTTTAAAATTGTTTTGGTATGTTAGAGACACTTTTACATATCATTCACTATTTTTTCTGCATTTTGTTTGTTCGCCATTTTGAATTTTGAAAATCTGGCATCGGATTCGTAATCAGTGACCCCGAAAACCTCCTTACCAGTAAATTCAAGCCATTTTTGCAAAAACTTACTTTAAAATCTGGCATCGGATTCGTAATCAGCGACCCCCGAGTAAAAATTATTAATGCTTTAAACTTAGGTTTACTATTTATGGCCAGGTTTTTGCGATTCGGCCCCACTGTGCGACGAGACGAGTCTATGTACTCATCTATGTCTGACTGTCTGTTTGTTTGTGTCCTATATGTATGAAGACTTTTTATAGCTATAAGAAACATACGAAATGACCGCCGTTTATCAACTAGAAGTTATATACACAAACAAGGCGAGTATTTAAGCTTGGGTTTTGTCGAAGCTTGCTCTTGTTATTTATGAAATTGTTTAAATTTTTCCTGATTTTGCTATCGTTCGGTTATTTGTTGCTAAAAAAAATTTTCCTCATGGTCTATAAAAGGATATTGTAAAATAAGAAACTCTTCATTTTAAAACTATTCATTTATTTTTATTTGCCAACATGCTTTCAGACATACAGTTGAATGATTTGTTATCGGAACCAAAATAAATTCATAACTGTCTGCAGTAACTTGACTACAAAGGTATATTTTATAACAAGAAAGGTCATTAGTTCATTCCACAATCAAAGGGACATGGGCAAAGTAATACGACTCAAATAACAAAGTAAAACAATAATAAAACCTTTAGTGTCTGAAAAATACGAAAATAGAGCTGGAAGATTGATGAAAAAGCGAGAAAATTCAGGAAAATGTAACATCATATTTACAACAATGTCTGCGGTATTTCGTGGATGAATATAAAGTTGAAGTTGAAGTTGACGCTACGCATTATTATCCCACAAAACGAAAAACACACTCACACACACACACACACACACACACACACACACACACACATATCTAAAGTTAAATTCATTTTTTTAAAGGCGAGAATGTAGAATTTTTACACGTTGACTAATATTTTACATTTTATAACAAACATGAAACAAAAAAAAAAACAAAAAATAAAAAACTAAGCTTTTTTATTTATAACTTGAGGGTACCCGGCGTGCATTGCTACTTTAACAAAGGGTTATACATAGACTATAATTCACACTGAAAAAACTTTCATAACGATCGTAAACGATATTTCGTGACGAGAAACATTTTAATGCATCGTTATAAGATTAAATCATCAAAATTATCAATTTAAAAAAGCTTATACCACTTGAGGGATTCACCATATACGTATTCTGACATTTGTCCAAGATTTCAAGTAACGACGAAATCCGTATAGAATACCATATTGAATTCAAATTTGATATGCTGGCGGCGGTGCTCACCCCGATCTTCAGTAATTTTATATTCTCCCGTTTGAATTGTTTTAGATCTTGCTAAAATTTTGATTAAAATAGGGTGAGAAGGGATGGACTAGTTCCGGTTTTTTTCCCTTTTGCATGCACTAATCACTGTGGACGGTAATCCACGCAAGTGACGAAAGCCCACTATATTATACGCGGAATATCGAAGTTTTTACTGGTAAGTCCAATCGAAACGTGTTACATACCATTAAAAAGGTCTTGAAATATACTTTCAGAAAAAGTTAAAACATCGGATCAATATCGGATCACCCCAGTCCGAAATATATGGGGTTGAAAAATACCCTCCCTTAGCGGTATTGGGGCTCGTGGGGGGGGCTATCACCTCAAACAACAAGATCACAAAAATCGGTCCACCCACTCAAAAGTTTTGAATTTTGGAAATTTTAATGAAATAGTTTGTGTGCTTAATATTTTTCATCGTGTAATAGCTCGTTGGAGAGGTCTTTTAAATACCTTCAAATGAATGTTAGCATGAAGCTGTACAATATCTACTTAAAAAAATATAGGTCAAAATATATTTTGAAAAGTACATTTTGCGATTTTGCCGAAAAATGAAACCAAATTTTCGAACTCATATTTGGAGTGATAAAAGTTCGCGAGATTGCGCAAATTTTGATACATTATACTTTTCTGTGAAGCCAAGATATATCATCGCAAATATCAGAGTGTGCAAAATTAGTTATTTTTCCTAATGCGTCATACTAATAAGCCTATTTGTAACTTTTTAAACTATAAAATACAGCTCTTTTACTAGCACATCAATTTATTTCTCTACTCAAGAATATTCTTGAAAATTCATCACTACTTCGCAACATGACGAACGCCTAATTACATATTACAATCGATTCCAACTATACTGTTTTTTTATTATTATTAATTTACAATCTATCAATAAGACAATAAGTAAATTAGTTGAAAGTTTATAATATAACAGAAATAGCTGTACTCCAGTGAGAACAGCTATTATATTCAAAATTCTATAATTAAGAGTTTATTTACAATATATACAAAATTTAATCTCTAAAA
This sequence comes from Leucophenga montana, assembly GCA_035044765.1. Classification (NCBI taxonomy): domain Eukaryota; kingdom Metazoa; phylum Arthropoda; class Insecta; order Diptera; family Drosophilidae; genus Leucophenga; species Leucophenga montana. The sequence goes on from JAWNNQ010000203.1 coordinate 304,655, forward strand.
GGTAAATCTAACACATGATTTCTTTTAAGTCTTCGAGTTGTATCGCTATTATCTAGTAGGCCTATTGCCAAAACATTTAAATTACCATGTAGTCTCTCAACATACCTTGTGCTTATTCTACGTATTTTATCTTTAATGTATGGAATATTTAAATCTTTGTGAATTTGGTCATTAGCCACAATAAGTCTAAGCGTTTTGGACTGATATCGTTGAAGAATTTCTATATTTGATTGGCTTGCAGTTCCCCATAATTGGATAGCATATGTCCACACAGGCTTTAAAATAGCCTTGTAAAGCCGAACTTTGTTCTCCAAACTAAGCTGCGATTTTCTCCCAAGCAGCCAATACATTTTTTTTGTTTTTATGTTGAGTTTCTTTGTCTTGCCTTTAATATGACTGTTCCAAGTTACTCTCCGATTTATATCGAGTCCAAGATAATTTGCGGAATCACTATGAGGAATTTGTGAATTATTTAAAAATACTGACGGACATTCTCCTCTTCTCAGAGCAAATGTGACATGTTTCGACTTCTCAGTATTAACCTTTATTTTCCATTTCTTAAGCCATCGCTTTATTTCAACTATCTATCTATTTCATTTTGAATATCTTGAGATACTTCTGCCGCAGTGTCTTTAGATGCAATTATAGCTGTATCATCAGCATAAGTGGCTACTTGAACATCACTGACAACAGGAAGATCGGCAGTGAAAATTGTGTAAAGGACAGGTCCCAGAACACTGCCCTGTGGGACACCAGCATGGATACTATATAGTTTCTATGTTTTTCCTTCCATTTGAACATAAAAGTGTCGATTGCTTAGATACGATTTCAATAAGAGGAAAAATGGAGCAGGAAGCAGTTTTTTTTCATTTTATATAACATGCCTGGATGCCACACTCGGTCAAATGCTTGTTGTATATCAAGAAATACTGCCGCAGAATACAGTTTCTTCTCGAATCCACTTGTAATTATATCCACTATACGAGGACATTGCTCTGGAGTCCCATGACCTCTCCTAAACCCAAACTGATGTTCCGGTATTATATTGTATTCATCCAAAATTGGTAACAATCTACTCATAAGTATTCTTTCGAATACTTTGGAGAAAGTCACCAGCAAGCTAATAGGACGGTAGGACGAGAGAATATTTTCAGGCTTGTTTGGTTTTGGAATCATTATCACCTCCCCACATTTCCATTGTGTAGGATAGTGATCCAGCCTCAAAATCGCATTGTAAATTAGTGCTAAAAATTGAGTACACTTTTGAGAGAGCATTTTCGTAACTCTTCCGTCTATTTTATCATAGCCTGGTGACCTTTTTTGATTCAGTTTTGCGAATTCTTATTTGATTTCTGACACAGTAATTCTACGAATTGGCATGCACATTTGACAAGGTACATCCAGAAACTCTATTATTTCAGTATCTTCAGGCGCAAGATTTGAATTTGGTTGAAATGTTGAGTATAAATGTTGTGCAAATGCCTCAACCTTAGCTTTGGCGGTTTTACACCATTCTCCATTTTGATTACGTATAGCAACATTTCGTTTTGCAGGTCGGTTGAAATATTTGGTAGCTCTCCAAAGGCTGTATTCATAGTCTTTCGTGTTAGGATCCAGACTTTTGAAAAACTCTGCAGTTGCTTCATTTCTTACTTGGTGCAAGTGTTTTTTAAGTTGGAATGATGCTGTATTGTACCTAGTTTTATCTCCTGGATATCTACTGGTTTGCCAATTTTTCCGAAGCTTTCGCTTATTATTTATAAGGTTCCTAAGCTCAGCTGATATAAAAACAGTATTCGCTATAGAACTTTTGGCTGGTGCAGTACACAACAGACCTGCTTCATGTATAATGTTTGTAAATGATTCCACAGTCGTATCCACTTCTAAACCAGTTTTGAGAGATATATTAGTATTTAGTTTCGCATCTATCCAATCTTGAAATGCTTAAATATCTGTCCTAGATATGACAATTTTATATTTATTTGATAGTGCTGGAAGAGCAGTGCCATGTGTAATTATAATTGGCGAATGGTCTGAACTTAGGTCGTAGTTGACCGAAATTTCCAGATGATGCCGTGGTATTCCAAAATAAACTGCAAAATCCAAAAGATCCGGTATTTTGCGGGGGATGAAGAAATATAAGCTGAAATTTATTTTGAATGTTTATACAAGGTTTTTCAAAAGTGAATACATGAAAATATATAACTAAAATTATTTATGGACTCTAGTATATCTCTAAATATATAAATATATTGAGGCAATCCACTCATCGCCCCATTTTTCGAATTGTTCATATGAAGTGAACTCCAAACCACCTCCGACACGATTGTTCAGATAGAGCATGTTCGCCGTAAACTTCCACTAAGATTCGATGACCCTCGGCCGCACTTTCTTCATATTAAAGGAATGAAGAAGAACTCCCCGCAAAAACACTTCATCTGGTACGAAATTCGACATGTTCGAATCAAAATTTAGTATTGCTGTTTACGTTTCAAACAAATGACCCAAGCTGCCAAAGACGCTCATTGACAATCGGTTTTAGCGGCAAGAAATTGGAAACTCGAATATTAGTTCATATGCTAGTGGCGGCCTCTTGTATGAACGCTCATTATTATTTCAGGGTCCTATAGATACACCAGAGTCTGCACAAACGAAGCAAATAAAAAACAAGAGAAAACGTTAACTTCGGTAAAACCAAAGCTTCAATATTATTTACAAGTATCTAACAAATTACTGTCAAGTCTTTTAGTGCTCTACTGATAATGCTCTAGTGATACTCGAAAAATAAGAACATTTTATGTAAAAAAAAAACACAAATGTTCGGTAGGCCCTCAAGGGGCGGGATACGCCCCTTAATATATATGTATATATATGTATATATATGTATATATATGTATATATATGTATATATATGTATATATGTATATATATGTATATATATGTATATATATGTATATATCTTTCAAGCTGATATTGACTGAAATATATGAGATCAGCTAAAAATTCGTCTTCATCGCGCTTAATTTCAATACTTCGAAAAACCAGTTGACCTAATAGGAATTTTTCAGGTGTCAGTTTCGTTTTACACAGTGGCGGATATAGGGAGTGGGAACTAGGGTACGTTAACTGCACCCCACTCCCCGCATGTTGGTTTTTTTTCTAGTTATTTAAGTTTATGTAGGTACATTTCCTAGATTTTTTTGAAATATTGTTTTGTAGAAAGCAAAATTGGAGGTGAAACGACATACTATGAAGAAATGTGATGAGCGTAAATATTGTCTTACCTGTTTATATATTGCAGTACACAACTTTTCACTTGTGCACACATGCATTTACGAATATATAACCCAATGTTAGTGGTAACATCTCTGAACTGCGGTGCAGCAGTCAGTTCGTCTGCAATTTTGTGTTTGACGAAACATATAATCTTCGCACATTTCTATGGAAATGAATGGATTGGTGAATGATTTGCTTTGCTCGATGAATTGATAGATACTTGGATGAAAGAATAGATGTCTGGCTGTATGATTGCATAGTGTTGTATTGGAAAAAAGTACAAAAATGAAATCAACGAATGGAAAAGTCAGTGGAAAACTTGTCGCGACGTATTAAAAAATAAAAATGAGATAGAAATTCGCATCGAATGGAACTAGCGACGAATGCTGAAATACGTGGATGTGTAAATGTTTTACTGGAGATTTTATGCAATGGAATAAGTTGGGATGGATCACATTCCATCGCGGCGGTATCTTGTTCCCGTTTGCATGAATATGTAGCTAAAACGCTGTATCAAAATTTGCAGCTTTATTTTGTGGAGTTGTTGTAAATGGTTTTTCATTTTTTGGTTTATGACGCTTCTATTTAGTCATGTTGTTTTTTATTGTTGGTATTAATTAATAACGAGAAAAACACATATAAATGAATCATCCGTTCTAAACAATACAAAACGATATACTACACGAAAACTATTTAATATGTAGGGTATATTGAATCTGTTGAAATGTTGAAATGTCGAAATGTGCCGACGTGACATAACGATGGAAGTATCGTAGACTTCCTAATGTATATTCGTAATCAGTAATTTGAGACAAGTCGATCTGGTCATGGCCGTCCGTCTGAAAAAAAGTTCTCTGACTTAAAGATGAATTACACACATTATCGATAATATTGGTCTATGTGTGACCTCTACTAAGGAGTAAGCCTGCGTAACATAGAGAATGTTTAGAGAATCTAAACTCGAGATATGCTGCCGCGGTGATACAAGTGTCGCACTCTCTAAGATCCGCACTGTTACCAAATAATCGTAAAATTTCATACCGCAGTAGAAAAAAGCTTACCCAGATTCTAATATAAAAAAAAAAATTAATTCTTGTAGTTTTATACTAGCATGCAATGATTTGACATAAAAATTGTTTATGCTTATTTTCTTAGCCTTTTTTGTAATATTATGTTGTACAAGGCAAAGTTGGAGGCAAATCAGACATAAGTACTATGAAGATATATAATATGCGCAGTGTACAATATTACCGAGCACATCGACTAACGCTCCTAATTGTTTATATATTGTAGTACACACCTTTTCACTTGTGCACACATGTATTTACGAAAATATATCCTACTGTTAGTGGTAACATCTCTGAACTGCGATGCAACACGCTCAGATCAGTACATCTGCAGTTTTGTGTTTGACGAAACATATAATCTTCGCACATTTCTATGGAAATGACTGGATTGGTGATGATTTGCTTTGCTCGATGAATTGATACATATATACTTGGATGAAAGGATAGATGGCTGACTGAATAAACGCATGGCATTGTATTGATAAAAAGTAGAAAAAACTCGTGGAAAAATCAAAGCAAAACTTGTCGCGACATATAAAAAATAAAATCGAGATAGAAATTCGCATCGAACGGAACTCGCGGCGAAAGCTGAAATACGTGGATGTGTAAATGTTTAACTGGAGATTGTATGCATTGGAATGAGTTGGGATGGATAACATTCCGTCGCGGTGACATCCTGTTCCCGTTTGTATGAATATATAGCTACAACGCTGCATCAAAATTTGCAGTTTTACTTTTTGGAGTTGTTGTAAATGGTTTTGCATTTTTTGGTTTATGGCATTTCTATTTAGCGATGATGTTTTTGTTGTTGTTAGCATTGGTAGTGCTGCAGCTCTGACGAATTGCCTGGCACACGGAAAAATGTCAGCCACACCCAGAACATAGGCGCCCTTTCGCTTGTTCTCATTTCTTTTTTATTTTCCTTACTTTAAAGAATTTTTTTTGTGAACTAGCATTTGTTTTTATAGTGGTGCCGCCTGCAGCACAATTTTCATTTGGTTTTTTCTTGTTTCTCATTTTTTTTTTCCATTGCAACATGTAACTATGCAAATATGCAATTAGCCAGCGAGTGTGTTGCAATCTAACATGGAATTCTGTGGTTTTGCATTCGCTCTCTACGATTCTTGTATGAATACATTTTTTTTTTGTCACTTGTACCATTGTTTTGCCAGTGAGGCAGAGAGGTGTAACTTACTGCAAGTTGGAGTACAAAATCATGAAGTTTTCATTGGATACTATGATTCAGACCAGCATTTAGTCTTCATCGATAGTTTAATCGATGATCGTCAACATTTGCGTTCGCATGTCGACTAAATATAAACATTTTTTTAAACTCTAGTTGGTCGTCAACCTGGAATTTTGTTTTTTAAAATAGGTTAAACTGTATGCACTAAATAAATAGTGTGATGCACTCTCTGAATGAGGAAGTATACAACACTCTGGTGATGTCTAGTCTTTAAGCATACTTATGAAGCAATAATATCATTATCGAACATAACTTAACGTTCAACATTTTTTATAATTGACAACTTATGAATTTTAAGAAAATATGGTGCAAGAATCCGTAAATATTATTCTATAGGTAATTATTGGATCTATGATGAAATTCAATGACGAAATTTAAATGCATTGCATATTTTTCAAATATACTTTTATTAATTTTAATAGGTAAATACTAGCAATGGAAGTGGGAGAAAATTTTCGATTGTGTTCCCAACCATTCCGAATTATTTTGAATTTGTCGCATTGGTCCCGACTCTCTTAGCAACTTTTTATATTATATAACAGCTTTAAAGTAGCTGGAGCAGAATTAATTGTGAACATTTTTTGTTTCATACTTCAAAATTTAAATTTACTTGAACTTTATATCTACTTTGTCCCCCCACCAAATAGACCAACAAATATCCTTCAAATGCTCCACAAAATGACCTCCTAATTGTCCCCACCAAATGGCCACACAATGTTTCTCAAAATGACCCCCTAAACGTCCTCACCAAATGTCCTTCTAATTGTCCCCCTAAATGACCCACAAAATTTCCTTCCAAATTACCCTAAATTTCCCACCAAATATTACACCAAACATTCTCTAAAATGCCCTCCAAAAGGACTCACTAAATGTCCCCAAATCTCCTACTAAAGATCCCCTCAAATGTCCCCCCAATTGACCCCCTAATTGTCATCCAAATATACTGTGTTGAACCAAAGACCATGTTCACATATTCTTTGAAACAAAAAGTTATTCAGGCTATTGATTCCGGCAAGATGATGCCACCCGCCCACAAATTGCATCGAACTATGCATTTTTCGGGGTGTATCGCTAGCTGAAAGTTCACCATTAGAATTTCGTCGCTCCAAATGCGAAAATTTTGTTTATCGACAATGCCACTGAGGCAGAAGTGCGCCTCATCACTAAACCAAATCCTGCGGCGAAAAAGTGGAGCAACTTCGATGCATTCAAGCGCCCAATGAATTAACTATTTGTTATTGAAGACATTGCATGAAGATTTGCAAAACAATTGTATATGTAAACATGGCTTGTCTATAAACAATAATAATTTTGAAGTGTAGCCACTTGCCTGCTAAAACACTGGTTAGAAGCCAAAATATTCTTTAGTTTTCTGGTGACTTAAGAATTCCGAGCGTTCACTGTACTTAGTATATACTATGATACTTTCCAGTACAGCTTCCAGCAGTATCAAAATTCATCGGAACTTTGATAAAAATATATCTGACTACGACTATACAATATACCAGTACATTGATCAAGTCGAATATTTTTTGAGCAAATCATATACGGGTATACCTACCTAAACGAAGATTAGAACAACTTCATCTGCATTACCAAACCAGATACAAACGTTACATAGGTGCACATACTCATGCGTACATATAAATGTGTTTTCGACTTGAGTAGATACATGTGTTGCAAGCAGTTTTTTGCTACCATTCGTCAGAGCCGCCCAAACTATCGTAAAAGTATCTACAGAAAATAAAACTTGAGACTCTCATTTCGCAAAGCCATTTGTTGCCATTCCTTTTATTTTTTCGTTTTCCATACTTTTTTTTTCTTTTTTCATTTTGCTTATATGTATCTTAAGTGCAGCAAATACGTTTTCAACAAACGAAAAAATGGAGAGAAACAGTAAAAAAAATCAACATGGAGTATGCATTTTTATATTTTCATGTTTTCACACCCTATACTCATAGGATTAGAGGATATATTTAGTTTTGTGCAAATGCATGTAACAGGCAGAAGGAGAAGTGACAGATCATATAATTTATATATATTATTGATCAGCACTGGTTGCCGAGTCGATATTGACATATGCGTCTATCCGATCGTCCGTCCGACCTGGTCTGGTTGAACGAATAGATCTCGGAGACTATAAGAGATATACACTTTAAATTCAGTTATTTAGACTCTCCTCTTCTCTACATACAAATAGTATTAAATGAAAATCGCCCATATACAAACCAGGCCCCCATTTTTACGTTTTTGTATGAAAATATTTTTTATGGCGTTAGCGTGGAAATACTTAGCATAAGTATAAAATTCTTGAAATAAGTTTAAAAACCTAATTCTAAGAACAAATCTGTACTCATGTCAAGTACAAAATTCTCAGAATGTCAAATAAGTAATTTTTGATTTGAAGTAAGTAGAAAATTCTTAAAACAATCTCTGAGACGAGAAAAAATAATGAGAGGAAAAATTTTATTTTATTTTTTTTCGCTAAATTTAAGAATTTAGGGTTTTATAAATAAAGTTATTGAACCAAGAATTTTGTACTTCGTTTAAGAAAATCCGTACACATATGGATCAGCTCAAGTACGGAAATCCTGATTTTTGTTTTAGTGTAGAAATGCCAATTATGGCGTACCTTTCGTGTATCGGACCACCTTAGCCCCATACAAATCAGCCCCCTTTATCGGACCACTAAATAATATAATTTATTGTTCATATCAGATGTCTTAAACAAGTTGCAGGGTATTTCAAAGTCAACTGCAAGTAAGCTGCAACTTTTGGTTTGCATTAAAAATAGTTGAAAATCAAAAACAACAATAAACAAAACATTAACTGCGGCAGAAACGAAGTTTTAATACTCTTCAGACGCATTTAAATGTTTCATTCCGTGTTTAAGTGGTCTGCTCAACAAATAAGAAAGTTTTACCTCTAAAAACGCATGAATGAAGTGGCCCTGCATAAAAGGCCACCATTCTGAATATTAAGTATTCACTGGTTGTAATAATATGGTTTCCCATATAAAAAATCTTAAAATGGGCCAGTAAAATGGACATTTTTATACATTAAAGTGGGCGGGGCATGTCGCCTTGTGTTTCGTGTCGAGTGCCTACTCCAGAGTCTACTCCTACTATTTTTTAGTGCGATTTAATGAAAATTGAGAGACTAGTGTTCAGACACAAACATGGCTACGATAGACAAACAGAACAACTGACATAGCTAGATCGACTATTCATATCAAGATGATCAGAAATACGCATAAATATATTTATTTTATGGGGTCTCTGATGCCACCTTGTAGGTGTTACTAACTTCGTGTCAAAATTAATATGTTAATCACATTTTGCGTGAAAACGTTAAAAAAGTTTACAGTCATAAGACGCAATGCATCAAGTGAAGTGCATAAGAGAAAGCGGGAGAGAGAAGACGCCAAGGCGTATTATTAAATATGTAGGATTGCAGCTATATGAATTTCTTGTTGTTGTACCCTGTACGCATATATAAACTGTAGGGTATATTGCATTTGTAGTACTACGTTACATAGTGAATAACTATTTGTTTAAGTTTAAGAGACGTTGATGTAAAGCAATTCTGTCGCGCACTTTACAAAGATTATGTAAAAACTATTATGGTATTATGATATGTACAATGAAAATTTAAAGTATTTAAATTTAAAAGATTCTATTTGTTAAAGCGCGATTGTTTTAATACTTCTGTTGCTTATGGTTAAAAAGTCTCGATACCTACTATGAAACCAGACAAACATACAGATATAATAGACAGATATACATTACATATACTTATAAACGATATTTAATCGGTCTACCACGCGCGACTAATAATAGTCTCCATTCAATAATAGTCTCCGTTCTTTAAGTGGTTATCGATAAAAAGAAAGTTTTACTAAAAACATACTCAAAGTGAATTATGGTTTTGAATGGGGGGGGAGGGGGGCTAGTTTTGTTGGAGGTGTAGCTTAGATGCGTGTAACGTGTATTCAAGTTTCGGTTTGAATATTCGTCTTAAGGGTATTAAAGTTTCGGTACCGCCGAAGTTAATGTTTTTACTTTTTTGTTTCTTCTTTCTTAGTTATGTTTAGTTCCCCTTTGCAGTTTACTTTTTGCTGTACATACAAGTACGAGTATATACTCCACATGTTAAATATTCCATGTGACTGCATTAATGGAACTATGAACACTTGTTGCGTACCCTGAATTCGCAGCAAACCCTACAACTTACTATATATTCCCCGGACAACTCTTTTGCAGATTTTTAACTATATACATTGTATAATATTGTGCTTACAATCCTTTTTTATTAATTTTTGTGAAACGTAGAGATAATTTTTATTGTAAAGGACATTTTATAGAATGAAGTTCTTTCAATAGTGTTCATTTATTTACTTACTTAGGGTTGCTCCAACCGTTTATCGGTCATGGCCGCACGTAGGAAGGCGCACTAGCCACTATAGTCTAGTGAGCTCTGGTGCCAGTCATTTTTATTACCAAGATTGCGAAGGTTGTATCAGACTTGGTCTTTCCAACGTATGTTCGGGCGCTCTTCTGGATGTTGCCCGAGAGTCATCTTCAAAGTGGTTCGTATCCGAGGCCTCCTTTGCCTTCACTGGTAAAAGTACACACACCAACTCTTAATTAAGAGGGCTGTCTTTTCACAATTTGCTAACCATGAAACGGATGTTTAGAGTTTACCCAGAGGATACGTGACTAACGGACGTTTGAGAGCTGCTTCGGCCATTCCCAAGTGAATGACAATCACGAACTTTCCCCAGTTATGGCCTTCTGTAAACGACCTCATCACCCTCGCATCGCACGTAGGGCATTATATTATTAAAAGTTTGTCACACAGTATAAAATGTATTAAAGGACGATAATTATACATGAGAACGAAATATAACTTTTAAGACTTTAACCATCCTGATACATAAAAGGCATGAAATAATTTGCAAGCAGTTTATGCAGTTACATACTAAAATAAGGAGACTAATTCATATAAAATCATAAATCGAAAAACACATAAGTATTAGCTCCACTCTTATCAGAATGGGCCTGTCATATACACCATACATATTTACATCCCAATTTTTGTATTATTTTTCCTTATATTTACAACAGTACGAGCAGAGAGAGTGTTTTTACCAAAGCCAAAGTTATTTTGTTTTGGTTCTTTATTATGATAATTATTATAATTAGATTTTTTTGTTGAGTTATCCCGTTTTCGTTTCTTTATTATCGATACTGTTTCGGATGTTGACAAGATCGAAGAGAGTAAACCGGAGATTCTTCCATAGAAACTACTATGAATCGACCGCAGCATGTTTCAACAATTGTTGAAACATGCTGCGGTCGATTCTTAGTCCCTATTGTTAAAATTAGTTAACACAGAATGCCACACTCAGCTGTTTGCTTTTTGACATACAGTCCACACAAAAGAATATCTGGCTCCCTTTGGAACATGCGTAATAAATCTTTTCATATTTTAGTTTATTTTATTTATTGGCATAGGTAAGACTTTATATATATTCGAAGATGTTTATACTCGCATATCAACATATCTGGGATTGTTCGTAGTTATAAGCAGTTGGCTTCTACTTTTGTAATAAATTTTGTTTATAAACAGATATACAGCTTGCGTTGACGTGAACAACCTTAATAGTAGGGGAGCCCGGGATGCTAAATTTGCAGTTACTAAAGCGTTATGGGGACCCATTTGATTGTGAAGATTAGGTTCGAAAACGAAAAAAAGTTTATGTTAAGTTTTCCATTTTAGTGGGGAGGAGAGCGTGTACAAATTTTCAAAAATGTAAAAAAAAAACAGTCACATGGCAATAATCGAGTGCGTCAGACATTCATAGTGTATACGCGCTTTGTCTTTCTGATAACCGAGAGATATTAATCTGACGATTAACTAGTGGAGTGTAACCGTAAAAAGGGGTAGAAAAAAAAAGTTATACGAGCGTGTCAGATATTCAGAGGGAATGTTGAGTGAACTCAAACAAGTGTCCTATTCAAATGGCTGACGATTTGGACGTGGCCAAAAGCCATCACCAATTTTGAAAATGTAAAAAAAACAAGAAAAAACGTTAACTTCGGTTGAACCGAAGCTCTAATACCATTCACACGAAACTTTAAATAGTATAGTAATACATAAAAGTGGCGGTTTTAATAGGGGGTGGTACACGCTCACTAGTAGATGTGTATGAAGCGATGTAGTAGATGTGTAAGATGCCGCCATATCGAATTTCAAGTTGATATTGACATTTTCCATACAAATGCATAAAAGTGAACTGTGGGTTTATATGGGATTACCTCAAAAAGTGGGCGGGACACGCCCCTTTTTATATGTATATGAAGCGGTTGTCCATTAAAATCCACAAAATCAAATTGCAAGCTAATATTGATCTAAATGAAGGATTTTTTCATAAAAAAACACAAAATTGCACAGTGGGTTTGTTTGAGGGCTAAGTGAAAAAGTGGGCGGGCCACGCCCAATTGTCTATGTATGTTTAGCGGCTGTCTCTTAAATACCTAATATTGACTTTAATAAAAAAGTTTTTCTTACAAAAAGTTAAAAGTGGGTAGTAGGTTTGTATGGGAACTACCCCAAATAGTGGGCGTGGCAGGTCAATCTTGATACTCTATTAAACTACAATAAAAATAAGTATATGTGCAAAATTTCAACTGGATAGCATAAAAATTGTATAGCCAAAAAATGCGCAACAACATACCGACGGAAAGACGGACAGACAGACAGATGGACATGGCTAGATCGGATCGTCTCGTCGAGCTGATCAAGAATATATATACTTTATGGGGTCTACGATGGTTGCTTTAATGCGTTACAAACTTTCAGACAGACTGATAATACCATTTCACACTACTGTGTGAATGGTATAAAAATGTGACCTTGAAAAACTCGAGCGCGTCAGATTTTTATACAGACGGTTCAACTTGATGTCCTAGTTGTCCCATATGATATTCTGACAATTATATGGAGGGATATTGTAAATCTGACAATAATAAACTTCGATTAAAACATAATAGCACTTATAATTCACAAATAGTTTTTACGACGCAAATGTTCGAAATTTTCTAATGTTCCGCTCAACTTTCTTAATTTTTTCTTTCATATGAACCTTCTCCTGACAATAATAAACACAACAAAAAAAGAATTAGCGAAATTGTTCCATCCGTTCACAGTTTTCAGCATCTGTACGCTTCATCTTTTATTGATGTGTTTAGCTACATCGCCCCATGAAAAACGTCAGATAATATGTTTTTCGTAATCCTAATAGGATTTCTTACAAAATAAAAAAAATTCAATCGCGCTCGAGTATTTCGAGGTAATGTTTTTTGTTTTTACAACTTTGTGACTCGCCCATTTCCTTATACCACGCTCAAATTGTCAGATTATTGAAATATACACTTTTCTGCATGTACTTAACTTACCTTGTCTTAATCTGACGAGCTCGACTTTTTCAGATGATCGATTTTTTTTCTTAATCTGACGGCTGCCCTCAACGCACGCCCCTATATTAAGGGTTCATATATGGTAGGGGTACAATACAGGGTACGAGGTTTCTCCCCATATGATTTTCTGACGCGCTCGAGTAACGCTCAAAATCCCCGCTTGGGCTCCCCTACTATAATGTTATTTCAGTTTATACAAATATGCTTTTAACTTGCATTAGTTGTTAATGTTGAACAGTATATCTCGGTTTCTCATGTGACCTTAACTTCTGTTACAACAATTATAAAGAAATAAGAATTAAAATAAGAGTTTTATAATAATTAAATATCACACTTTGATGTGATATGCAACTAATAGCGTAATGACAAAATGAATTGCCGTAATTAAAAAAGAAAAAAACAATTTTTTTTTGTCACAGGTGCATTTCAAACCACGTCAACTTTTGGTTAGTTGAGATAATAAAAACCGATGTTAAGAGCTCAACCTAATCAGTTATTTATTTGACAGTGGCAGCAACGAAAGAACGAAAACTCGAAATGTCAGAAAATAGTTACAGTTTTGAAAAACTTTTAAATACTAAATACATATTTTTCCGTGCAACGGGATGTAATTTTTTCAAGTTTAAGCGCGTTAATGGACGCTTAGAGAGCAATGAGAAATGGCGTTGTAATCTGGTTTCAATTTTAATTTTTAGCGAATTATGTGCCAACTTTGTCACCGTGTGCTTAGCCCTTCGCGAGGGTAATATGGAAAAGCTCACTAAAATGCTACCAAATTATAGCTATCTTATGATGTTTTTCATTCGCGGCCTTTCATTAAATAAATATCAGAAGGAAATATTGGATGTTGTCAACGAGTTGGATCGTTTATATCCACGTACCCGGCAGCTACAAAAGCGACTTGGGCTGCCTAAGGATTACGATACACTACAAATAAGATTTAAATATCTTAACTATTTCACAAGCATTGCCATTGTGATTTATTTTATGATGCCGCTACTCAACTTTTTGTTATATCAAAACTACAACGATCCAGTGTCGCTCGATTATCATATTTTAGTCACCTGGAAGCCATTTAAGTCCCAGTATCGTGCCTATCCGTACATTTTAATTTATGAATTAATTGTGACGGTCTCTGGAATATCTCAGTTTTTCACTTGGGACATCATATTTATGATAATACTACGTCAGATTTGTTTGCACTACGAGTTTCTTGCGGACGAGATAATGCGCATGAATTCATTGGAAAGCAATGATCCATACAAGGCGAAATCGTTCCACGAGCACTGGATGAAGTCCATCGTCTTTCAGCAGCACATTAATCGTTTAGCTAAAAAAGTAAATGAGATATTCAATCTATCGATTTTCGTATCGGATTGTGCCTGTGTTGCTTGTATTTGTTTCAGTCTCTATCTCATGTTGAACACCGACAAGATATCGTCTCTTATAATTTTTGTTTGTCCAAGTATAGTAACTACATTCATGGCATATGATACAGCGAAGATCGGTACTCAGCTAACAATATCGGTATGTATAGCTAATTGAATCGTTCAAAAAAATACCGTGAATTGTTCAATGAAACACAAAATGATTATTATTTATCCAAATTTATTGTATGTAAGGTCCCTTCCGATATAATACACATATACCAACGTATAATCGAATCATCAAAACATTTTTCAAACGCATTTTTTCGGAGTCGACTTCAGATCTCGTCGCGAATTCTCTTTTATTTTTTCTATCGACTGAAAATAGGTGCATCGAAGTGAAAATTTTAGTATTTGTTGTACCTTAACTCGCTTTTTCGGTTTCAACTTAGTTGGATGTCGCCATGCCGAAACTTGTTAACTGGTTTCCATGAAAAACTCGTCAAACCCAATGCGTTTTATGAATGTTGTCTAATAAGTTTTGACATTGACTTTAAACGGGCTGTTTAAATTATCAATTCCCGGTACTTTTTTTTACAGATTTATGTTTTGTAACTTTTAATTTTAAAAATTTTGTTTATCCACAGTCAGACAAATGCCAAGAGGCGCTCTATTTTCAAAATTGGTATGATGGTTCTATTAAGCATCAAAAATTGTCATTGATCTGGATGCAGCTTACACAGAGTCCAATCAATCTGACTGCTTTCAAAATGTTCGTAATAGATATGTTACACTTTAAGGAGGTAAGCCTGTAGATAAATATTTTTTTCTATCCAGTCTAAACTTATAGTACGTACAATAAGGTCATGCTGTTTGCTTACCAATTTCTGATGTTTCTACAATCAATGGGTCGATGAGCTGCGATGGAATGTATCTTTGGATTAAATTCAAAATTTTATTTATGAACTATAGTCGATGGCCAAGCGGCTTATGATATTTTTATTTACAAAATACCAATATCTATGTTAACAAAGTTATTGCTTAAAATTAGTTATACTATATACTATATATTAGTATATATTAGTAGTTGCACCAAATAAATCATTTACTTTTACGCTTTCCGTGTAGTTGCATATTATATAAATTATTTTTGTCATTTGATAACTTTATTAAATTCACCTTGAAGTAAGATACCATCATAAGAAAGTGTTCAAAGTGCAGATCTATAAAGTTTTCAATTAATTTCAATTGAAATTTAATGTTTTGGTATCATATCATCGCCGCTTAGAGTCCTGCGCAGAACTTCATTTATTAAAATCGGTTCAAGTCCAACAAAGTGCAGAGAATGAAATATTTGTATTCATTAATTTTCCAACGTGTTTCAAGTGTGATGAAAAATTTCATAATCACTTCTCGGCAGGCGTCGTCAACGATCATCATGGTCGACAACATCCACAACAAATCGCAGCGCACTCGCTATAGATATTTATATTGAGTACGTTATACAACAATATAATATAATAATAGGACCAATTAAGCCATTGATGTTCAAGTCAAGGCGGTTGAATGCGAAGGTACGCATCCGTCTATCTGTCTATACTTTTGTCCAGCACGTTGCTCGTTAGCTACTTTTTAGCGTTTGGAGGACACTGCAAACGTGGAGCCATGAAGCGGAAATTCAATTCACAGTCTAACATGGCAGTCGCCATGTTTAATCAAATACGTGACTTGATTTCAATTTCGGTTGTGGCTTTCAACGTTCAATGCCAATGGAAGACTGAAAGCATAAAACGCCGTGAAGCGCGATTTTGGCGCTCATCTTAGCAACGCGTTGTCATCTTAAAAATGCGTTTTAGTGGTGTTTAATTTTGGATTTTAACTAAATAGATGAATTTATGCTAGTAGTCATATGTATTATAACATGCCAAAATATGTATTCTTCGATACTATGAAAGTTTTTAAAGCCAATTATTTTGTAACGGTAGAAGTAAGAGTATTGTCGACATCTTTTCGATCAATGTTGAATCGTTTATAGTTGTTAGATAAAAGTCTATATAAAAAGTTTCTAGCTGTATACACTATTTTAAGCTTTAGAAATGCATGCATTATTTATTTCAAAGCCTGTTTTAATATTTCTAATACTTTTTTTACCCGTAGCCTAGACATCTAAACATATAAAACCGAAAGTATATATGTATATTTGTATGTCCGTTATAGACAGATACACGTTCCAACCATTCGCCGTGAAAATTGGTGTGTATATGCTTTTACGAACAGAGAAGGTTTTGCATATATATATAAAAAAAAAAAATTTAATTTTTATTATTTTTTTTTTAAATTTTTTTTTTAAATTTTTTTTTGTTTGAAAAATAAAATAAAGTACATTTTCCATAAAAATATATTTTTAAAAAATATATAAACAAATACAAAATTAAATAATTAAATAAATGGAAGGTACAGAAGAGACAAGGGGAAGGGCAGCAACGCGGCGCGTACCAGCTAGTATCTACTAAACATAGCTTCTAAATTTTGATTACAATTAGTAATGAATTAGATTATATATTTAAAAGAATTGTAATGATTATGTAATCGTCTTGTGAATAGTTTTTGATTACTAATTGATTACGATTATAAGTAATCAAAAATAATCACGACTACTGAAGATTATTAGGAAACAATTACAATTAGCTAAAAATAATCAAACAAATAATTTGATTATTTTCAGATTACTTTTGATTTTTTTGGTTGAAAAAGAATCAGGACCGGCCCGAAAAAAAGTTCGTTTGGACGCGCCTTCTCATGCGGGCAAAATTATTGTCAGAGCAAAATTTTACACAGAAGTGGAAAAAGTTCGTTTTTATGTGATTGTAGGAAGTTTTGTGTTTCTTGACAAAGTTTTGTGACGTTCGTCTTTACGACTGTAATCTTTCATATTTCTGGCCTATATTCTGGCCTAACGTTTGATGGAAAACTATTACATGCGATCGTAAACTCTACATTGCCTGTTACTATTCTGGAAAGGAAAGCTTTTATTGCTCTCTTCCAAGAAACTGGTACGAAGGTGATGTGCAGGCAAACGGTGGTTAAAAGGTTAGAGGAAAAGTACAACGTAATGATGCAAAATATTAAAAAAAATATTTCCTCGGCAAAATATTTTTGTAGTACTGCAGACATTTTGTCTGGAAACCACAGGAGCTTTCTGGGATACACGTGTCATTGGCTTAATGACAATCTGGAACGTCAACCATGCCTGATTAGTTTTATTTTAATAATGATGGTGAGCTTCTTTGAGCTTTAAATTGATTTTGATTAAATTTTAAACTGTTGTTGTTTGCAGATGATGAAAATGACATAACTCCATCTCCGCAAGAGTCAATCAAATCTGACCAGCGAACAATAATTAACAACAAATTTTGTTGCTATTTAAACGATAATTCAACTGATGAATTGATTTGGCAGAAAAGTGATATCATCAAGGAGGCATTTATTTTCTTTAATACACCTTTGAAGTCATCAGGGCCAGTCGAACGCCTTTTTTCGTTTACCGGAATTGTAAATAGCCAAAGGCGACAGTCATTGTCCGATTTTTCTCTAGAAAAATTGGTTTTAATTAAAGCAAACTCTAAATATTTATAAATAGTATTGCTTAAATTTTGTTAATAATCAAAAAAAAAAAAAAAAATCAAAAGTAATCTGAAAACAATCAAATTACTTTTTTTGATTATTTTTAGTTAATTGTAATTATTTTCTAGTAATCTTCAGTAATCCTAATTATTTTTGATTACTAGTAATCGTAATATCATTATAAATCTAAAATAATCGTGTTTGAATCATTAATTTACCCAAAAAAAAAAATAAATAATCTAATTACTAATCATTATGACTAGTAATCATTATTTAACAGCTATGGGCCCAACCAATTTTTCATTTAAATTTATTTCTTTCTGGCTATACACATACTCGTACAAAGTTTGATAAAAAACGAGAGAAAAAAGGTTTACTTCGGTAGAACCGAAGCTTCAATACTCTTTACACGCCTTCATTTAATTTTTAAGGTGCTTAGCTCATAAATATCTGAATTTTTCGTCCATTGATACCACAATATCGAGTTTCATGTTAATATAGACTGTTTGATACCCGTTTTCAAATCGGTATATTAAACACTGATTAGTTTTGATTCATAAAGGCAGGGACAGACAGACGGACATAGCTAGTTTGAGTGAGGAGTATATAACAACGGAAATATTTGTAGTTTGTATGGTTTATAAATCCGATTCCAAATTTTGTTTGTCTTGTTGTCTCTTCATGCTTTCTTCACTGGGAAGAAGTTTGAGATCGTTGTGTAAAGGACTCCCGGTTGTAACGGGTCTAAAGCTGGGATAGCTCAGCTTTTCCAGAGTCTGCTTTACATAAATTTGTATTTGCAGACCCTGATGTAAGGAAACACTTTATTTTTTTTATTGAATTATTTCTTCTTTATTTGTTGTTTATACTTTTTTGCTTTATTTGTTTATCGCTACGTTATATTCGTTTCTTCTCTTTCTGCTGGTGCGTTTCCGTTTCCTTCGGTCCTTCACTATTACACTCGAATATGTCATGAATGATCTGTGTGCCAACAAAGCCTCAGCGTCCGTTTCACCGAAACCAAGTACCCCGCAGTGATACATTTTGCGTACTTTAACCTCAAGGACTTCACTTGGCACTCAATATCCTCGTTTCTTCTTTTGATATTCCAACAAGTGCCCAAATCGTACTCAACAAGAGTTCAGAGCCATACACAACCATAGTCCAAAAACCATCTGAATAAGAGCCAAGACTATACTCAACAAGAGTCCAAAACCATACTCAACCAGAAACCAAAATCCACTCAACAAGAGTTCAACAACCAACTGAATTAAACCGTGGCGTTTCCAACAAGCGCCCAAACTATAATGTCCTACTGCGACAATGGGGCTCCTTTTATATCATTTTTATTACTGGTCCCGTTGCATGGCGCCAGATTGTCGCGCCACTCCTTCTGTATACCCCTGCGCGCTGTTGAATTTAAATTGGTTTCTTATGCAATTTGGATGTCATCGCCCACAACCTCATTCAAAATACATTGCCCAAAAACAACCACATATTAAGTTTATCTCGCTATTTCCACTGAATTTTTGGCGCTCCGTTAAATTTGGGCAATGTTATTGGCCCACCAATGACGTCATCATTGCATCTACAACAGTTGCATACATATTGGCGCTGTTACATAATTCGAACGGCTGCAATAGTTAAGTCATGCCTCTGTAATCAGAGTATTGCTTAACATTGTCCGTTTGGCACTGTAAACCATTTAATTTATATCCTGGCCCTTCTACATCTTCAGGATCACTTGCAGTGAAATGCCATCCCTCTTTTCCATGCGTAACCATATACCCTGTGTCTCGCAACTATTCCCCTTGACTACAGTAACCTGTGTCAGTTAACGTATGTTTGTTTAAGCTTGACAGTCCTCTGTTTTGCTTTCCGGCACTGGGTTTACAGCTTTTCTTCACCTAATCCGATAATAATATCGAATTTGTATTCCGGATCGACCTGTATTGCAATTTTAATGCCTAGAATTGAGTTTTTTAAGCCGCCTTGTAATGGCCAGTGACTTCATTACCCGTAACAGTCCTCGAAGTTCACTGTTCTGCTACTGCGGTTAGCATTTCCCTCTTCTGTTATATTCACCACCTCTGTTCTGCTGTTAACACAATACCAGCTGTTAACACCCTGTTGCTTGACCTATCTATTATCTCGCTCTGTTGCATTCTCGATCGCATTGACTCTTCTTTACTGATATTGGTACCGCTGTGGCAACACCAGGTATTTTGTAAGTATGAAATTTAACGGAAATTTCATTCCCTCACAGTTGCTGAATTCACAAAGCAATTCTTGAGCAATGTGTACGTAATTTCGGTTTTGCCGCCACACACAGATAATTACAGTGACCAAATTTTCACTCTACGATAAATCATAGAAAAGTTTCGCGAGTACAACAAAGATCCAACAAAGTTCTTCAACGCCCTATCTGAACTTGGCATTCCAGCAAAGATCGTGTATCTTTGCATGATGACGCTATCACACACAAAAAGCATAGTCAGAGTAGGAAAATACCTCTCCGAGAGGTTTCCGGCAGGGAGATACGTTATCGTGCGACTTTTTGAATCTTCTGATTGAATGCATGCTACTCCAATGTCCACACATAGAACGGTCGGCCACGATGTTCTGTAAGGAAGTGTACCTCTCGAGTATACTTATGGCATCGACGTCATAGGGACGAAGAAATGGCGAGTTAGCAAGGCGTTCTTAGAGATTTAGAAACAGTCACGTCTCATGGATCTAGCGGAGAACGATGAGTTGGCGATGAGCTTCGTACGAACCGCGAGCTATATGATGAGTTTGACCAATTCCATCTGCAGTGCTTGGCAGGTCGTCCTACCCGGATGAACAACGGCGCTGTGAGGGAAGACCTCTGCCAACTTGGAATTGACAATAACTGGTGCCAGCATGCGCCACGCAGCTTACTACGTGCGCCCATGACCGATATACGATTGTAGAGCCATAAGTAAGTATCTATATATTTACAAGAATGTATAAGTATTCTGCTCTTTACAAGGGCTTGTAATTGAGAGTGATTATAACGATTGAACCATTTTTGGAAATAAGTGTCATATATATCGGTGCTAGAGGCTTTCAAGCTTTATGAGCGCTAAGAAAATTTTGTTCGAAAAGTGGCTACGGTAGAATCACCACTTTAAACTATCCATTATCGTATATTTTAGACAATAAACTAATAGAATTCTGAGTGGAATTACACATATCTTTTACAGACTACGTATGACGGCCATACGCCTTTGAAACAACGAATTGGAAATTCCGTTATAGGTAGATAATATATAGCCCATATTGATTCGGACATTCAAGGCTACTTAGCAGTGCACATTGGGCCAGACAGCCGATTAATTTAGCATAAATTCAAAAATTTCATGCAAATCAAAGTTTATTTCATTATTAAATGTTAATAGTGTACACTTCAACTAAAAAAAGCTCATAAATATTTTTTGTTTATATGCAGCCCTGACCTTTTTTGCAACACTTTAAAGTCAGCTGTTCGCCCATATGCGGACAATAGTAAAAAACGTGGGAAACTTTTTATTAACTTTGAGAGCTTACCAATATTATTCTGTTGATAAAAATTAAAATCAAAATAATGGAAAAGAAAAGGCAGAGTATGTAGAATGTTTATGTTAAAAGCAATTTTGTTCATATATTCAATGTGTTTTTTGCGTGCATTAATTTGTGTTGTCAAAACTAGAATATGTAAATGCAGGACCCCGTCTGAAGAGAAAATTAGCATCCGACTTAGCTGGTAATCAAGATGCCACCATATCGAATTTCAAGTTGATATTGACGTTTTCCATACAAATGCATAAAAGTGAGCTGTGGGTTTATATGGAACTACCTGAAAATGTGGGCGGGACACGCCCATTTGTATATTTATATGGAGCGGTTGTCCACCAAAATCCACCAAATAGAGTTTCAAGCTAATATTGATTTAAATGAAGAATTTTTTCATAGAAAACACAAAATTGCACGGTGGGTTTATATGGGGGCTACCCCAAAATGTGGGCGGGCCAGATCGGCGGTAAGAGTAGGCGTGGTCAGATCGGTATGAAACTAAAATATATTTTCATGTACATCGATACAATTATTTGTACCAAATTTTAAGTCTCTAGCTTTATTATTTTAATTTACGTTAAAATATCGGGTGTCTGGCCCAACCTAATAGTTCTAGAGTTTACTGCCAGCATACAAGCTCACCAGATCACAAATTTTTTCTAACGTCGTTTAATTCTATCCATTCATTACTCATTGAAGAAAAAACTGTTGCATGATTTTAGGAGCTATTACACATCAAAATTACATAGAGAATACTATTTTAAGCTTACTCGTTATCCACAGGAAATTTAAATGGTATATGCGGAGTGTTCTGTAAACACTAGAATGTATTTGAGAAGGTACTCTGCTGTGTTAGTAACCTTAGCGACACTAACTCCTTGAATTGTGGTAAGCTGTACAAAATAACGTATCTTTTTTTGTTCCAAGCGAAGAAAAACTTCCGATCTGCCTAACGTCGCTTAATTACGTTAGATATACGGTCAATAAATCATCTTTCTATTTTAGACTGTATGATTGGTTTATAGTTAAACTCATTCCATCCTCATTCTAGAACTTAAACTATTTAGAACTTAAATATTTGTGTTAACTCGATTGTAAATTTTGTTTACACTGGCGTAAAGGTAAATCAACAAATCTACCGTGAGAAGATTTTAATCGATGCTTTGTTACCTTCGGCACGTAAACAATTCGGTTGAAACCATGCCATAAAGCCAGAGAAACCCAACAATTTTTACAAGATAACGTTCTCAGCTTCATTTCTTCACAACAATGGCCACCATATTCCCCAGAATGCTCAATGAATTTCTCCATATGGTCCATTATGGAACCCAAAGTGTCAACAAAAAAATATGCGACGGGCAACGCCTTAAGGATTGCTCTTCGCCGAGAATGGGACAAAATACCAATGTACCACATTCGTGCTGCGGACCAACTTGATGCTATAATTCGCATTAAAGGTGGCCACATCGAACAATAACATATTTTTCTTAAAATTTTAAATGTTTTTACGATATACTGAAGTTTGTAAATAAAAAATTAAAAAAATACAGCATTTTTCATTGGTAACACTTCGAGCGCCAATCCTGTAAACACTCATACAATCCAGGATTTGCCTACTTGAATTGATCCATAGTGGTATTAATAGTATATTGAGTACGGATTTCTTAAACGTAGTACAAAATTCTTGGTTGAAGAACATTTTTGTTTTAAACCCGAATTTTTAAAATTTAGCCAAAAGACAAAAGGGCTCCAGAAGTAAAACAATTTTTTTTATTTGATTTTTTTTTGTTTTTGTTTTTATTTGGTGAATTTTAGTGGACAATCGTTTCATATACATACACAAGAAGGCGTGTCCCGCCCACTTTTTGAGGCAGCCCCATACAAACCCACAGCTCACTTTTATGCATTTGTATGGGAAACGTCAATATCAACTTGAAATTCGATATGGTGGCGTCTTATAGATGGTCACTTCATACACATCTACGAGTCGGAGTGTACCGCCCACTTTTTGGGGTAGCCCCTATCTAAGCCCCCCTTTTGTGTTTTACAATACGATTTAAAATTTCGTGTGAATCGTATCAGAGCTTCGGTTCAACCGAAGTTAACTTTTTTTATTGTTTCTCCTCTCAGATATTGATTTAAGAATTTTCTACTTCTTCAATTCAAAAGGTTTGTTCTTAGAATTCGATTATAAACTTATTTCAAGAATTTTATACTTATTTTTAGTATTTTCGCGCTCGATTTATAAATTAATCCGTTTTTTACTTGATTCAAAAAAATTGTTACAACTAGATAAACTGGGTCAAATGAATACCAATTTGTCTAAACGAATGTGCGAAGTCCTAACAAAACGAATGGAGTTACTATGGAGTACTGTTTAACACAACAAATTTTGTCATCATGTCAGTCGCGAAGATGTTCTAAACGTCGTCGAATATACTATATTCGATCGACTGCATAAAGCACTTGGAGATGATGCCTGTTCTTCAGTTGAGTCAGATGAAGAACCTGAGTTTGAGTGTACTCAAATTGAAATTAAAGTTCAATTTGAAAACGCAATTCCTCGTACATTAAATCGAGAGCACCACCAAATCGAAAATGTACAATTGAAGAGTTATTTTTGAACAAGGTGGAGACCGTGATAAATATTTAGAGTTAACCTACCAATCTCTCTTAACAATGTAACCAAGCAGCATTGAGGTTTAGAATCACTCAAATTTTGAATTTTAATATGAGTTTTACTGAATTATCAGGCATATTCCGGTTCCAATTTCGGGAAAATTTTGCCAAGTGAATTCGATAAAATGATACATTTTTCACGTATAAGATGATTTTAAGATAAAAATTCACTTGCCATGAGTAAAATGACTTGCTCAATGACAAATGATTACAAATCGCGCAATCACCACATACGTGAAAAATTTACTATTTTATACAGTTCAAATTCAAAACATTCCCGCAAATTAGAAACGGAACAGGCCTGTATAACTCAATCATTAATACTGAATCTGAAATATAATATAGTTTTTTTTTTTTTTTTAATTTTTGATTATGCACAATAGTTGGACTGTTTTATGCATTTAAATTATAAAGAATGCTTTATATATTTGTATTATATATTTGTATTATATAAGCTTAAAATATATGAAAATTTACCGGTTAACCGGTTACTTCGCAAAATCATTTATCGATTACCGGTTAGTTGAAAAAGCCCAAAAAAATGGATTCTCTAATAAGTAGTATAAAACGAATTTGCTATCAGCGTCTGTTTGTTGTTTGTGAACAACGCAACGAATTTTAATACGGGTTTCACTTTCATTTAAAGAATATCTTCCGGGAGGTTTATGTGAAGTATGGTCGTATTCGGTGGTGCTTAATATGTGTAATCTATACTAATATTATAATATTATATAGAGGTAAAGTTTGTGAGTTTGTGACGTTGTAGGGGGTAATCTCTGGATTTACTGAACCGATTTGGAAAATTCTTTTACCAATATTTTATAAATATTTGTGAATAACATAGGCTATAATATATGACGATATACACACTAAATCAAAGCGATTTTAGTATTTATTTTCTTTTTATTTAAATTTTTATTTTATTAAATTATTTAAATAGGTAGGAATTTGATTATTTGTTAATATATATATATATGTACTTACACGACTTACGTCTTATTGTTTCCATAAAAAGTTCTGAAAAAATAAAGTCTGTATGCTGAACAGTCGCAGCGGCTTGCCAGCCAAAGATCAATTACCTCAGCAAGACGTGCTAGGGAGACTAGCACCGAAAGGCCTCAGTGACTGGCTAACCATAGACAGAATATGTCGGAACTACGTGATAGGAAGTCTACGAACATCTAGAATACGCAATCGAAGTGCACCTCACAGTAATAGATCAGCTTTCAATTATGATCCCAACATCGATTATGCTAAGCAGCGCGCAGAAACAATTAGAGCAATGATTAAAACCTGCCCTAAGTCTTTTGCAAAAAAAATGGAGCGATGAACCAAATGGTATGTGTTGTGCTGCAGGTAAAGTGATTCTCCCTGGTATTGAAGAGCCACCACAACCTGTAAAAAGTCTCTTGACAAGTGAATATCCGTATTCTACGCATTTTTTAAACAATATACGTAATTGTAATCCACTATTTCAAATGACGTCGTTCGGTGCCAAAGAGATTCGCGAATGAAACTTTATGCCTACTTTTAAGATAGAGATTCAGATTTATCATTTAATTGTGGGTGCTTGGGTAAGGGGTCATGGGGAAGGAGGGACAGGGGGAAGGAGTGGCAGTTGGAAGGAGAGGCAGGTGGAACGGCAGAAACGCGCCGGGTATCAGCTAGTTATTTCATATATTAATATAACAGTATGCCTTGATTTGCCTCAATCAAAAAACTTCATAAGTAAAACTTTTGTAGATAAAAAGTTAACTTGGGTAATACTCTTCATATTTGCCAGTTTTTTTTGCGGGAACTCTGGTGTTTGAGATCAGTTTTTTTTGAATGGAAAAATAAATTTTAATAGAGTAAAATTTATTCAAATTAGTATTTGGCATGAATTTCGCCTTTTGATGGTTGTGGATAATTTTGTTGGACGTTGAATTATTAGAATTGAATGAATTAAATTAAGATTTAAAGAAATTTTGGATCGAGTGGCGACTGCAATTTTGTTGTTGTTTTTTTTTCAGCGATGAAACGCATTTTCACTTGAATGGATGCGTTAACAAACATTTTTCATTGATCTAAAGTCACAGTCGTTGTGCAATTTCCTCAGCTGATTATTGGACCGTACTTTTTTTGAACAAAATGAGGTCACATTGAGAGTGAAATCAGACCGCTACACAGAAATAAGAACCGTTGTTGATTTTATAATTGTACATATTTGAAACGCAACGCCCTTAATTTGCAATTTAAAATTTTTATTCCAAAAATAAGAATAGAGTATAACTCCATCGCTAACATTGTTCAATTTACCAGCTTATCAATTTCAATGTGCGCGACAGAGGCGCAAAAACAAATTATAATTACATTTTTTTCAACAATGCAAATAGTAACAAGAAAAAACGTGAAGTTCGGTAGAACCGAAGCTTTAATACCATTCACACGGAGGGAGGGGGTGGTCTTAAATAGGGGCATCCTCAAAAAGTGGGTGGTACACGCCCACCAGTAGATGTGTACAAAGCGACCATCTGTAAGATGCCATCATATCGAATTTCAAGTTGATATTGGCGTTGTTCATACAAATGCAGAAAACTGAACTGTTGGGTTGTATGGGGTTGTATGTACCTCAAAAAGTGGGCGGGACACCAATATTGATTTTAGATCTGGGTCCACTCCGCTCCAAGTCAAAGACTGAATTGTAATAAGCTCTTCAAGATCACGCAGTTATTTTCGTTTCAACCGAAGAAGAAATTCCATCTTAATCTTTTTTGGCGCTTTCATAAAGATATTGAAACATTTTCATAAAATAGATATCAGTCCTATTAAAATTACAATATTTATTGATTTAATTAAATATACATTTCGACAAATGCAACATAAATACAACATAAAAAGTAGTCCTAACCATAGGACTAAATTATGCATCTAATTATTGGGAAATTTGAAGAGTCTTCGGCCACGGGTGTTCTCAAATATATTACCCTTTGCAGTTATATTGATTATGTGCATTTTGTTTGGAATATAGAAATTTAATTGTACTTGAAACAAAGTTTCCGGCAAATATGCGGGTAAATTGTCCAATGCGCTAATGTTTCGGTAATAGAGCAGTCCCTAAAAATAAAAGCATGTTTAATAACAAATTCACAAATACGTACACATATATGGTATTAACCTTCGGTAAGGGGCATTTTTTTGGCTGATTTGTGTTGTTCGTAATACTCTTGTATACATATTCCAGCAAGGGGTGGACGCCGAATTCATTTAAAAACTTGCAACCATCAAAGTCATATTCCACCAATTTATTGAACTTGTGTTTAGGTGGTCGTGGCACAAGAAGTGTAGCAGATGCCCATATTGATGTTACCTCCTCTAATACCATAAATTCGGTTGTCAATTTTGAATTGTCAGTGGGTTCAATATAACACTTTACATCGTTAATAATTTTGTGATTTCCAATGCATTCATATGAGCTCCATTCAAGTTTATAACGTGAATGCTGCAAGTAATTATATAAGTTTAGAACAAAATTAAACACTTTTTTCGGTGAAGATTTTATAAACTTAATATCTTATAATCTTAACCGAGATAATTTGTCTTTTGTATGTTTAGTTTAGTGCAAAGAATATATGATTGTATTGCAGGATGTGCATAATTTATAATAATTAAACAATAATTTTATTGAAAACTTAATATTTTTGTTAACTGCATTGAAATTTTGTGTTTACACAAACTGAGGTACAAAAAATTAATCAAATATTATGAAGTAAATGGTTTTAAAATATGTTGCAAACTCATTAAAAGAAACATCCTAGGCCTGATAGTTGCTGCGCATATTCTTTGGGATTATTTTTTTGATATCTGGCTAAAAGTCGGTACTTAAGCTACAATTTTATAGAGGATGCATATTAATAAGACACGTCCACTTTCTGGGGTAGCCCCCATACAAACCCTCCAGCTACTATATAGCTGCTAAACGTTTCGAAATTTCGAGTGAATTGTATCAAAAGTAGAGGTGGGCGACATGCTTTTTGTCGTGACACATCGAGTCACGCGTGTGCACGATGTGTGCCGTTGTCTAGCGACTTCGAGCAGAGTAAAATAGTGAGTGAAGGGTTTACCAAAAGGGAAGTCCGAACTTTGACTGCTCCTGGCTACTATATTCGTTTAACACTATTTGATATCTAGTGCACGTGCTCTTGTTGGGTCGTGGCTTCCCCAACATTTGATCGTGCGTGCGTGTTTGTCAATACCAACTTCGAGCTAGTGTTCGAACGGGCCTAAGAAATCAGGCACGCGCCTATCTCTAATCAGAACTACGGATCACACATAGTGTGAATAGTATTATAATATTGTCACGGAGTTTTTAACGCTTTAAAGATAGACTATTAAAGGAAGCCAACATTGTATATAAGAGTATACTATGTCTGTAGAAATGTGTGTAACAGCAAAAAGAATCGTAACAGACATAATAGTGTACATCTACTTTTGATCAGTATGAAATCATGACCCATCATGACCCTGTGGCACGTTTCAATTGGTTTACCAGCAATTGTTGCTTGGATACTGGCTTCGAGGACATTCAAAGCTTTGGAACCGTTACGAAATACTTGAATGGAACTTATTAATGGGCGTAGAAAACTTAAAAATGGAATGAACGCATTAAATGATTTGACAATATTTTGGTAGATACGTGTGAAAACTTCTATTCTCTTATTTAAAGCTTTCTCTTGTTTTTATCTTTTCCATTCTTCTTATGCCAAAAAAAAAAAAAAATAAATAAATAAACAAGCCGACTTCGAGGATCAACACCTGGAACCGCTATAAGCTCTTCAGGGGTACGTAAATATTTTTGTTTAACCCGAAAAATACATTCCATTTATTTCTTGTTTGGCGTTTTCATAAAGATATTGAAACATTTTCAAAGTTGCTTAACATAAAATAGATTAAAATAAATTACAATATTGACACTAGTTTTAGTAAGTAATCAAGTTTATTTGAACAAATATTTGTTCAAATAAACTTGATTACTACATGAATCCTATATGAAAATATATCAGTTTAGAAAAAATTAAACACTTCATTCGGTTATATTAGAGTTTATAGTTAATTTAGCTTCTCATTAACTCATTTACGAAAAACCTTCACTGTATCCAATAATCCACAGGCACAAAATATTATTGAAAACTTAAATATTTTTGTTAACTCCATTATAAATGTTTGCATAGACTGAACGACAAAGTACTACTAAAATAAAATTGTACGAAGCAAGTCGTTTTAAATTATGTATTACAAACTCATTATATAATAATTATTATGTTGTCATAGTTTAGAAAATGAATCTAACTCAAAGTTTTATGCATTGTACAAAAATATTTTTAACGGAGTATATTAGTTTTGTTGTGCAGTGAAAATGTTTGTAACAAAACGAATGAAATATCGGAAACTCCATGAAGTATATGCAGGGCAGCATAATCGTCCTTTTTTCAAACGCATTTTATGAATAAGATTTTATTTTATATTTTTTTTTATAATGTAGGTTTAATATCCAAAGATTTGTTTTGCGCAGTTTTGAAAAACATATCAGATAGGTGATCTCCCACATTTTCGGCATTTATAATAAACCTTACCAGCATATCAGCGAGTTTGTTGGCGACTTTTGCCCGGATGTTGGCCCTCAGTCATATAGGTTCCTTGGGCGATTGACATAAATGCAAAATATAAAAAAAAAACAAAAAAAAAAAACGGGCCAAATCAGGGGAGCTGGCTGGCCATTCCAAATCACCTCTTATTGAGATGAGGCGCTCCGGGAAGTGTACGCTCAAAATAATCATCGATGAGCCGTAGTCCTGTTTGTTGGGATGTGTTCCTTCAAAACAGCCATTGATGCTCTTGAAGTGGGAGCCATTGCTCCGCTCTGTTCTGAATTCACTATTACTGTGAACTCATTTTCACACTGTGACTTTCGGTGAATGCAATTCTCGGGGATTGGTGTCAGCCCAAAAGCGCATGTTGTGATTTTCCATTCAAGTGAAAAAAAAATTACGTCCTCTTTATCGTTTGCGAGAAGCGCTTCACATGCGTTCCTTCGAGAATTGAAGGCGCGCTCGAAGTTAAAAAAAAGAAGTATAATATATCAAAATTTGCCCAATCTCACAATGTATTAACACTTCCAATATTTCAATTTTCGGCAAAATCACAAAATGTACTTTTCAAAATTTATTTCGACTTATTAAGTAGGAATTGTATGATGCCAGCTTATCATTAATTTGAATAGCCTTCTAATGAGCTATCACATTGTTGAAAAATATTAAGCCGTTTGGCCACAGAATCTAGTTGTCATTAAAGGAAACATCGTAGACCTCATAAAGTATATATATTCTTGAGCAGCTTAATAAGATGAGTCGATCTAGACTTGTCCATCTGTGTCTATCTGTGCATTGCTGTACATTTTTTGTTTTTGTTTTTTTTTTGTTCCAATTTTTGAGATATTTAGCTGAATTCCGGTGTAGATGCTTATTTTATAACCAGATATGTCATCCATATGTCATCCATATTCAACAATCCACAGGCATAAAGTATTGTTAAAAACTTTATGTATAATAAGTATATAAACTTTAACATAATATAAATATTTTTAAATGTTTACAAATATGTGGCGACAATAAACGAATTGTTTCTAAATATATTATAATGTCATTCAAAAACCATTTTTTTTTTATCTGATTCCAAAATGTAATTTAACTTCAATTTGGTGATTAGCTAATAAAAATACCCGGTGTTGCCGGTGAAATTTATACTTCATATTTATATAGGTTCATATTTATTATTGCATAGTCTCAAAATCATTTAAAACTATTTTTGTGAAAAACCTTTTAATTTATTTACTAAAATTTTACATATATTAATATACGGTTCTAGAAGATTGAGAATTAGTAAATCAGTCAATCAAGTGATTATAATTACAATGCAAAAATTAACATAACAGAATAATTTCTAGCCATTTTAAAAAATACTGTGCTATTTCAAAAAAATCATATCGTATCATAAATTCAATATTGAGATATTGGGGTTTCGAAACTTTACGTCGAAGTACAATACAAAATAAATTAGTACTATAATTCCTATTATGGCTACGTATTAGGGTATATGACATTCATATTGTGAATCATTAGTTTGTTTCTATTTGCACATACATATATGTTATTATATTTAAATACTAGCTGGTACCCGGCGCGTTGCTGCCCTTCCCCTTGTCAGGCCTTTCCCCTGCCACACTTTCCCCCAGTCCCACCTTCCCCCTGCCCCTCTTTCCCAATGCCCATTTACTCTACCTCCAAATATATTACCCCTCTTCTCCTCTCCCTTTAATCCCTTCTCCAACCACCCCTTACGCTGCCCCAATTCCTCTGTCCCCTCCCCTACCTCTCCTTACTTTACCACCCTTTTTTCCTACCTCCTTCGATCCTATTCACATGTATACAACAATTCATCCCTCTATCTTAAATGGTACCCAGTGTTGTTGCCATTCCCCCTGCCATTACCCCTCCTTCCCTATTAACCCTTACCATACCTCTCATTCCCCTACCCCTCTTACCCCTGCCAATATTTCCTCTTTCCCAACACTCAACTTTCCGTTCCCTCTTCCCCCATTCCCCTACTTCTTCTTCCATTTTAAAAGGAACACGTCGCGTTGCTGCCCTTTCCTCTACCTCTCCTTCCCCTGCTCCTCCTGATCCATTCCCTACCACCTCTTCCCCTATCACTCCGTCCCCTTCACCATTCCTTTAACTCCCATGCCCTCCACGACCCCATTAACTCGTATATTAATTATATTATTAATTTTAATATAATTTTATTTTCCGTCAATTTTTCCTATGTTTTAATAGTTATTCTGCTATTTTACATACAAAAATACTAAAATCGCGATTAAAAAATGGGGGACGGGATAGGAGGGTGAAAAATAGTTTACGACCTATTCTAAGACCTACCGAACATACACGAAAAATTTCATAAAAATTGGTCAAGCCGTTTCGGAGGAGTATGGTTACAAACACATTTTTTGGGTTAATATATAGCCTATGACACTCACAAATAACGTGGCTTTCTATTGGTAAAAGAATTTTCAAAATCGGTTCAGTACATCCAGAGATTACCCCCTACAACCTCACAAACTTACAAACTTTACCTCTTTATAATATTAGTATAGATGAAGAAAAAATCGTAATTTTCTTTTAGTTTTGTGATGTACTAATAAACTAATAATCTACGACTTAAAATTATATTGCAGTATTACTGACCTTCTTTAAAATAAGAGAGTTAAAGCCATTTTATGGTGTAATTTTAAAAGTCTATGAACTAAAAATGGTGTACGGTCTAAAAACTCTCACTTTCCTTAAATATAATTCAAGTTTCTAGCCATTTCGCCATTTTTTCCTTACACTTTTGCTTTTACAATATATATAATCTCTTTTCCTTCTCAAACCTTCAACTAGGCGGACTCGTTGGTCTCCCGTGTAGTGGTACATTTTCTTTTAAGTATTTTTATTCTCGAAAAAACTTCAAATCGTTTGTAACGTTTCAAAGTGAAGCAAAAAGTGTCTTCTTCGGGTTAGTGGTAAATTATAACGCGCGCGCAGCTTTTGATTTCAGATCAGCTCATACTCTCAATTGGCACGGCTAGCAGCAACACCTGCGTAGCTATATGTAAGTCTCCCATGTAATTAATCAGCCTCCATCTTACTTCACTAATCAACTTTCAGCGGCAGCTATAATTGCTCTCAGCCGCGGCTCGTATATATCTAGCGAGGATAAGACGAGCATACATATATACATCTGTATATAGGTATGCAAACATAATTACATCTGTATACATAGAGATATATATGTATACATTATTATACATTATGTATATATTATGGTATAAATATGTACATTTATACCATAATATATCATCTACTATCAGCAATTCCTTTCAATTATATATTCTTCGAATTTACCCTTCATGATTGAGCCGAACAAAAACAAAAAACAAACAGAAAT
Source organism: Leucophenga montana (assembly GCA_035044765.1). Classification (NCBI taxonomy): domain Eukaryota; kingdom Metazoa; phylum Arthropoda; class Insecta; order Diptera; family Drosophilidae; genus Leucophenga; species Leucophenga montana. The sequence goes on from JAWNNQ010000203.1 coordinate 337,995, forward strand.
AAAAATATCAACAAAAAAAACGGTCCATAAATTTTCGACTATTACATATACTTTTCTATGTTCGTGAACAATCGTGCTTTTGGGGCTTTAGACACATTTTGCGTATATTAATGTGAATTATAAAAAACAATAGTCACCTAATCTAATTGCTCTAAAAATCCAAATAATTTTCTTTATATGCAGTATCTGCATGTAAAATGAAAACTTCTGCTGTACTTTATATACTAGACCCTGGGGAGGCACACTCGCTCACAACTGCCTAACATTAGTTTTATTTTTCTTTTCATTTGGTTCTTTAAAAAAATGTTGCAAACGAACCAAACAAGTTCAACATGTCTAAGTTATGGTTATTTGGTTTGATACAACAAAAGAATCAAACAAAATTAATAGACAATGCGAATGAACGAAGCAAACAAAGCAACAAAGTTCATATCGATTAGTATTCGACACTGCTTGACTCGTTCATCTTTTTCGCACTTTATGTTTAAAACCGTGGCGTATCACGCCTAGCTGCTGTCTTTATTGTTCCTTTATGAGACGAGTCGATCTAGCCATATCCCCCGATGCATCAGTAAGTCTGTCTGTGAAAAAAGTTCTCTGACTATAGAAGAGAAGACTTCGAGAAACTAAGTTCACGGGATATACACTAAAGATGCCGCACGGCATAACTCGCAAGCGTGGTAAAAAAATATTTTTAGTTCGATTTTGTGTTTAAATATTTTTATAAATTTATTATTTCATTGTTTCCTCAAAAATTATTGTCATATTTTCTTAGCGTTCTTTGTAATATACTTTATAGTAAGCGAAATTTGGATGTAAATCAATGCCTAGTATGAAAAAAAGGAAAAATATAGTCGAGCAAATCAAATATATAGCTCTTGTTTTATTTTTTATTTTTTTTAAGTTTACTCGTATATCTACACCATTCGAATAAATGCAGATATACGAGTAGGTACAAACTTACAAAATCTATTGGACGTCAACAAAAGAACCAGACAGAATATTTTTTAATTCATAATCTGAATCAGAATTGAAGACAACCTAACAACGAATGAAACCTGTTCCAGACAATTCAGCAAATCAATCAGCAGAAGTCAATCACTTGTTTCGTTTTGTTTTATTTATATTTTTATTTTTGCTGCACTAAGTCAGGGAACATACGAAAATAGAATTAACAATAACTTCGGTGAATCCGAAACATTTACATACTTCACATGACCAATCGTCAAAATGCATACATTTGCAGCAAAAAAAAAAAAAAAAAATTATGTAGGGGGCGAAACTTTGTTACCGCCGTTTTGTTTTCAAAATTCATGGCTTTATTATAAAAAAATGAACACACATTTATGATTTTAAAGTATTGCTCATCATTCGCCGCTACATTCTGCCATCTTTCTGGCAGCATACGGATTCCGCTTCGGAAGAACGCCCCGTCTTTAGAAACAATCCAAAAATCAACTCAATTTTGGGTTTCCTCATAATTACGAGAGTGCTAATCGGAACGATCAATGTCTGGTGAATAAAATGAGTGGGGTAGGGATTTCCATTTGAGCGTTTCCAACTTGATTTTAAATGTTTTTATAGCATAGGGCCGAGAAATGTCGTGATAAAAAATCACTTTGTCGTCACTCAGCTCGAATTGCGGCTTGGATCCATAAATATATGTCGTTCAAGCAGCTTTTCACTGGTAAAAAATGCCTTTCCACGTCTCTCGGTTTCAACTCGAATGGCATCCAATGTCTTTGATTCTGGATCATTCTCAGATGTTTGAGGCTATTTGAAATTGCTTCTCGAATCACTCCCAATAATCTTGCCAACTCTTCTTGACTTTGATAATAAGGAATGCCTCTCATTCTTTATCTTTAAAAAATTTCGCTCCTTCACCACTCACGACTTAGCGGCCTCACCATAAGTATCCAAGAGCATTCGGTGGCCTCAGGTGCATAATTCGTCATATTAAAAAAAAATGAACACCTCCCGCAAATGACGAGAATTTAGCTCATAAACTGACATTTTTAATCACGAATAACTAAATGATGTAAACACAAATCGACTACAGGTGATATATGGTTACGTTTACAAGATGCTCAAAGGTGCTAAAACCTGTTATAACATTGGGGATCGAAGGGAGGGAAGTGGGAAATGTTACCAACCGGGGTGGGTTGGGAAGGAGTATTAAAACGGTGGGTTAGGAAGGAGTATTAAAACGTCGAAAGAAATTCAATGGCTCAATGTAATTTTTTTTCCATTGAGAAATATGTACGTAAATATTTTCAATGTGAGGAGAGCTACTTTTGCTAAAAAAGATTGGATAGCTATGGTGATATTGGTTTCGGGTTGGGTTACATTTCTCGGTGTGATTTGAACTTTTATATAAAATTAACACTTCCATGCTTTAGATTTAGAAAAGTTTTCGAAGCAAAAACCCATATTCTATCTGCTTGGAATATAAAGAAGTCGCCATATAAAGTTTCAGCTCGAAATCCATAAAACGGAGCACATGAAACATAAAGCAACACGTAGACAGACAGACGTACGGACAAGGCTATATTGACTAGTCTCGTCGAGCTGATCAATAAGATATGTACAAAACATAAGCGTTTATGCCTTACAAACTTTCAGACAAACTAACAATATCCTCTTCACATTTTGTGTGTAGGGAAAAGAAAAACATTGTTCGATTTCTCATTTGGCTTAATGTTGTTGCTTTCGTCATCAGTCCCAACATCATCAGTGTTGTTGTTGATGATATTCTGTGAATTTGTTGAAAATAATAATAATAACATAATTGCAAATTGGCCAAAATGAATATCGAGTAAGAGGTAAAAAAATGCTACAGAAGGAGATAAAATGCCGTAGAAAAACGAACGAAGCCAAATTTTCAACATGATATATAATTTAAAGTTCCAAAGCAAAAAGATAACTGTGAGATGATGGAGAGAAAGACGAAAATGAAAATTATAGATTAAGGAGAAGCAACAATATACATATGCATATAGATACAATATATAGAGCATATGTCTGGTGACCTTGAAAGTGAAATGCGAATGTGCCAAAAGTTGAGCAGAGCACGAGACAACGAGAGTAAGAGAAAGCCATATAAACTATGAAAGGTATAGACGAGACACATAAATCAAGTTGGCTGAAATATTTAAACATATGAAAATTGTTTTTATCTATATATTTAAGTAAGAAAATTTAAAGTAGTATTAGTGAGCAGTTCCATCAGACCAAAAACGGGCATAACATATCTTTCATTAGTCTACTGCGACTTGTTGAGAGAAAATATTCTCACGTAGTTAACATTATGCCCCGGAATGGCAAAAAAAAATTGAGCAAGATCTCTAAAAAAATACGATGAAGGGACACATTTTAATGTTACAAGAATTCGTAAAAAGCTCATTATCGCCATCTTTATACTCTTCACTCATACCAATAGTGGGAATAGTCACAATGTTTGTAATGCAATAAAGGAATCATCGGAGACCCCATAAAATATACATATTCGTGATCACCATGACAAGACGAGTCGATCTAGCCATGTTCGTCTGTCTGTCTGTGCGTTCCTGTCCCCTCTATTCTCTCAATCTCTGAAATATTGGTTTGGAAGTTGGTATGGATACTTTTTATAACCTGAATCAACACAAAATCTAAAATGACCGTGATTTAATCACGAAAAAGTTTGGATAGATAACTGTAGTCTGTATAGAGTTTATATGCTATAATGTTTCATTCCGATCCAATTTTGGTTATTTTAGAGTTTTCATATTTGTAAAAACCATACAAATTTTGGACCAGCGATGATCAGCTAAAGGACAAATGTGAATAGAATGAAAACTTCGTTTTCGCCAAAGTTTTTTTTTTTTTTTTTGATTGTCATCAATAAATCGAAGTAGATTCATAATTTAATCGAAGATATCGGTCTTTTGCCAAAAAAGTAACGGTGTCCTCAATACATACATAAATGAAAGATCTTGCCGGAAATCAAACCACGTGTAAAACTTATATATATTACAAATGAAGACATTTTTTCCGAAAATATAATTTTGTTTTATAAAATGGAGGGAAAGATATGTAGTCCATTTAAATAAACTCGCTTTCTCTTAATGGTTTCTATTCGTTCACAGCTTACGGAAATGAGCAGAAATTCGTTTTTGATTTATCTTTAATGACGCTGTTTATCCGTACTGTATAAGCTGCTCGAATTTCTTTGTAGCGATAACCAATAAGAACAGCAATTGGTGGTGAATCGGAAAGTATATGTGTTCGGTGCCTGTTAGCTGAAGTACAATAGAATTTATGAAGAGTGGGACTGACCATGTTTTTCCTACAGTTGTGGATCAATTCAAATATGGAAAACCAGTTTCGAGATTAAATTGATCTATTATAACAAACCAAATTATACAGTTCTGAAGAAGTAGCGCTGAAAAGGGCATTTTAAGAACTAAAAGAACATAGAACTAAAATCTGGCACACATTTTGGATAATATCGTTTGAGAGCAAAAGGATTTGCTGGAATTTTTTTTAATACATCGTTCCTGCACCACCAGGGTATTTGGCAATCGCATTTATATTCGTTGATGACCTATCATTATCATTATATATATATGAAGTGATTTCAATTTTTAGTACGAAATTTTCTGAGAAATTAAATCGAACGTTTTCGAACAATTGATTTTTTGGGAATCCCTAAACTTTAAATAATTTGATATACCTGTACATTTGAATAAAATATGGAACAATATTGAAGCTACTAATGATAATTATATGAGGTTTCCAAGTGATTGCTTTTTCACAATTTTGTCATCACAGGAGATACGTGTCCCAACGGACGTTTCTGTGCTAATTTAACCGTTCCCAAGAGAATAGCGCAATAACTTTACACTTCTGCTGGCCCCAGTAATTAAGTAAGTAACGATAATAGACGGAATAGTACTTGATGGTATTACATGGCAGTGAAGTACATATGGTATTCATTGCATTTTGTTTGTATTGAACTGAAATTCACCGTTGCAAATAGTCAAAATAATGAAATTTTGTTATAGGTAAACCTTTACTTATTTATTAAAATAAATTCAGTTTCACGAGCGGAAGACACGCGCAGATGCTGTCAACACCCACAGATCGCGAGGCAGATGAGATTGTAAATCGTGTATTGCATATACGATATGCGAGCAAGAACTGCAAATGTCATTTAGCAATTGCGTTATGGACACACCCCACAAATATAAAATGTATCTGTAACTGTGCAGCATAGCGCGAGTGGCAGCAGACCAAGTAGGCATGGTTTCCGAGAAATAAGAAAAAAAAAAAGAAAAAACAAAAAGGATGTAGATGCGAAAAACAATTGAAATGTGTAAAAACCGCCTCATCACGAACAAAGAACTGCAAACAACACAAACAGATGCAAGATTTTTTCATGTGCAACAAAAGCTACTTGAGGCGCGCACAAGGACACGACACATTGCGCAACAATGTGACCAGGACGAGAGCGAGCAGACAGTCATTGTTTGGACTACCCTACCACAACAACTTCGTCGCTACTTCGGAGTACTAATTCAAATTGGATTCTTAAGACGTCAATGAGCAGAAACACGATTAAGCGAAGCGTTCAACGACAGGAATTGCTTGAATTTGTACATACTCGTACAACAGGCGGAAGGCGGAACTTGCCACTCGCTGAACGGAGTTGGAATAGAAAGGAGGTACTCTACACATGTTTGTACATGAATATACCTACATTCGACTTCACTTGGGTGCCCTGTAAGCGTCCAATGTATAATATCATATATATATATATATATATATATATATATATATATATATATATATATATATATATATATATATATATATATATATATATATATATATATATATATATATATATATATATATATATATATATATATATATATATATATATATATATATATATATATATATATATATATATATGTATATGTATATATTTGGTTGTATTTGCAGGCAGTATTTTGAAACTGCGTCACAGTAAAAAAAAAATGAAATGAAATGAAATAAAATAAAAATTTAAAAAACCAATACAAAAAATTTACCGCTCACCTTTCGCTCGCATTGTGTAATTCAAAACGCGCCGGAAATCACTATCGCACTGGAGTCTTACTGCTGTTGCTCCGGTTCACGCCTCCTTGCCGCGCAAAACAATTGCATAAAAAATGAATTTCGAATGCATTGAAGCAATATGTGTGTATCTCGCACTCTCTCTGTCTCAGTAGCTGCAAGCAAATGTATATAAAATCATATCAAAGGATCAGCGCAACATAAAAGAACTCTGGTCGTGTCGCGTATGAGTCTTTCTCTGATCCATTGCCATTCCGTTAGGTAATTTTAGACGCACTACTCTCTACCATACCGCCCGCTCGTCTGTTCAACAGGCCTCCTACTCAACGCTCACCTTTTGCAATTTCAAGCGTCGGCATCTTGTTTCGTTACTTTACACATTTTATTTGTAGTACCCTACATGCATAGCTTGCACTACGTGTGTCAATTTGTTGGAAGATTTGCAACACAGTGAAGGTGAAGTCGAAATTTATTTATTGGGCGTGGTAGATACATTTCGCCATAACTCCATAACTGTGGGTATTTGTCCTCTTCCAGTAAAAATAAAAGGTTATCCATAAGAAGTCTCTATACCAAGTTTAAATTTAATATTGATTGTGTAAAAATAATTTTCATATTAGTATCTTAAAGTAGGTGGTTTTTTCATAAGAAGCCTCCACAGCAAATTTAAAGAAGATATTGCTTGTAATAATAGAACGTTTTGATTTAAAAATATTAACCACTGTAGTGATTGATAGATAATTGTCTACACATATTGCAATATTAAAATTTTATGTATAAAAACAAATAATTGGCTAAGGCTATTTGACTCTATGCCAGTCAAACCCTCCAAGGAGGTGTAGGTGAATTTACACCGGTATGGACAAGCTTAGATTGACTCATCTCGTCAAGCTGATTAAAATTTTATAAATTAATTTCTTGCAAGTTTGCTTCTGAAGACTATGTTTCACACTATGTGTAGAATTAACACTGTCTTACTAAAAAGCAGAAAACAAACCGAAAATTTCGAGGTATATTATTATACTGAAGTAGAGCTCTACAAATATGCTCGACTGTTGCAAACCGAAAGCTCAATATGCTCAGAACTAAAGTTAACACTCCGTGGAGAGCGTTTTTAGAAGATTGAGGCTATAGAACAGCAGTTAAATATGTGTATTGCATCCAATGAGGATTACTTTAAAGGTGCAAAGGCAATGTTTTCGTTTTATTGAGAAATTTGGTGTACTTTTTTGTTAGAACATCTATATTCGTATATTCTTGGAAGTTAGATATTGTTTTACAAGTGCATTGAAGTTGACCTTATTGCATAAAATTACCAAAATCTTCTTCGAGATTATGAAAGCCCACAGCAAATGGCAACATTAAATGTAATAAGCTGAATAAGAGCAGGACAATCAATACAAGTATCTAAAATTATATTATTTATGATATGATTTATCAATATATATTATGATATTATGACAAGTGATCGTCCGTCCTCAAGAGTAGAAATATGCAATAAACAATATCTTCTATTATATGAACATTTTGTGATAAGAGATACAATCCATATATATAAAAATGGAAGTATGCATTTATGTTCCCTATAGACTCCGAAATCGCTCAACCGATTTTGATCAAATTTTGTGGCAATATTCAAAATAGTCCCGTGGGTGATCCTGTGAAGTTTCGTGGCGATTGGATAAACATAAATTTTTTAGATTTTTTAGATTTTCCTTCCAATTTTTTTTGTTTCAATAAGAAGGAGTATGTGGAAGGTGGGGAAGGGGGAAGGAGTGGCAGGGGAAGAAGTGGCAGGGGAAAGGGGAGGGCCGCGTACAACGTCGCGGGGACCTACCAGTTTCAAATAAAACTTCTGAATGCATTCATGTCTGTTAATCTAAACCGCAGCTAAGGGATTCCATATGATTAGAATTGATGCGTCCTTAAACTTAGATCGTACAAAATTTGAGTACAGAAGTATTAGTGCATAGGGATCAGTATACTGCAATGCATGATGTTTGACAGAGGCCATCATCGCGTTTGCTTTTGCGATTATATATTTTCTTAATATATTCGTTGAAAAGAAATCCTGTACATTTTTTGTGCACCAAGTAGCAACATTATTAAAATTATTTTGTCCGAAAAATTGTTTGTCTGAAATTGTACAAATAGTTCGTTCTCGTTCTGGTACTCCTTTCATCTCTTCGACGAAAACGTGCGTGAGAGCTACACGAATCTAAAAATCCAAGTTTGGAGTTCCTACCTTTGATAGTTTTCGAGATCTCGTTGTTCAAACATATGAAGGACGAACGGGCAGTTGGCCCTCCAGAGCAGGGTATAAGTAGCTTTAAGTATTCAAACTTTTCTACGAGATTAGTTATCTTTCTCAAAAAAATAAGTAACTACTTTTATACGAGTATCAGAACAAGTATTATTTTAATTTTGTTATTAATTTTTTTCAATACTGTGGTGCTGAAAAAGACCAAAAGCTTATAAGCTAGAGCCAATTCATAAATTTTAACCCCTTTTTCGAATATACTCGAACAAAGTGCTTCTACTTTCAACACGTACGTAGAGTATAATAGCGTCGGTACTACTAAAGTCTTCTTGCTTGTTTTTCTGCAAAAGTTTTTTTTTTTTTGTATTGTGTAAATGTTTGACAAACAGCGACACACACACACATATTCGTGCATAAAATCAACACCGACTTGTGCATGTGCAAAATGCAGAGGGGAAATAGTATCGCAGTTCGCTTGTGACAGCAAATCCTTCAAAATTATGGTCCTTGTCGTCGTCATGTGCGACGCAATGCTTCAATTATTTGTCTGATACATTCGTTTGGATATGTTTATTAAAATGTCTTGTTCAATTTCAATTATTATCATTAGTTACCAACTATAGAGTGATTTTATTGTTAAAAAATTAACTTTATGGCTCTTGTGTCATGATTGAAGTTACAGCATTTTATCAAGGAGGTTGGTTTAGTGTCAATTTGAACAACTATTGCTAGATAAAAATGAAAAAGATTTAAGAATCAGCAACGAATGACTCTGGCCTAAATACATATAGCATGCGAGTTATAATGCAAGGCTTCTTATCCCATGAATAGAAACATTTAAGTTGTTCCTTTTTGTTTCACGTTTAGCAATACGGAAACAAATGTTGATTGAACTTCCTAAGAGCTTATTCTATCAAATATCTGTCTTCGACCTATGTACTTGTATATAAATAAAAGTTTATGATTTGACCGTTCGTTGATTTTTTAGATCAGAACAAGGCTATAGATCATTTGGAAAAATGGGCGTTGCCAAGGTTAAGTTAAAACTCAAATTCGTTATATCTCAGCGGTACATATCTAAAGAGAATTGGGAGAAGAAATATTCACTGGGCAAAATGTATCGTAATTTTGCAAATGTTATAACCAGCGAAGCATTTGCTAGGTCTTCAAATATATATTTGGTCTACCATTAGGACAGTTCAAAAGTTAATATGAAATAAAACAGAGCGTATTGCACCAAAATTCAATCGGAAACATTTATTTGCCGGATAATTTCATATAAGATTTAAATAAGATATTATTCAAATTGCCACCGAGTCTCTTCTTACACTGGCTTAACCTGACGCTCTTATTTGGAATGACCGTTGTGCACATTTCGGCTGGAATGCCTTATTATATAATACTATAAATAAGAACGCGACAGTTCAGCTTGCCCGACAGTTATATATCCTGTACTTTAACTTTTTTTTCAGTGGAACTCAAAGTCTTATACCATTAACACGAAATTGAATACCGATCGAAAAAAAAAACTATTTTTGATGCACTGGGTTTGTATGGGACTACATATAATAGGGGGGAGAGAAATGCCCTTTAATATTTATGTAAAGTGTCTGCCCATAGCAAGCCATCACATCCACTTTAAATTAATTAAATAGTTGTTCCTACAAGAGCACAAAAATTAGTCGCTTTGTAAATGACCTATTCCTATGATTTGGGGCGGAACATGTCCATCGATATTTATATGAAACGTCTGTCCATAAAAAGCTTCCATATCCATTTTAACGTAGCTATTGACGGAAATAAATAAAATAAAAAAAAACAAAAACACAAAAGTGGGCGTTAAGTTTGTATGGGGTTTACTCCACGTGGCATATCGATTTCATAACCTCGATCTGCGGATGGATAAATAGTATCTAAAAATCCACGCTTAGTGGCTCTAGTTGTTTTAGTTTTAGTTGGAAATGTATTATTTCTTAAAAGCGCATGGACTGACGAACAGCCGGAAATGGCTACATAGGCTCAGCTTCCTATGCTGAACAAAAATATATGTATTTTATGAGATCTGGCACGTTTTCTTCTGTCTTTTACATACATTCACACAAACTTGTTATACCCTTGTCCCCTGGTTAGGAACGTAATTATAATTTAAATTCAAAATAAATATTTCATATACCCAAAACATAGCCTAACTATATCAAGCGTAGTCCATTACATATAAAGTCTAGATTTAGTGCTACAAAAGCTTTAATTTAAACAAGAAAAAAGTTAACTTCTGTGGTACTGAAGTTTTAATACCATTCAAACGAAATTTTAAATCGTATTGTAGGTAGAACATAAACGTGGGGTTTAAATAGAGGCTATCCCAAAAAGTGGGCGGTACACTAGTAGATGTGTATGAAGCAACCATCTATAAGATGTCACCATATCGAATTTCAAATTGATATTTACGCTTTTCATACAAATGTTCACTAAAATCCACCAAATCGAATTTGAAGCGAATATTGATTTAAATAAAGAATAAAAACGCAAAGGTGGACGAAGAGTTTGTAAGGGGCCTACCCCAAAATGTAGGCGGGACACGTCCATTAGTCTTTGACAGCCGCTTAGTCATCGCATTTCAACCTAATATTGACTTTAATAAAGAAGTTTTTCTTACAAAAACACAAAAGTGGGCAGTAGGTTCGTATGGGTGCTACCACAAAAAGTGGGCTCGGCGGGATAATCTGCTCTGCAATAAGAAGAAAAATGCGCAACAATATCCAGGCAGACAGACATGGCTAAATCTACTCGTCTTGTCGAGCTGATCAAGAATATCAATACTTTGTGGGGTCTACGATGCCTCCTTTAATGCGTTACAAACTTTCAGACAAAATAATAATACCATTTCACGCTATCGGAGGTGTCGCAGAAATCTCTGATGTTATAAAATATATGTATCTGTCGTTCGTTGTTGTTGCGTAAACCGACCTGGTTGGTTTTCAGCAAATAAATACACATTTTTATAAATTTAAATTAAATAATAAAATGTGCCAAATATTTAAATCCTAAGACACAATTACGAAGAAAATACATCAAACTTGCACATAATCAAAGTTTTACCGTATGATTTGATAAGTTTATATATGCAATCAATAATTTCACCTAGCAAAAGGCTGGAGATTTCAAACGGTCTAAAAGAGATTTCTGTGACCTCTACGAAATTAAATTTAGGTCGGAATTGGGGTGAAAGAGATTTCTCTGACACCTACGTATGTGGTGTAAATGGTATAAAAATACTTTGACAAATGGTACGAACGCTTGCACAAGTTTATAGATCATGAAGGAAACTATTTGGAAAAATATAAAGCCAAAATTGAAAAGACCCATGAAAGGACGGCGTTTTGCCACGATTGAGGAGATAAAGACCGTATGGCTTGAAGAACTCAATGACATACCATTTTTTAAGATATGCAGCGAAATATTGACATTCCACGCACACTTTTTAGTGTAGCCCCATTAAAATCAATCGACCACTTTTTACTTTTTTTATGGAAAACTTCTTTATTTAATATCAGCTTACTATTTCAATATAAGCTTGAAATTGGATATGGTGTATCATGGACACTACTTAATATAATTGCAGTATTGGGCGTCTTCCGCCCAGATCTTTGGGTAGCCCCCATACAAACCCACCGCCCACTTTTATGAGTGGCTTCTTATGTTTGTGTCGCTTCACACACATACACCTATGGGCGTTGTTCGCCTACATTTTGAGGTAGCGCCTATACAAGCCTCACCCATGTTTATGTTTCACAAGACGATTTGAAATTTCGTTTGAATGTTGTTTGAGCTTCGGTTCAACCGAAGTTAACGTTTTCCTTGTTTTACTTATTATCTGTATCCTAAATTAAATACTGCAATGCAGCTACTATGAAATGGTTTTAAATAGTTTGCACTGCAACCTTCATGTCTGTAATACTCGTAGTATATATAATTTCATTTGTATTCAACATATTTATTACCTTGTGATAATGCTAATTTCCGTCGAACTGATATCGATTTCAATAAAATATTTTCTTTAAACAGGAAACACAAAAGTTTGTTAAAACATGTGGACACACAAAATTATCATCGAACAATGAACAAATATACATATGTAGTTAGTAGGTTCTTTTGTGGCAACTGAAAACTGCAAACATCAACGTCAGACAATGGCGGCCGGAAGTAACGTTTGCGGTTAAATGTTTGTGGCAAAACTTTGAAAAAGTTGTGAAAAATACATGCATGAGCATTGAATCAATTTATTAACAGTAGCATTATCATCATCACCATCACCATTATCATCATTATTATTAATATTATCAAAAGCATCATTATCATTGTCATTAAAAATGTGTAATGCAAAAAGAAAAAATTTGCAAAGGTGTGAAAATTGACAAAATGGGAAATGAGCAACAAATCGCTGCGAAACTGAAAATGCGCTCTCAAATTATTATTTACCACATGTGGCGCAGCGCAGGATGCGTGCGCATGCAGCGAGGATTTGCAACAACATAATAAACCACAACTACAACAAACCAAAGAGCAAACAAAATTATGCATTGTTGTTTTGTGTAGTCCAACAATGGTTCGAACACGCCCACAGCAATTGAATGACATGCAGCATGGCAGACAAAAGAGAGACAGCTATCAAAAGTAAATGCGATAGCAATAGTAACAGAGTGTTACAGACAGGATATCGAGTGTGTGAAAGTGCATTTGATCCTTGTTTCATATCCAAAGTGCACAATGTGCGTTTTGCGGATTAAGTATCTACTTCAAAAAAATTTCTCTTATTTGCTTCATCGATTTACGATCAATATTCAATATTTGAGTGCATCGCCGCGGGTTGCCAAATGGCAGGCGAGCACCAGCCTAATGCTGTTTTCTAATCGGCTTAGTATCTCGTTTTTTTTGACATTTTTTTTTTCAAATTTCATAATTTCAGATAAATATTTTTGCTGGCCAAAGACATAAAAATGTTGGTACTCCAAAAAAAAAAAAAAAAAAATATATATATATATATATATGATTCCGCATTTGTTGTTTGTAAATGCATCACGTGAGAACCAATGGGTAGGTGGAGCGTTAGTCAAGAAAAATGAAACATCTGTATGTATTGGTCGACAACAACTGTCAAATGTTGTTTCTGTCAATCGGTTATTGTCACACCGAAGAGCAACATAACATCCATAAAGAAAAAGTAATGTTCTACAACTGGTGGAACCAACAAGGTGCAATGTAATATGAACATTCAGTATGGGTCAAACTAAGATAGGAGAACTTTCTAATATATCCATTACGTATAGCCGACAATATATTTTTCTGAGTGTTATTCCTTTTGCTCTTCCCCAAGTTTTTATACGTACTGTGGATGTGTCAGCCTCCCATGGCGCATCGATCTATCGAACTAAGTAAACTTTCAACATCAATGACTGCGGTAATTGTTTCGGAAAGCCATTCAAGCTGCTCCAGTTGCCCATCGGGGTTCATGTATGAAATCGATTAAAACTATCAACGCTTTGCGATCCGAAAGCAGTTTGAAAACGCGTAAACTCGCTCGCTCGCTCGTTCGCTCGCTTGCTGATTCAATAATAGTAGTAGTAAATAGTGGTAGTTGTAGTTGTTATTGTTGTTGGCGCTTATGTTACAGGCAACAGCGGCAGCAACAACGGCTTCAATCTATCCAGTGATCACATCTAGCAATCTATCTAGTGCGACGATCAGAGCAACCTGTTCCATCCGCTCGGTGGCGCATTCAATCGCTCGAATTTTGTAATTTAATGCTCGGCTTCTGGTTAATTGCCACTTTCATTACGGCTCTGGTCTGATGTTCGCCCGTTCGTTCGCTCATTCATTCATCCATTCATATCGATTGTGTCCAAGTTCAAATCGAATCCGCTTTTATGACTTTTTCTACTCAGCTACTAGCTAAGCCAACCAATCTTCAAATGTATCTGTAAATGTATCTTTTGCCTATTGTTTGTCTGTGTGCGGCAATTTATGATTAATTTCTCTTGCAAATGTGCTGCGCTTCTTTATTGATTATGTGTTGCGCTTCAACAACAAAGCACATTGTAAAATACTCTGTAAATCTTTTGATGTTCGGCATATTAGCTTTGCAAAACAGTTCAGATATATGCTGAACTTAAATATTTATATAGCGGATTGCCTCTGTCGTTTCGGTTGGACCATTTCCGTTTTGATAATTTGTTACGCATGTCCGCAAATCACAACGACTTGATTCGATCTCAACGCCTGAACTTAAGCTTCAGCTTTTGATTGATCGAATGATCACCGGTTGGTCGTTTTGGGTTCGAGTTCCCTACAAGAACTGCGGTTATATATTGTGCGACTAGAAAACCGCATCGACTTTGAGCCGCTGTTTGTGTCAGACTACAAAATCATCTTTTCCGCATTTTGAATTGGTTACGCTTTGATTTCTAATCTAAAACATTGCGGGTGACTTTTGTGCGGTCAATTTAATTCGAAGAAATACTTTTTATGCATTTTTCAAACTTTTTGCGTATTTGTACAAAACAAAGCTACCAGAACGGATGTAGCTTTAAGATTTTGAAAAAATAAGATGCATGTTAAGTTACTTTCGCAAATCGCCTTTAAACAATTATAACAGATTCAAAATTCCTTTAAGTGGTGTATACAAGACTTTGATTTGACAAGTCTTTGATCTATGGGTCAACTCGTTTGCATGATCCATCTTCATCAAATAAGCATAACATTTAATCAAATTGTTTCAGTCGACCGCGCCGATGGAAGCACAACAAATAAATAAATAACTAAAGCGGCAACTGCATGAACAGAGAGAGTCAATTTAATTGACCTCTACAGGTCAAACGGGGCTGAATCGAGCGCCGACTGAACTGGAAGGCATTTCAATCGACTTCGTTGACAAAATGAAACGCACAGCTCATGTGCTTCTTTTGCGCTTAATTAATTGCAATATGTCGTATGAACAGTGGCAAAAAAAAAAAAAAAACAGGAGAAAACGTTGACTTTGGTAGAACCGAAGCTTCAATACTCTTCTAACAAATTACTGTCGAGTCATTTATATATTGCGGCTAGAAAAATAAGAACATTTTATCAACAAAAACCACAAAGAGGGCGGTGGACTTTTAAGGGGACTACCTCCAAAAATGGGCGGTACACGCCTATTAATATAGATGTGAAGTTTCTGTCTAATAGAAGCCGCCATATAGAATTTCAAGTTTATAGTGACTGTACTCGTATTAAAGTTATTTATGCAAAATCCGAAAAGTGGGCGGTAGATAAAAATGGGCTTAGCATGGTAATTGTGACTTATGTTTAGCCTAAGAACATAAGAAGTCTTCTGAGGGACTAGTTTTAATTCACACAATCAGGAGACACACATCCGAACAAGATTAGTTCGATTTGTCTCGTAAAGTAGATGAAGAGTATATGTATATACTTTATAGGGTCTTGGATGCCTCATTTAATGGGTCTATATGAAATATTTTTTGACGTATGATATGTCAAATTTATCATTTCCCATCTTAATTTAGAACAAACTCCGTGGTAAAATTATAATACTCGTACTATTCATACTACGTGTGAGGAATCTAAGAATTGTGTGGGATTCAAGGCTGATTCCTCCAAAGCGCCCTTAAAGAGTCGTCACTCCTAAAATGACTGACTGACTGACTCAGGGCGCATGAAGCAATTTTAATGGGTTTAATTGAATTTGGCTTGTTTGTTGTGCGTTTATTTGTCTTAATTGTCTGCGAAATAATCATAAATCAGTTTTGTATGAACTTTCAAGGCATGCATTTTATGAATGTATGAGCAGCTCATCCACTGAGCTCATCTCGATCAATTTACGAAATTTCTCGATGAACGCCCGCTATACTTCCACTGTTCTTCACTTGATATAATTTCATTGTTCTTGCTGATCATTCTGCGTTTTCAGTCACCAAAAAGAATTTCATATATACTCGTACTATAAAATTAAAAAAAAAAAAAAAAAACAAAGTACATAAAATCAAATGTCTGGGAACAACTGGTTCCAGCGACACTCACTCGGACGGCTTAGTTTCTTCCCGCTGCTCGTTCATTCATTTAATTTTATGCGTTGCTCTCTATTGTTTCGTATTGTTCCCGGGATCGCTGGCTGTGGCGGCGGTTTCTGTGGCGTTACTGTAGCCCTCTTATATATCTTTATCCGAATGTTTCATATAAAATTGAGACAATTGTTCTCAATATAAGTGCTTTTGTTTCTTTTTCCGCTTTTACTCTCGCTCCATCTACTCTGGCTTCTATACACTTGTGAAATGCGTGCGAAAGATGCTGGCTCAAGTTAATCGAAACTCTTGCAAGAGTCACCGTATGAAAGTCACTTTTATTTATTTTAATTTTACTTAATTTAGTGAAATTTATGAGAGCACACTTGAATGGAAACTTAATTTGTTCGTTTTCATGTAGATTTTTCGAAATATTTAAATCCTAACTTGTGTGTGTGTACGATTTGAATTTGTTTTTTACTACTATGGTAAAACGGTTGCGAGCTATGAAATTTGAAGTTGCACTTGTAGCAATGCGGTGCCTAGAAAGTCTTTACCGTGCGTTTGGTTCGTTCGGAGACCCCATTATTTACGATGAGATACGATTATATGATGCAATCTTTCAATGTGTTCTTTTTTTTTAACCAAGACGAGACATACCCAAGTATGTATGTTCTCGGTTATTGTAAATATTCAGTTTGGCATATCAAAACTGATTTCTACAAGTTGAATGCATTTTATCTTGATAAATATTCCAAATGTTTATATTGGTTCACTGCAATCTACACCTTAAGTAGACTTCAAATCGAATTAGAAACAATGAAGTTGAATAAAATTTAAAGTAAACTACAATAAAGCTCAACAAATTTACGTAGACGTTATATAACTTTAAAACTCAAATAACGAAATTTTTGGCCACATAGTTACATGCAATAAAATCAAGTTATATGAATTAATTTTGCCAAGCTGAGCAAAAAAAACAATATTGTATATAACATGCGTCCAAGGATCAAAGTACAAATGCCGACAACTTATGTTGAGATTAACAGCGCCGCTGCAGTATATAGCTTTCGCCGATATTGCTCATGTTGACAACTAAATAACGCGTTAATGTGTTTATTGCGTTTGTGATTCTGTCCCCAGAGTGTCGAGTGTCGAACAAACCAAAACGAAAAGGATTAAAAATGTTATTGTATTCAACAAAAGCTCAAAGAAGTGTTAGGTGTCAAAGCAATTGACTTTGTAGCAAATGCGATGCGATGTGATTATGTTTTTGTATGTATGTATATGTATGCAGTATCTAAGTATGTGCATACAAATGTATCTATGTATCGCATCGCATTAAACATGAGCGCAGCAACTGCAACAACAACAGGCCTGCGCATGTTGCTTTCAAATGTTTCACGCCTGAAAATCACCTGGGAAAGCCACTGGCCACAACTTTCCGCGTTATGCAATCCAAGACGAAAGCTGAGTGACACCTTATACAAAAGCACTTTCAATAAATATTTATGCGCTAATATAGAAAAACTTGGTATAGTGAATGCGAATGAAAAACCTAAAGCGATTGTACTTTGTTTTTTTCTTTTTTTTTTTTTGCTAGCCTGGAATATTCTTTAATCCATTTTAACTATAAATAAAACATTAGACAATCGCAAAATAGTGTCAAGAAGAAATGTATTTGTTGAGTTCTATGATATTGTAACAATATTTCATTATATATAATCGATAAAAAGCTGTTACTTTTTATAAACTTTTTTTGTATACACTTCATAGTTTGTGAGTCTAGTTTAAAATGCCATTTTGCCTTGAAGTCTGTACAACATACTACGAGTATACTCGTACACTTAACTTAATGTTTTCATAAACTAATAGCAGGTACCCGGTGTGTGTTGCTACAGCTAACATAAAACCTAGCCCGCGTTTCTCCAAATAATATAGTAGCCCAAATGTTTCACATAGATCGGTCGCACGAATGCTGATATATAACTAAAACAATAATGTTTTATTTTCGTTTTATTTTGGACTATTTTGTCTTAAGTTGTAATAACATCAAGGGCTTCTATAACCGTTATTTCAGTTTTCTCTTATATAAGGCGCATGGCCCCACCCACTTTTGTGCTATAACTATTTTGACTATACTTCAAATGATCGCCAATAAGAAAATGAAGACAAACCGATGGCCAACCGTTCCCAAATTTTTTGTTTGTTCTTTTAGTTAGGCTTTGAATGGCGTCAAAATTCGTTTGCTATACAATATTAAATTGCAAAGTAAATAGGCTCAGAAAATACGACAAAAAAGTTTAAAGTTTTATTAACTTAAGGTTGCTCGGGGGCCTTATTGTAGAAGTTACTGTTGCTATGATCATAATATTTTATTAAAAGATCCAAAGAATGGATACGTTACTACTGAGTTCAAGTGAAAGTTTTCAATACCTGCTAAATTTATACTCTTCGGAGTTAGTAATGCATTAAAGGAAGCACCGGTGACCCCATAAAGTATAAATGGTTTTGATTAATTCGACGAGAAAAAACCCTTTTGATCCTTTCCCTCCAATTTTAAGATGTTAGCCGAAATCGGGCATGGAGATTTTCTATGTTATTGGGTTGAACATATATTATATGTATATATACATATATATAGCTGCCACACAAGCACACCGTCCATTACATCCAGTATCAATTTGAAATTCGATACTGGAAATGCTTATAGACGGAAGCATTCGTGTCTCTACCAGAGTTGAAGGTAGTCTAGGATGACCTGAAGTCCCTGCTTACGAGGACATGTTCTGTAATTTGTTTACCTGTCCTCGTGTTCCCTTTTCCACGGAAAGAACAAACACTTAAAATGTCTCCTATTTTTTACCAAAGTTCAGTTTTAATTCCTGGAAAAATAAGTATTTATATAAAAAATATAAAATATAAAAAACCCATCATCTTGCTAACATTCAAAAAAGCTGCTTACATATACGATGAGATCAAGTTGCTATACTGTGTAAAGGAAATATATAAAAAAAAAACATATTGGAAGAAGTTTAATATCATTTAAGATAGATTCCGAACGATCGCCGGGGGAATTCTATTAAATAACATAATAATAATTATTAATACAACTTTTTACCAAACTACTCTAAGAAGGGAGGTGTTTTTTGAGTGTTTGTTCGTATATATGTATGCCTAATAATCTTTGGCACACTCTGTATTCTAAAGCAACTTTGCTTCTGTTGGCCGTCGCTCGATACCCTATTTTTCTTGGAGCACTCGCAAGGCTAAACAAAGATTCAGTAATACCAAATCAAACTTCGGAGGTCACAAGCACAGAAGAAAACAAAATGTAAATAAGATGAAAAAATCAATGGAGATCTTTTTGGGATCGGCCGCTCGGCGCACAGTCTCAATAACTCTGGCCAACATGGCCTTGATCGATAAGGTTTGGTCGACATCGACTCAGTGGTTTTCAAAATATACCAAATTTTTTCGAATTTCAATTTTTCCGTAGGAATAAATTATAAGCTGCAGAAAGCCATTGGGGTATACAACGAAGCTGATGCTTATTTAGTTAATCATCTCTTTCTGATTTCAGAGTATTTTTTCTGTTTTTTCGTTTTTAGACTGAAACTCTGGGTAGCCTCCCTATAAACCCACTGCCCATTTTGTGGTTTTTGAAGGTAAAACTACATTCTATGTTGAGCTGACCACTTAAAATACGGAATAATGACTTCAAAAAATCTCTCTAGCATTTCAAGACTTAATAATAATAATGATACATTTTACAATTGAGGACTAGATAGCTCAACTGTCTAGCGGCTATCTAACATTACAGACGAACAGCGTTCAACCCCCACATAATCCAAATTTTCATTAAATTTTATTTCCATTTTTTGTAATTATTTCATGCGCAACAAAATTATCAACAGCCCTCTATCCCACCTACAATCATCAAAAAAGCGAAATTCTTGCCTAACACTAATTTGAATAAATTTATTATACATATTAAAATTTTTAAAATCTAAGCATCCATTTACAAATTTAAAATATGATTTGAAAAAGCAGCGTTGCCAAGCAAAAGAGGCAACTGTGAAGAGTAATAAAGCTTCTATTCTACTGTAGTTAACGTTTTAGCTTGTTTTGATTTTTTTGTTTTTGTTCTTAAAAATCTATCGGTGTTTAATAGTTCTATATCAAGCGTTTGACCTAGGCGTTAATTTATTTAAACAAATAGTAGTCAGTAATTTTTTCTTCTTGTTATACTTGAAGGCTGATGTAATATTATAATACGCAACCAGTTTTAGGATATTATATTATATTGTATTGTATCAAGTTTGTGCTATTGCTTATTTATATGTCTTTATGTTCTAAATTTCCATTCCTAATGAATTGGTCCGATTTTCAACTTCGGAAAGAGTTCACGTATTGAATTCGCTGAACATTTAGAATATGAACTTCGGTGCGCCAATTCCAAGTATGGTAAATATTCTATACAAGCAACTAATCTGAACCAGTTTTTTCAAAAGAGTTTCTTATGTAGAAAAAGTTGATTATATAGAAAAAAGGAGTATACATTTTAAGATAAATCAGTTTTGTGATTTATAGATAAATAAGGAGTTTTATTCGTTAAAATAATATTAATTTAGTCTTTTAAGAACTGCTTTTTCTCTGATTTGTCGCAAAAACAAGATCTCATTGCTTGTAAGGTTAAGGCCCATTCTACCGCGATGTTGAAGGAATCTATCACATGATCGATGCTGATTCTGCTCTTCTTCCATATGATCCTCTTTGTTCGAGATGCTCTCATCATTTGCTATTTCATCTTCTATTTCAAAAAGTATATAGATTGCTTACTGTATAATCAAATCTCAAAATCTCTTCTGGCCATAAAATAGTACCAATTTAACGAAAACAATTCCAATCAATTTATTGGTAATCGAAATTTAGAATAGTGGAGATACTTTTAGACTGGTAATTTAAAGTATATTTAGGACTTACACTTGGTTTAAGTGATGACTAACTTATTTATGTTTATATTTCGATTATATTTTCGAATATACTATCTACAGAATATAGAAATAATGAAAATGAAAATGATTTTGGGAAGAGTATCGATAATTCGATTCAACCCCAGTTGGCAAATAAGCTATGCGCATAATCGACTTTTTTTAGCTTTATAAATAAATCTTTAAGCAACTTGTTTACCAAGTAAATTATGCGAATCTTAGTTGAACCATGCCAGATATCTATAGACTACGAGCATTACGCATGCGCACCTGGTCACTGAAATGTTAAACCTACGCTAAACCGTTGCTATTGAGTCAGATGACCATTGAATGCCTATGAGTCTACCAAATGTTCTGAACATACAAAATTGTATTTACGAAATTTTTTTTTTAGTTTTAATGTTTTACATACTTAATATAAAAAAAAGAACGCGTCGCGTGTCACTCATAAACTTGAATCAACGCCCTCCAAAGCGATAAATGTATATAAAAAAATGTACTGCCTACTCAACCCTTGTCATGCAGTTGCATTGATTAAATTAGCCAAATGTATAGAAGTATGTAATTGCAGGGATGTATTTGAAGTAAATCTGATTTTCATCTAATTAGAAGTTTCGAATTACGTTCGGCGACGCGAAGTCTACGCATCCGCAGCTTATCCGCTTCATGATTTATGCAATGGGCGCGAAGACAACTTACAAATGTCACGGCAATGGAGTTCAAAATCGCAGCCGACAGCGCACTTTGTTTTGTCAGTTACAAATTAATTCATTTTCGACACCTATTTTGACAGTTTATAAAATACATTTGTCATAAAGTCGTTCACTTCGACGAGATACAAAATAAAAGAACGAACAACGACAACAGTTCGTAGCGCTATTCATGGTGAACTCAGGAACTGCTCACTGGATGGACGCTTGCTACTCGCAATCTTCAAAAGATTGATTGTTCTAATTGAAATTCAGTTGAAAAAAGGAAAAAAATGTCACATTCAGTCTACGTCTCAGATGTATCGTTGTTTAAGTTTTATTTCGTTCGATCGAACTTAACTTACGCTTGAAAATACAATACGAAATTTGTCCCTTTGTCTGTTCGTGAGGATTGTAGTCTGGATTCGATGGTAGTCTGCACGTACATACGAGTATATGTATATATATCTATAAAAATAAAAGCAAAGAAAGTGCGGTAAACTTGGTTAAATCCAAAAGGACTTACAAAAATCTTAACAAAGTTATTTAAGCAAACGGTACGACAAAAAATGTCATGTCCTAAAATATTCAATGTGATCGGCTGACTGACAGACTGGCAGATCGACAAACAGACAAACAGAGAGACAGACGGATATATGGACAGAGTGACTGACTTTACTGTGCTGCATCAAATGAGTAAGTTGCTACGTCTTTAGCTTCTCGAACTGCTTCTTTCTGAACGCTAAAGTTGGAGTTGAAGTGCAATCGATATGCGTGCAGATGCTCCACTTTGATCAGGTCATCAGCGACACATCGTTCATCATTCCGAGTGTCCTTCGCACAGGAATGCAACAGCAGACCAAGCCGCTGCCACTACTAAGCAATGACGTTTGGTTGGATTGGATTCAGGGCGCGCTGCCTAACCAAACTAAACTGAGCAGTGGCCAAGACAATGGCATTGCCATGAAAGGAACGCTTTTTAAGTTTTACGCCTGCATCAGTCTTTAATCGAAGCAGAAGTCTTCAAGTCTGGCTGCAATAGTTTTGTTTCACTTCTGTAGCGTACTTTGACGGATGAATTTCAGAAATATCTCGGTTAATTTTTTTTTTTCTTTCTTTGACTTTGGTTTTTCAGTTTATATATTTGTATGGATATATTGTATATTTCTCAACATTGCTGGCTGACCAATTTGGTATTACAACACATCGACACTCGCTTGTGGCGATGAGTTTAAATCGGGAGGCTGCGTTTTATAGTTTCTTCTTAGAGGCTTCTGGATTCGCTGAATTTGTGGCATCCCAAGGATATGACAATAAGAGCAAGGTAGGCTGATGTGATTTGGAGTTGACTCTCGCCGAATTTGGTATGACTAACAAAAACAAAAAAAATTGTTTTTTTTATCGCTGTTGCACATTTGTTTTATTTTTGCATCTTCTTGTGATAAATTCATTTTATTTATACTTAGTTTATTCTATTTTTGTTTAAAATACTCCTAGTTTTACCGTATACTAGTTAGTATCTGGCGCTTTGCTGCCTTTCTCCCTGCCCCACTTCACAACTTCGCCCTTCTTTATGACCCCTAGGGTAATAAAATTGTTCATATAAAAATACTAAAATCGCGATTAAAAAATAGTGGGTGTGGGTAGGAGGGTGAAAATACTTAACGTCATATATATATATATATATATATATATATATATATATATATATATATATATATATATTTATATATATATATATATATATATATATATATATATATATATATATATATATATATATATATATATATATATATATATATATATATATATATATATCATATATATATATATATATACATATACATATAAATATTTATATATATATATATTATTTTTCATTTTACATAAAAACAATTTTTGGAACTTATTCAGATAAGCGGCATATACATGCATACTTTTTTAAACAAATGCTTATTTTTGAATTAAATTAAATCCCAAATTCTATCAATAAAAATTTGATTAATTAAAATTTAAACTTTCAGAAAGCCAACGGTTTTCCTTCATTCTCTGGCTCTCTAATATCCTCCCTCACACATGACTATTTAAGGCAAACTTATGATCGCTAGACGATTTTGTGCCTATCAGCTTTTTATCGTCTACGAAAGTAAGTAGACGTGATTAAAATGTTTGCACTGTGTTTGTTTTAAATTAATTAAATAAATGCGTTAATTTAATCTTCATAAATTATAGCCTATGTGTTATTCTGCTATATGAGATATATTATTGTAAAGTTTCATTAAAATCAATTCAGTAGTTTTTGCGTGAAAGAGTAACACACATCAACACATCCATACAAACTCTCGCGTTTATAATATTTGTAGGACTAGCAGAACAACCCGGCGTAGCCAGGGGTAATATTTTTCATACGCAAATCAAAGTATGAAAAAAAATTGACAAATACAATTTTCAACACCATTTACTTGTTTGGGTTTGAAATTTTCCAAAATCAGCGAAACACATGTTTAATAATTTATTTTTTTTTTAGAGTATACAAATTAAGTTTGAAACCGGTAGGATAATAAAAAAATCCCCATATAACCTTCAACGGAGAAATATCCGAAAACCCTACTTTAGTGAAGCAGGGTTAAGTATATACTTTTTTACCTCCGTTTAACCCATTGGTGGTACGATAATCCAAAATCAACAAAATACGTGTTTAATTATATTAATGTATAGAGTTTGTACCGATCTTGTAAACGATCGGATGAAAAAAATAGTCTCCTATATAACCTTTGACCCGCTCTGCCCCTATGGTGTGGAATTTTATAAAACCGGCGAAATATATGTTGTCATTTGATTTTTCAGACACTAGGCACAAATCAAATCGTGAACAAGGTAACTGCTTGGTGTAGATTGAGGGCCGGCGGCATCATCGGACCGTACTTCTTCGAAACCGAATATGTCATTGCCATCACCATCAACGGAGAGCGCTACCGATCGATAATTACCAATTTCTTGTGGTCCAAATTGGATTATATGGATGTGATTGCAACAGGACGGCGCAAAGTGCCACACAGCTGATGCTACGATGTACATTCTGTACGAGCGATTTGAGGTCTTATCTCACCCAGCAGCGACGTGAAGTGACCTTCAAAATCGTGCGATTTGCTCCCTTAAATCGTAAGTATATGCCATTAAGCCGCAAACGTTTGGTGCCCTCAAAGTCAACATAACGCCATCAGTCAAATGCCGCCATGCGCCAGAGTCATCGAAAATTGAACCACCAAGCGATGCTGCGTCGGCCATTTGAACTATGTTATATTCCATACATAATGTCATTAATAGTCCTTTCAATTAAAACAAAAAATTCGTTGATTTCTCACACACAACTTGTTTTATTCAATTTTTACATATACTCATCCCCAATGGAAAATACATGGAAATATGAAAAGCATTTTAAAAAAATTAACAAACATATGCGATTCCATTGATACCGAGCACTAAATAAACCAGAGCCTGGGGTAATTTACCCCCTTTCGACGGGCCTACAATTTCTGTTTTACTCTTATAAATGTAATATGCCTATTTATGTTTCATATGTAAGTATTACACATACTATAATGCTTTAAACTTTCGCCGATAGAAGCTCTTCCTTACTATGTATATACATATGTCTGGCAGTACTCACTCTCCAGTACAAATAGTTCTCCACAAAACTAAATTGAACATGCTATTACTTTTAATTAATCTTCTTCAGTTAAAATAAAAGTCGCTCCACATTCCCAATAAACCCAACTCTTACCATTGTATAAATATTTTATACGATATGTTTGCTATTTACGTAAATATTGTTTGTTTGAGTCCTAGGTAAACTCATAGAATGCGCTTTGAGTTGAACACATTAATCTTTGCGCTACGCTATTTTTCTTTAAAATATTGATCCAACAAAAATTGCAACGCGTTTCGGATGTCGGTGCAGCGAAAACAAAGTCAACAAAGTTTCTACAAAACAATCACTGGAATTTGAAGAAATTCCATCAAAAGAATTACGCTGGGAATTTGGTTTTTCTTGTACGAACTTTTGCACAACAACAAAAGCAGCAGCGGCAACAAAACCAATGATGGAATGAGATGGGATGCATTCGCAAGCAGTTGATGCAACAAAGGTGCATAGAGATGGCAACTGTGGTATTGTGGTGAAGTACACTTGCCGCAAGTCAAGAAACGCAATGAAACGCGATGAAAAAAAGGGAGTATTGAGTATGAGAGCAGCCTCATTTTCATTGCTTTTTTTTGTTTATTTTTTTTTTTTTGTTTTTGGTGATTCTTGCAACTCGAACTTGATTTTATGAAAACAAGCCGGTTAAGCGGTCATTGTCACTCGTTTCATTTGACGTTTCGAAAAAGACAAATGTGCCATTGTTAAGACCGACAATTGTATTGGCCTTTTTACGGTAGCTGACGTGAAAATTTGCATTTACAATAGATTTACTGAATTGTGGAGCCAAATTAAATTGGGAGATTAAATCAATGAGAGCTAAATAATAAACTGAATATAATAAAAATTTGAAGAATATCAAGATCAAAACTGATAAAGAACAATTTAATTTTGAATAATCTTCACGCATATATCAAAAAAAAAAAAAAAAAAAGCAAACAAAAAATGGGAAAACAATTCGTTCTTTCGATTTTCATTTCCGCATTTAATTACACAAGTAGTGTGAATAGTATTATAGTTTTGTCACGGAGTTTTGAACGAATTAGAGGAGGTATCTAACTCCCCACAAAATATATGTATTGTTGATCAGTTCGACGAGACGCATCGAACTACCCATGTCCATCTGTCTGTCTATTCAACTGTGTGTCCCTTGTCTGTGTGAATCAAAAGTAATCTCTCAGTTTATAAAATATCAAAGTGAAATCGAGTATGGATACTTAATATGTTCCCAGGCTGAATATAAGTCACAATGACTATGCCGTGCCTTTTATGTGTAGGCCCCATACAAACCCACCGCCCACTTTTCGGTTTTTGTATGAACAACTATTTTATTACAGCCAATATAAACTTGATATTCAATATGAAGCTTCATATATACAAGTATATTAATGAGCGTGCCTCGCATGCTTTTAAAGGTGGGCTACCTTAAAGAGCAACTTTGTACTGTAAGTGAAATGTTATATTTTTTCGAGCTAACCACCTTCACATTGCATTATTGTATGATAATTGTCGATTAAGAAGCTTCCCAATATTTTTAATAAATATTAAATGATTTTTTTTTTTGCGTTCAACCCATAAGGGTAAAGTGTATGTTAAGTTTGTGCAAAATGTATGTAAAAAGCAGAAGTTGGCGTGGCAGACCCCATAAAGTATAGTATATACATATATTTTTGACCAGTATGGGAACATGAGTCGATATAGACATATTCGTCTATTTACACAACGCGATTTTGGAAATTAGAAGAGATTTAACGATGGCGTCAAGGTGTATACATCTTGGATGGCGTCAGAGCGCGAGAGACATTGAGAAACTGTCAATTTAAAACAAACAAACGTAAAAGAGAGGAGGCAAGCGAATTGCGGTGCCTGTTGTTACATGTTTGTGTAGAAACCAGTCGGTTCCCACGGTGTTCTCAGAGAGAAAAACAATGCATAGAAATAACCTCCCACTTTTGCCTTTTTTTTTTAAAACATTTTTATTGCAGTCAATATTGACGTGGAAATTGACATGATGGCTTCTTGTGGATGGATGCTTCGCATAAACATCAAGGGGCGTGTCACGCACACTTTTAGGGGTAGGCCCCCATAGAAACTTTCCGCCCAATTTTGGAATTCTGTATGAAAACTTTCTTATTACAGTAAATATCAATTTTATATTTAATAGAAACTCCACCAGCCACTTTTGGGACTTTTCATAAGTAGATTTATCATTTCAGGCAAAATCAACGTGACATTTGATAGGTATAGTGGATTTATATGGACTGACGCTTCGCATAATTATCAAGGGGCGCGTCATGCCCACTTTTATGGGTAGGCTCCAACAAACTGACATCCCTCGTTTATGTTGTTAGATTTTATAAGATCACAGCTTCAAACTTCATGTGAATGGTATTAAAGCTTCGTTACTGCCGAAATTAAAGTCTTTCTTCTTTAAATAAAAAAACAAAAAAATTTTCAAACACCAAAAACTATTGGTAAAAAGGGTAAAACGTGACCCTATTACTAATACTCCGCTGTCCGCCCGTCTGTCTGTCCGCCTGTCACCAGGCGGTATCTCATGAACCGTGATAGTTAGACAGTTGAAATTTTCACAGATGATGTATTTCTGTTGCCGCTATAACAACAAATACTAAAAAAAAACAGAATAAAATAAATATTTAAGGGGGCTCCCTTACGACAAATGTGATTTTTTTAGTTATACATTCACTTTAAAAATAAATAATTATATTAAAATAAAACACATATTTATGTTGGGTTCCCATACAACAGACATGATTTTTTTATAGATTATGGTACGGAACCGTTCGTACGCGAGTCCGACTCGCACTTGGCCGGTTTTATTGAATATAACTTTCTTTTTTTTTAACTGATTCATCTGAATTCCATACCAAAATAGCACTTCTCATTTGTGTGAAGTAGGTTTTCGCTGTGTTTGTGTTCATAAACGTAAGAATTTACTTCGTTCGGAGTGTGCGCGATGCAATATACCTATAAAGCATTTTATCAACATAAATTTGTTTTCAAATCAACGAAATTATTCCGCATAGAATTTGTTCTCAAATTGATAAAACGGTCCGTGAAATTTTTTCGATAAATTACCGATTTATTACCATCATCATATCATATTTGTTGCTGATATATAAAGCGAACTTCACTTTGTCACTCACATATTAACGACAACGAACATTTGCCAATGGAAAGGGGAAATGTTGAGAATGATTATGTTGGGCCCAATGGCAAGGTACTATAATTCGCGTCTGTACAGACATAAAGATATGGCTACATATTTTTATTTGCTATTGCAATAATCAATTTTACTCTGGCTTAGTATTGTTTGCTTGTTTTTTTTTTTTTTTTTTTCTTAGCATTATTTATTGGTAATTTTTCAAGTACGTATTCTCAACATAATGTATTTCGAGCCCTTCTTTATTTTCTTGTCTTAGAGCTTTCTTCTTTCAGCATTGTGTGCGTAACTCGGTAGCTCCGATTCAAAATTGGAATCTGCGTGCATTCCTGCGTATTCGATTCGAATGCCTCGCAACGCAACGCAACCCGATTTTACCTCGGCGGCCGGATGGCTACTACTTCGGCATTCATTGCAATGAATGCTGCATATTTGTTTAAATTTTAAATTGAAATCGCAAAAAGAGTCAAATGCAAAAATCCTTTTGTGACATTCGTTGTGAAATGTGGCACAGCTTCTGTTTACCCCTCGTCCTACACTGTTGCTTGGTCGGATGTCTTCACATGGAGCTGGCGACAGATTTCGTTCGGCCTTGTTTGGTCAGCAAGAATTTGTACTTTATTTTGCAAACAAATCTTTGCGTTGGTGCTACCGCATTCGAATTTGTGATCAAGCTGTTCGCTGACTTGAAGCGCTAAGGTGTTGACTTAATGAGCAAAAATACGAACCACACTTGACCGCAGAAGAAAGGAGGAAGAGAACGCCGATGAACAATATCCTTTGGATTGGCATTTTTACATGAGGCAACTTTGAGTTTTAAGTTTTAAATTTTATACTTTTAGATCTGTTAATAATACATATTACATAGATGCAACAATGCTATCCTTACTGCATGTAGCATTTAGTGAAATTGTGGCACGCGTTTACACGTACATGGCATTATTTAACAGACAAAGCTCAAATATGGTAAATTAGTGCGAAAATGAAAACCGCTGAAAAAGGAGATTAAATTTACTAATTAATTAGCAGCAAGTGATCAATGAGGCATACAAATGATACAATGATGCAGTACGTAATAAAATTCAAATGAGATTTAATTTTGAAAGTACATATTATACAGCTCGTACTATAAACCAATGCCCTGTGTTTGGTTTCAACAGTGCAGTAATTTTAAAGCCCCTACTCAATTTTTTGTATGGCTACAGCACTGAAACAAACACCCCACCCAATTATTCATTCAACCACTCATGACAAGCCCCACACCACCCTGCGTATTTTTTTAATTTCAGTTGTTGTCAATGAACGCGTTGCATTCAGTCCTTTCTGCCTATCGCTGCTCATCCAGCGAGTTGGAGATGATAATGAATGAGCATGAATGTTGCAAATTTGAGCACATAATGGAACCATTCAAGCGCTATCACACTGTATTATCTGCCCATCCATCCATCTATCCATCTGGCCGTTAGTCCTTTCTTTTGCTTTTCATTGCATGTCCTTGCACGGTGCGCTAAAAAGCCTGTTGCGCATGTTTTAATGTAACTTAATGTCTGTGTGCCTCTCAAACATATCCTGTTGCATTCTTTATGATTAATGGAACAGATTTTCTGTTTCCTTCCGCTCACAACTTCAGCGTGCAGCATTATTCATATCAAGCACGTTGTCTGTGAGTAAATGGAACTCTTAGCTTTTTCAAGTGTATTAATGCGTTAATGTATCTCATTGAAGTGAAATGTGTTCCAAAGTATACACGAAGTGAGAGATTGACGCATTAGGTGTGATTCAATATACGGTTAACAATCTACAAATTGCAGTTAATAATTTTATTGGTTTTTTATTTTGCTTTGATTCCTTTTATACATAGTGTGTTGAAATTTTTGTAAAAAAAAAATACAAAATTTTAGCTCTATATTGATAGCCGAATAGCCGATAGTTAGAACCATTACTACTAATATAAAGTGAACATTTCAAAAAAAAAAAATTCTTCCATTCCGAGTTACATATTTATAGATCAATAAATAAATAATATGGTCCTAAAACTTATAATGCAATAATCAAATAATATGTTTGTTTCATGAATTCATGAATGTTTTTGAAAAAAGCGTATACACTTGTAATATTTGCTTAAAATAGAATACAAATGTAACAATGGTGAGTAGTGTCCAAAGTAAACTCATTCTCAACAATGATTACAATAAATTTAAAAAAAAAATTTTATATTCGAAGCCATATTTTCCTCTTTATAAATATTTTGATATGCTGAACTAAAAAATTACCAACTTTTCTCGGAGTACGCTCCGGTTTCTGAAGATATAGGAGAGCAGTGTAGACCTTTGTCCCAATCCATGAATACGGTTGCCAAGGAGGTAATTGGTTATGACGAGGAGTGTTGCCAAACTACTGTAGCGAAAGATGCCGCCTATAGAAGAACTCTTACAGTCGTGAGAACCGCACTATTGTGAGAAACGGAGAAAGGAGAAACTCCTTTTCAGACGCAAAAAAAAAGGAACAAGAAAGACGTGAGCGTGTTCCGTCATAGAAATGAAGCTCGAACGTTTTATCGAAAGGTCAAGCGTCTGACCGGAAGTTAAAGCCAGAGAATCTTTCTGCGAGGACAATAATGGAAGTCTGGTTACAGATGCAGGAATCACTGAGACAATGGAGAAGTCACTTCTCTAACCATCTTGGAGGCGATGAAGAGAACAATACTGCCGATAGAGAAGAATTTCTAGAACCACCAATTGATGATTGCTTTCTTGTAGAGCCACCGAATTATAACGAGGTCGTCTCAGTAATTAAAAAGCTGAAGAATAACAAATCGGCAGGCATCGATGAGCTAGCAGCTTAGTTATTGAAGTCCGGTGGCAAAGAGTTGGAATAAATGGATGAATACCCAACGATTGGAATCTCAGTGATCTTTGTCGTATCTTCAAGAAAGGATACCCCGATGTCTGCGCGAACTACCTTGGAATAAGTTCTCCCTTCTCGCATATGCTAATGATATTGACATCATCGGCACGAACGAACGGCGAGTTAGCAGGGCTTTCTCTGAGATTGAGAAACAGTAACGTCTCATGGGCCTAGCGGTGAAAGGTGATAAGACGAAGTACTTGGTGTCCACTCGCAGACCATCAGCGTGTCTTGGAGGATCTGTGAGTGTGGAGAATTTCATCTTCAATGTTATAGAAAACTTTGTTTTCCTGGGAACAGAAATTGCCGGCGACAGCAATGTTACGCAACTACTTTAGGCTCAGTAAATTATAAGTAGAGTCCTCTCTCGAAGTTCGAAGATAAAACTCTATGGCACTGATAATCCCGGGCCTGCTGTATTTCTCAGAATCATGTACCCTGGCATGAACGGAGTGTTCTTTAGGAGTGTTCAAATGAAAGATTCATCATAAAACTTTTGGTCCTCTTAGATTTGGCGTCGAGTTTACGACACGTATGAACCCTGTATGTATGTAATGAGGTTAACATAGTCCAGCGCATACCATTGCAGTGGCTGCACTGGGCTGGTCACCTCATGCGGATGAACCCCGAAGATCCAGCACTAAAGGTTTACGACGGAAACCTGAACTTGATTGGTGGAAGGCGTCAAAGAGGTCCGTGCTTAAGATAGCAGGATCAGGTCTATGATGATCTGAAAAATCTCCGGATTACCAGCGACTGACGCTGGCGTACACTAAACTACACCGAATGGAGCACTTTCCTACGTGCGGCATTGACCGATGGACGGTTGTAGAGCCACCTAAGTAAGTAAATAAGTAATACTGGAGAACGTGGACAGCTAACTCAGGACTTATTCCCAGGTATCATGATACTAAAAACTTTTTCAGCACCACCACTTCCTATGTAAAAGTGCTTGCTACGTCAATGTCTTTAAATATGCCGCAACAAATATGCTTTAATAAAAATTAAGTAAGATTAAAATAAAAGAAGAATAACAATATTATTAAATATTAAATCATGGGCGATGGCCCATTCCTTCTTTTTTTGTTCAATTTTGTTAAAACTTCTTAAGTTGACAAATACTCAGGCTTGATTGGTTTTTTACGCGTTTCCTATTTAAAATATTATGTGTTTGAATTAGTTCGTAGCATTTCTTAAAAGATGGCGTGACTAGTGTCTTTCCAATATTGCACATTTCAAAGTGTATTCCCCCGTAAATATACTATCATTGAGTTTTATTTTTAGTAAATGTATGTCATTTGGTTGAAACGTGACAAAACTTTTTACTTTAGTGAATTTGTCTAAGTGTGTGGCGGAGAAAATTTTGTACAGGGAGTTATATTTCATTACTAAGCCATTTAATTTTAGTAGAAGTTTATAAGAGCATGTTTTTCATGAGCAATCGTATCGGAAGTGTTTGGTTCGGTTTATAAATCCAAGCTTATGCTCTGTGTTTGATGGGATCAGCTGGGTATAGTTGTAAACTAATTAAACCTAATGAAACCATCATGAAGGATCGGTGCTAACAACAATTGACACGTTTAAGCCGAGTATTGCAAAAAAAAAAAACAGACGCAATTCTAGCAGACACATGATAATGTGGTTTTTCAACACTACAATTCTCGTCCCCATGCTACAAAACCATTGAAAATCAAGTTGGAAACGCTCAAATGGAAAATCCTGCCCCATCCACTGTATTCACCAGACATTGCTCTATCCAATATTTTTGGTCTGGCCGAGCAGCACTCTAGTTGCGTTGATTCTTGAACTGCTTCTAAACGGTTCTAAGAGGTTTTCCGACGCGAAATCCACATTTTGCCAGAAAAATGTGAAAAAGTAGTGGCTAGCAATGGACAAAACTTTGAATAATCCATTTTTGCACAATAATTTGGAACTTTGTTATTTAAAAGATTCACACTTAATGCGAAATATTTTTGACACGGCCTCATCGGAGACCCCATGAAGTAAATATAGTCTAGATCAGGTTAAAATGAGCTCGGAAATGGGCAAGTCACATCCACCATAGAAACTCAGAACCCACTTATTTCGCATGTGTAAACTATATAATGCATACGAGTATAAACCACTCGCCCACTTTCACCGTTTTCTATGAAAAACTTTTTTTTATTGCAATCAATATCAACTTAAAATTTAATAGGTTGACTTCATGTGGATTAGCGCTTCACATAAATATCAAATGGAGTGCCTCGCCAATTTTTAAGGGTAGACACAATACAAATCCACCATCCACGTTTAGGTTGTTAGGTTGTACAAATATTTTTTTTCTTTATCGCTGCTAATTACACAATTAAGAAAAAAACAAGAAAAAACGTTAACTTGGGTTGAACCGAAGCTCTAAAACCATTCACACAAAATTTTAAATAGTATTGTAAAACATAAATGTGTGGGTTTAAATAGGGGCTACCCCAAAAAGTGGGCGGTACACGCCCACTAGTAGATGTGTATGAAGCGATGTAGTAGATGTGTAAGATGCCGCCATATCGAATTTCAAGTTGATATTGACGTTTTCCATACAAATGCATAAAAGTGTGCTGTGGGTTTACATGGGACTACCTCAAAAAGTAGGCGGGGCACACCCATTTGTATATGTATATGAAGAAGTTGTCCACTAAAATCCACCAAATCAAATTTCAAGCTAATATTGATTTAAATCAGGGATTCCCAAACTTTTTTATCTCATAGACCACTTTTCCACTTTGCACTGTCCCGGTGGACCTCCTACAGCAGTGTTTTTTAAAGTTTTTAAAAAATGCTGGCGACTCCCCTGTAAAAAAACGAACAAAACCATTACAATTTTCCAAAACTGAGGAGCAAAAAAAAAACTAACAAAAAAATCAAATCAAATTTTTTCGTGCACCCCCGCTTACGAATTGTGAACCCATATTTTTTTTTTTGTCACGCCAACGTTGACCCCCGTCGACTGTCCCATAGACCCCTAGGGGTCCACCTGAACCACTTTGGGAATCACTGATTTAAATGAAGAATTTTTTCATAAAAAACACAATATTGCACTTCGGGTTTGTATGGGGGCTACCCCAAAAAATGGGCGGCCCACGCCCATTAGTCTATGCATGTTAAGCGGCTGTCTATAAAATGGCACCATATCGCATTTCAACCTAATATTGACTTTAATAAAGAAGTTTTCATACAAAAAGTCAAAAGTGGGCAGTAGGTTTGTATGGGGGCTACCCCAAATAGTGGGCGGGTCCCACCCATTAATGTATATGTCAAGCATCCGTCCATCAAAAGTAACCATATCAATTATTAAGTTGATATTGACTACAATAAAAAATTTGTTCATACAAAAAGTCAAAAGTGGGCGCTGGGCCATGCATGGCTTTCAGACAAACTGATAATACCATTTCACACTATGTGTGAATGGTATAAAAATCGTGTGGATGGCATTAAAGCATCGGTTCCACCGAAGTTGACTTTGGTATCTGGTGTATCTTTTTATGTTATTTCACAAAAGGGGTCTTTTTAGGACACCTTATCGCCTTTAATGCATTATCGAAATGAGGTATAATTTTGAAGATTACCATCAACGCAAATAAAGAAAAATAATTTGCAAAAAATATATCAAAATTCGTGCTGCCACTTGCTAAGTTTCCTTGGACCAACAAACAAGAGAAAAATAAAGCTCAAATATCTTAAAAAGCTGTCTTTATAATATAATATAACTTTTGTTGATGAATGTAGCTGAATGGTATTTTTAGTACACCTTATCTCCTTTAATGCATTATCGAAACCGATGATGGAGGCATCATTTTGAAGATTACCATCAACGCTAATAAAGAAAAATAATGAATTAAGGCATTCACATGCTCTTGCAACAATAAAAAAGTGCAAGTGCAAAATAAAGTGGTGCAAATCTGCACAATCTGCTGTTTGCGACGGTTTGTTTATTTGTTTCGAGCTATTTGACCGATTGTTATGAATTGTCTAGAGTGTGTTACTATCGCTTAGAAGAAGCTTTCTGGATATATGTGTGTCTTTTGCAAAAATACGTGGTGGCGCGCCACTTTATAAGGAAAAGACAAAATTCTTCGAATCTAAATAACTGCTTAAAGGGCATCGGTAGAATTAAGTGCAACGTCAAATTTCTAAACCTATTTGATTAGATATCAAAATAGAAATAACAAAATAATGCGATCCACTGAAAAAATAGCTGTTGATGTGCTTCCATATGGGAAAATAAAAAGGGGCGTAACAATGCACGCCGGGCTCGCTCGTATTTTATTTATGAAATAAAATGCATTCTTCTAATTTTTCATTTCTTTATTCATTTACACATTTTCAAGTTTCCTTTTTTAATTTTTTCTTTTAATATATTTTACTTTTGCATTAATTATTGTATTTTGCTTTATTGTTTTGATTCATTACAATTACGACAATTACTATTTATAATTTAAGTATTTCTCATATACTCGAACATATACGCTTCTATTTATATATCCCCTACATTTCATTATTATTTATATATAGGTATTTTTTTTTTGTTTTGTTTTTTTTTTTTTTTAATATTATATTTAATGATTTTTACGCATATAGTACAAATATTTAAATCCTTTACTAATATTAGCGCTAAATTAAATGCTAAATGTACCGAAAAATCAATTACGATTTCCTTTAAAATACAATTATTTTTTTTAAACTAATTTTAATATTTATTTTTAAATATGTATATATTTGTTTTTAATTATTTACCATTTAATAGTTTACAACACAATATGTGCGCGTATCAGATCGCACTTCAAAATGAAAATAGTTTATGAAAATTTTAGTTCAGTGGAAACATTTTACCTCACTTAAGGAGCAAAAAAACAAAAAAAAAGTTATAATTAAAATAATAAAGTATCTTTTTACACATTTTATGCAATTTATGCTTAACTAAGTATGTCTACATATAAAGTAAGCTAATTATGCTAATAATTATTAAATTACCAAGTTCTTTATACAGAAATTTACAATAGTTAAATGATTAGTTTTTCTACATCTTCGAAATTATTTAAACAAAAGTGAAGTGTGGTCTTTGTAAGTAGTTGAAGTAATCAGCGGATGTTATTATTTATTTATTATTTTTATGTACTATTATATTTTTAGTGTTTCTAATTATGTTGTTACTCGTTTATTAATTGCAAACAAATTAAATAAAATTATAATATTGCACATTAAAAGGAAAAAATATATAGTTAAATAAATTTGCATTCATAAATTTCATTTTTAAAACTGTTGAGATCTGATTTTACTAACTTTCTTTTTTGTTCATAAAAAAATTTGTAGTTTGTGTTTTATATTAAAACTCAAACAGAAAGAAAATTATAAGAAAACAACAACAAATAGTTTTTCTTTTACTTGGAGAAAAAACCTAAGATCATCAGCTGATTTGCATATAATTATGTTTAAAATATACAAAAATTATAAACGAAAAAATATTAATAAAAAAAAAAATATATAATAAAACTTTTTGTAAGCACTGTTTTGAATTTCCGGAAAAAGAACCAAATTTTATGTTGACTAATAGTGCCTTTCCGTTGTGCACAACGTTGTCAACATTTCCCCATTTCCCCATTTCCCACTGGAAAATGATCGTTCTTGTTAACATGTGAGTGGCAAAATGACGTTCGCGCAATTCAAAATATCAGCTTTTTGTGATAATGATAATATATGTACATATATAATATGATACGAGTATCGATGATAAATCTGTCATTTCAACGAAAAAAACCTAATTCGTTAGAGGTGAATGACAACATTTTTCGAGAATGTTGAAAATATACAAAATGTTGACTCATTATGAAACGTACAAACAACATACATTTAGAATGTTGGCCGGTAGAAAGGTACCATAGGTTATTTGTTTAAATATATCGGTTCACATAAGTTGGTGCTGATGTATTGTCTATGCCCTACATTATGGTATATGCGTTTAAAAGATAGAACAAAAACTTGAATGACGATGTATATTCAAATCGCTTCATGCAAATGGCTATTTAAGAAAATATTAAATTTATTCGTTACTTCATTAAAAATTAGAAAACCGATGAAAAAACAAAATATTGTAGGCAATTTTTAAGATTTTCCGGAACTTACGTAGCATATCCTGTAGCAACAAATTAGATAAAATTAATGAGGAATGTTTAATTTCACTTTGTTTAAAAAAAAAAAATGTTTTTTCTCTTTTATTTCTTAATAATGTTCTTTTTTATACTTAAACTATTAGTTTAATATTTTTTTTTTTTTATAAAATTTACAATAAGTATTATTTATAATTTATTATATTATTTAATTAATTATATATATATATATATATATATATATATATATATATATATATATATATATATATATATATATATATATATATATATATATATATATATATATATATATATATATATATATATATATTATATATATATATATATATATATATATATATATATATATATATATATATATATATATATATATATATATATATATATATATATATATATATATATATATATATATATATATATATATATATACAATTTAGTGCACAATTTATTTGTTTGCTTTTTTTAAATAAATGTTAAAATTGCCTTTTTTATTTGTGTTCAACTTGTATTAGCTAAAATGGATGCTTTCACTTTTTCTAGATATACACATTAGAATTATCTATAAAAAGAGGATCTGTCTGGGTAAAAGGTGTGACTGCTGTTGTTGTAGTTATAGTGGCTTGCTGTTGTTGTTGGCCTATATACTGGTAATAATGTTGTTTCTGTTGTTCTGCTTGCTGTTGCTGTAGGTGGTGTTGTTGGTAGTTGTGGCGGTGGTGTTAAACCGCTGGCCAAACGCTGCAAGTCGTAAAAAGAAAAAATGAAGAAAATGATTGAAGCAGTATGTAAACAGTATTGTATATTTTAGGATATATATATATATATATATATATATATATATATATATATATATATATATATATATATATATTAATTTTTCTTTTTTATGTTATCAAAATTGCATTAGATTTATGTTAAGCTTAGAAAAGCTTTTTACCTACGTTAATAACGACGGATTCGTCTCGGGCTGATACCAGTACTGAGGTACATAGCCGCCCATTTGCGGCGGTGGATTGTGATGATGCGTTTGCGGATGTGTTGGCGCTGGATGTGGCGGAGGCTGAGGCGTCATCTGCAGTGGCGGCTTATGATCGATCCAATGCGGTTTTTGATCCCATGGCGCTTGCGTTGGCGGACTTAGACCCGTTGGCGGGAATTCTGCAACGAATTGAAATATAATTAAATTTATTAAGAGGTGCCAAGCAACAAATAGATCTACAATGTTTGAATTATGTAGTGTTATTAATCTGTAAACAGCATGTACCTTTAGTAATACTGTGCTCAATTATTAGGTCTGTTTAGGCAAAATTTCTTATCATCAATACTTATTAGTGGTATTCCCTCAATTGAATAAATTTTTTAAACTGATTCTTTCTTACAAAATTGAGGAAAGGCACCGATTCGACATATTTGTTTCTTTTGATTATTTCGTTAACTGCTTTTAGTTTCTTCCGAATAGTTTATTATTTACTTATCTTCCTCCCAACTGTACTTTTTCCTTTCAACTGCAAGTCCATTTGCTTGCATCTCTTCTGTGTGCTTAATTAATCATCCAATCAGATTGTTCATACTTCCACCGCCATCATTTTGAGCAAAGAAAATGTAAACAAAGACCAGAGCTACTATCGGTTCTGCTTGTTATAGATGCAGCCCTACTAAAACCAAAAGAAAGCCAAATAGTTGATTGTTTTGATTTTCGTTTTGTATGAGAATTGAATCGGTAATCGGACCAAACCGATTCAATCGATGATGTTTACGAAATTTAATCAAATTTAATCATTGTAATTTTTTGAAATGAATAATCTATATATATAAAATTCTTTGTCCGCATTCACTGACTGACTGACTCACTGACGGACTGATTCACTGATCTTTGCACAGCCCAAACCATAAGACCTAGGAGCCTGATTTTCACACAACATAGATGAGGCAATTTTATCGTGCAATAAGACGGCGTTTTGCGAAAATTGAATTTCAAGGGGGTCAAATTCGGGGTCAAAGTTCACACATTGAGAAAAGTGCTTCGTATGAAAATCTTTGTTAGTTTTCGAGCTATCTCAACCAAAATTACAGATTGTGGATGTTTTACTATATTTTACATCTTGACAAAATCGGATGCAAATTAATCTTTAGTGTGAAAAACTTTTTTGTTTTTTAAGTTATCTTAACCAAACTCACAGATTAGGTTTTGTTCGCCAAATCTGGAATTTTTCCGCCAAATCTAGCATTTTCCCGCTAAATCTGGCCCCCTAGTACTGTATAAAACAGTAAAAATCTTGCTCTTTACTTCATTTCTACTCTCGGCTAAAAGCTTTCCCGGTTGCGCTAATTTGAGTTACGAGGCAAAAAAAGTCTCAGGCAAGGTTTTTTTTACAAATATTTTGATTTGGTTAAGCATTTTAGATCACTAAGAAATCAAATTAAAATACTTTTTTGTAACTTTTAGTTTTCAGTAATTTGAATATGATTAAATGTGTCTATAAATTAAAAAAAAAATTACAAATTGCATTCCATGGCAAATTTGATTTTTTTTCTACAGTTTTTGAATTTTTACCTTATACAAAGCGTATAAGAAGATATATTGTAGTTGAATAAAATTGATTGAAAAAAAATAAATAAATAAAGAAATAAATACAAAACTCAACAAACTTGAGCGAATATTATTTTTCCCTATTTTAAAAGTAAATTTCTTAACATTTTAGTTTAAAGCAAAACGATATTTTTGAAATATCTCATCTCATAACTTTCAAACTAGTATTTAACCGATTCAGCTCAAAACCAATTTTTTTCAGAAGTTCTCTATCTATATTCTAACATAAGTCACGTTGTCACGTCGTTTCTAACTCGAAATATAGCTAAAAATACCTTCTAAAAAATCAAAAATTCATACCGCGAAAACTAATTCATTGGAAAAATTTCTAATGCTATTTTCGTATTCAGCAGTTGAAAATCGACAAAAAAAGAAATTGATGACATCTTTAGTCTATGGAAAAATATTGATCAATCTTCAAGTATCTCCACTAGTTTGTCTGAAAGTTTGCAATGTTGTTAAGCTGGCATCGTAGACTCCATAAAGTATATGCATATAAATATATTCGTAATCAGTTCGTCGAAATGAGTTGTTCTAGTTATTTTCATCATCAATTTTTCGAATTTTTGTTTTTTAGATATTCAATTAAGTTTCGAACTCAACTTGTTTTTCTTCCAAGTATATAGGTTTTTCATATGGATATGCTACACCTATATAATCAATTAAGAAACAAATATAAACAGCTTATCTATGGCGATAACTTTATGTAATCTCTGAGCAATCTGCATATTAAAGCTTGCTCTAAACAAAATTCTGTGTAATTAGAGCAATAAGCTAATTTTTAATTGAATTTTAATGTTGCATAAATTAATTTTGGTGTGAAACTGATATAGTAACTTACCGGGTGATAGTTCAGACACAGGCGTACTTGATGGCGTTGGACTATGTCCGGGAGGTAGATAGTGCGATGGTGAGCCACTGTTTGAGCCGCCACCATTATTGCCGCCTGTAAAGCATAGATGAAAAACTATTCAGTTTATAATAATTCGCATAAAAATTATGTTAAATTATATTATGCTGGCTTTTAAGTTTTAAATAACTGTTACTCTACGAGTATGTTCAGATGATCGTATATATCCAACACCTTTATAGCATTGCATTGAATATAATGTCAAATATTTAAATATTTCAACTAAAAGCCACTCTGTCATTATATAGATAGTACAAAAGATTGTCTATGGAAATTTAATTTGAATATTTTCGCTACTTACCACTATGCATATTTTGATTTGGACTATGTTGACCCGGGTTTGGACCGACGCCACCCAGTGGCATACCGCTACCAGTGCCAGGACCTTGTGCTGCTTTCATCATTTTTTTGTACTTCGAGCGACGATTTTGGAACCAGATTTTCACCTGTAATGATACAAGCAATAGATAAATAAACAAATTAATTAATAAAAATTTATAAAACATAAACAGCGCCATAAATTACTCGATTTGTGTATTGTTTTGTTGCTGTTTTGTTATAATTTATGTTGTTTAAAGTATATTAGCAGTCAATTAAGTTGGATTGTTACGATATAATTCTGTGGCCACAACGAATAATGCAAAACGACTACCGAAACGACAGCGAAAACAATAGTACAGAATAAATACTCATATATATGTATAAATGGTCTTTAATAAATTGAATCATTTGCTGTCTGCAATTTGACTAATTAATTTATAACATCATTTCTTTTGTATATAATTACTTAATTTGATTGCTAACATTAATGCAACCAATTGGCATACCTCTGTAGTACATATATACAGGGTGGTTTTTAGAGGTTCCATTTGCCGACAGGGATTAATGCTACTGGCAACGCTATTATCATTTGTGCTGAGTTTGGTTTGCAACTTGATCATGAATAG
This sequence comes from Leucophenga montana, assembly GCA_035044765.1. Taxonomy (NCBI): domain Eukaryota; kingdom Metazoa; phylum Arthropoda; class Insecta; order Diptera; family Drosophilidae; genus Leucophenga; species Leucophenga montana. Next base: position 380,499 of record JAWNNQ010000203.1, read on the forward strand.
ACTAACGCCAGCACAACGCATGCAAATTGTGCAACTTTATAGCGAAAATCGTGGTTCAGTTTGGGAATGTTACCGAGCGCTACGTCCATTTTACGTCAATAATCTGTCGTCCATCCAAGCGACTAATTCGATTAACCACAGATAGTTTTTGTACCACGTATCCTCTAAATGATAAAACGTAGTACAGTGCGCACCGAAGAAACAATACTTGTTGTAGAGCGTAGAAGTGAGGATGAGCTGTCTAGTCTTTCGCGTCTAATCTTTCGATATATTCTGTTCAGTGATGAGGCTCATTTTTGCCTCATTGGACATGTCAAAAACCAAAATTGCCGCATTTGCAGTGAAGAAAATCTGCGAGAGATTCTCGAGGCACCATTTATTACTGTTTGGCGGTGGAATCATTGATTCTTACTTCTTTAAAAACTAGGAGGTTTAGCGATTATTTCGTGCTCAATTGAATACAGCGCTTCAAACAATGGACTTACTGAAGGAAACATTTGGAAAACGCGTTACTTCTCGAAATGGACCAGTCAATAAGCCACCGAGGTCGTGCGATTTAACGCCTTTGGATTATTTTCTCTGGAGATACGTGAAGTCATTGCCGAGACAGAGGTCGGAAATTGGACCTCCTAAAAAAATACCCTTTAAAGATAATTTGTGAATGTGAGGCGCATGGAATTTTTAGACAGTTGGCATGCAGAAATTAAGCGAAGTATTTTGCTCTACAGTTTGTTTAACATGCATGTATTTAGATTGCAAACTCATTTTCTATAATAGGCGTTAGAAAATGTCAGACGTCTCTTAGAAATCATACGACAATCATGAGAAATCTCATAAATATAAATTATATTGTCAGAAAATGCGAAAAAAAAAAATGGAAAAATTAAACTTCGCAAAAAATTGTTCTCTGACATACAGCAAGCGTGTAAGCTGATATTGAGCGAAATGTAACTAGATACAAATGTAACTAGATACAGCTGTATGAGCTACTTTTTGGATCCTTGCTTAATAGCTTCATCTTATCAAAAGCGATTAAAATTGAAATATATTTATTTATTTATTTAGAAACACTACGCTGCACTTTGTGCCAAAGAAAAACGCTAAACTGAATGCATTTTAATCGCCCCAGCATACGAAACGAGTTTTCAAACTGCTTTTCAGTTAAAATTAAAAGTGATCGTTATTGAAATATAGACACAAAATGCCGAACTGCTCATTCAGTTGTGAGTGGCGATTATTTTGAGGTAATATTTATGATTTAGTTGTTCGTTTGCAGTGAAATGAAATTTATCGTTTTGGCAGTTGCCTACATGTAAAGCAATTCATTTGAGCAATTCGCTTGAGAACGTGTGAATATTTTTAGTTGCAGCAGGTGATGTCGAACTTATGACCGCACTTTCGCTTTTTTTACTGCAAGAAAATGTATCTAGATACAAATTGCAGCATTGTTTATGCAAATCAGTCAGCATAAATTATGAATACAATGAGTTGTATTGAAATGTAACGACATGAAAAAATAATATACTTGGAGAGAGACTTTCATTCGCAGTTTCGCATACTGCACACATGTGAGTAGGTAAAAGAAAATATTGCAAAAATATTTCTACAATTTCAATATAAACAAGTTACTTTCAGTTTTTAAACAAGTTGACTACCATTTTATATTTGAATATATTTTTTTATTTTTTACATTTTCATGTAGAACTAATTGCTAACTGCGATGCGCGCGTTCGCCACACTTCTATTTTGTATTTACGCTTTTAAGCTACTCTTGCTTTACACATATACATACATATGCAGGTACAAGCTTCAATGCGTATCTAAAGCTATTTGTGTGCGCTATTTTCCCTCTTAGACTTCGTATATCTAAAATTTGCTATGTTTTTTTGTTTTTATTTCCTAGTGATACTAATTCAAGGTCGCGTTGGTCAGTTTACTAAATTAGCTAAGTAGCTATGCACTTTCTCTATTTTTTTTATGTTTATAAAGACTGTTTTATCGTCTTGATTTGCGCAATTTGCGCTACTGCTTTTCGAAAATGACTTTATTTAATGTTTGTCGTAAAGATTTTAGTGCAAATTTAAACACATAATAAAGACAAATCTGCTGCTTTATCGATTCCTGGCAGTTTTGATTGCATTTTAATTAATTTATTTATAATTAATAGAGAAAAGTTGACATTAGCTTAGTGTACGTACTATACTTCTTATTTCTTCTGGGCGCAGCACAATAAGATCTTTACAACAAAGATAATTAAGTTTTTGCGAAACTAAAATAAAATTTAGTTACTAATTGAGATAATAGACAAAGTATTGAACATAAATATATTTTCTATACTCATAATAGAATTTTATAAGCGAAATCTTGGAATATAGTTTTTTCTTATATTCAGGCATTTGGTACACTGGAAGTGTGTGTTATTGCAACTGAAGTGACAGCATGTTCAGGATGTATGCTTTGGATACCTTTTAAGTCCACAAAACGTTTTTATTTCATCTGCAAATGCATTTTTCCGAAAAAGTAAAACTCGCACGATACCAAGTGAAGCCATTACTTGGAGTGATTGATGATGAAATTTCGATTTTTAGTCAAACAATCTGTCCCACGTAAATATTTTTTTAGTCGTCAGTCAACTTGTGCAGAATAAACTATGCACACATCTTTCGGTAGCTCAAATGCTATTGATGCTAGTGATATTTTGGAAATGCTTAAATGAAATTGCATGAATATCAATGAAGATTTTAGCTGATCTTTCAAATTTAATAGAAAATGCGGTGACCACGGAGATCATTTTTACACCGAACTTACCGGTCGTGAACTAAACCGGTCAGGAACTATAACATAAACTTGGTTCATCAATTTCGATTAAAGTTTTTCCAAGTTTAAAATGGAACTTAATATTAGCTCTTTGTTCGAAGTTAATTTTTCGACCGATGCGCTCGATATATTCGTTTCCAGTGTATCAAATGTCATGAAGTTTAGGTTGAAAGGTCATATATGTATAGCTGGCGCCACTAGTGTGAATTTTTTTTTTTTAATTATTACCTTTGACTAGTGTAACAAAGAATATTATTATTTTATAGAAAAATCCAAACCAAAGTTTATTTAAAACATGTGTAATATTCTCGGGAATTTTTACAGCTAATCTGTAGTCTATACAAGTTACTTTGCGGCGTAGTGAATACTTTGCCCATGTATAAATAATTTATTATTTAGTGTTCAATCAACCGCGAAGCTTTGTACTGGAATTGACAATGAACTTGACTTTAGTGATTAATCACAACTTATGTAATGTACTATTTATTTTAAGCGAACTGCATTTTAATGAATTTCACTTGTTCGCAAAGATTTATAAATATTTTTAGATATATATGCAGGCAGATTGTGCACTTGAAATTCGTTCCAAGAGTTTTTGCTGTTTGTATCTTTATTAAATAGCTACTTTTACGCAGTTGGTCTTATCGAGATTTCTGTTGTTTATATATAAGTATTTTTTTGTTGTTGTTGTGTTTTTTACGTTATGCAAGAGCTACCAAGCGTAAAATATGCGCTCAATAATAAAAAATTGTCGAGGTTCTGAGTTTTTTATACAATTGCCACACTGCTTTATAAATTATAGGATAGCAGGAAAAAAATCCGAGTCAGGCAAACGCATTGTGGTCTTTTACAACTACACCTTTGAGTTAACTGAACCATTTAGTAAATTATAGTTGCCATTCTGTTTCATTTTCTTATTGTCACAGCAACAACTTTAGCTAAAATATAATTAAAGAGTCAAGTACAAAATTTATTTGTAGATAGTTGTATACAATACAATAAAACAGTTTGATTTGAAAATTAAGTAATCACGGGAAAATTCAAGTGCGGTCAACAAATACTCAAAAGGAGATGGAGACTTGTCTTTGTAACAAAACCGCAAATTATAATTTCTAGAACAACAGCACACATTTTTCACACGCTTCCCATTTGGCTGCACTGGAATAGCAAATATAAATAAAATCGAATGCTTCTAAATCAATATGATAATCTGGAATTGACAATACTACATTAAATACTGAATTGGTGATTACTGGCAGTTCTAAATTTAATTTAATATGCACATTTATGGCAGTTTTTTGCATATTTTATAAAATTAGCATATGTAAAATGACTATCTGCCTTTAATTAGAAGGATTTGCACACTTTTTTTCTCAGAATTTAATTTATAAACTGTATCCACGGGTGAACAAAAAAGTCCGCTGAGTGGCTGGTATTAAATACAGGACGTCTCAAAAGAAAGTTCACATTTGAATTGCTAATTGCGTGAACGCAACTACCTCGACTCATTGGAAAATGGGTCGAGTCCAAGGTCTTCGAGAAAGTTCAAAAACGTAGACAGTGTTACTCAGTCTGTTAGTGACAACCCGGACCTTTCGATTCGGAAGCGTTCTGTGGCTTTAAACGTGCATAGATCATCATTGTTCCGCATTTTACACAAAAATTTAAAGCTGTGCCCCTACAAAATTCAGTTGGTGCAAGGATTAAAGCCCCAGGATGAAATTTTTCCTGGCAAATTGATCTCCAGGAGAGGTGACATAAATTGGCCGATTTCCCTGTATCAATTAAAAGGAAATACTCTTATCCGTCAAGAAATGGCAGCCATCACGGAGAATACCTGATTCAAGATTCAGACAAAAAATTGTTGCTGAGGAACTGTGATTAAAAAACATATTTGTGTCGCGAATATTGTTTACAGCACGATAATGCGGCAGCTCACACTACTAAAAGTACCAGTAACTTTATTGAATTGAATAATAAGAATTGAAAAAAAAAATGTAAGTCTACAACACCAATTCGAAGATATTTTATGGAAGAAGTTTAGAAGCTACATTTTTAAAGCATAATTTTTAATACTGTTTGTTGGTTGGATCTACAAACTAAAGAAATGTATTGAAATTAATGGTGATAGAGAAAAGAAAAAATAATGTAAAATGTAAATAAAGATGTCGCTTGAATTTAAAATCAATTGAAAATTTTATATACACGTAGATGCATATCTACGCAAATCTACTGACTTTTAGTAGACGTATCTACAAGTATAAAACTGCCAATTTTGCTTGAATGCGATGCACTCAAGCATAAAATAGTGAATACTGCTGACGCACAACAAACTAATTTGGTTTAAACAAAAAAATAAATAAAAAGCGTATAAATAAAATTTAAAAAATAGGAATTCATGTCAATTGAAATGAGAGTAAAAGTGTTCGATAGCCGCATGCTGCCAAAACTGTCAAATGTCAATCAGCCTTATGTCTCACAAAAACATTCGAAGAGACAACCAGTCAATACAAAAAGCTACTTTCATCTGCACACTGTTCATATAAAATGAAATTAGCATGTCACTGTGTCATTTGCTAGAAAATATCGTTAAAGAAAAACTAAGAAACATTAAAATGTAACGAATCGAATATACTCTACGTACTTGGTTTTCAACAAGCTTTTTATGGCAGCTATAGTTAGTAGAAATGAACAAATAAATTTTCTAATTATAGCCGTCTGTTAGACAGTTCAACTGGTTCCGTTTAAATAGGCATTCGAAAACTTAATTATAAACAAAATTATACTAAGCAGCCGTATAATGGTTTTTTATTGATAAGTAGTTCCGAAAATCCAAATCCAATTGGAACTCAGAACACTAAAAATTGAAATGCTCTCGGAACTTGGATTGAAATTGTTATTTTAAACATTAGCGTTAAACTAAATATTAAGTATTTTTAAAAACTAAATCGAATGACAACAGCATGTCTACTCTAGGGTACAGAGGACAGCAGTCTCGTTCTATTTACTGGGCGCCATGTACGCACGTTTATTTGAACGCTTGTAACTCAGAAAGAAAAATTAGGTAGAGTTACCATATTTATGGTAAATCATCAAAATCATCAAAAATCATCGAAATTTCGAAATTACCCTTCATATTTGTATGGAAATTATATTATACCGTTCTAGAAGTATATATTCTATCAACCTACAGCGATATTTTATAAGAATTAAAACTAGATACATATGTAGTGGCAAAAATAAGTGGTGCTTTCAGCTTAAAGCCCTTCGTATAAAAAGTTGAATTTATTGATTTCATTTAAAGAAGAATTTTTTATTGTATATGTTTGAAGTTTTTCTGTACTACCATTTTTGCCAAGAATTAAGTAACAAAATAGTTGTTCTTAAAAAAAAAATCGAAAATGGAAACTATAAATATACCGTAGGTCAAGGGTTTACTAAGTTTGTTTAAATTAATGTAACGGGCAGACCTCTTTGTGTTTATATAGTATTATTCATCAGCATCAAAAAGGAAGTCGATGCGTCTATCCGTCCATCCATCGTACGTATGTATGGACGGCTGGTTCTCAAAGACTTAAAAAATACAGCCACCAAACTTGAATAGACTCGCCTGATACAGACGCAGAACAAGATTAACACCTTTTTTTATATTTTTAATTTCATATTATATATTTTATTTTATAAGCAAGCGTGCACCGTATTTCGATCTTGTAAGCTTACAACTGCAGCATTCTCACTTGTATATTTCACTTGAGTTACTTATGTAAGTAACTACTCAGTGGGCAAAAAGTTCGTTAATGATATCGCTAACGTAAGTTTAATGATACTTTTTAGGCAAAAACTATCGTGAACGACTATCGCAAACGATCAGAAATCGATATGTATAACACAGTTTGTGGCATTAAAACTAACGGTTTTGTGACTTCGCAGAAGATATCTTTATGGAACATTTTTAGTTATAAAAATTCAATCGATACAGTTATATTTTGATTGCTTTTATTCCATTATCAACATTATTTTGTCTAACTTAGGAGAATTACTCGTAATTGCGATGAATTGTTCCTTCAGACAATAGGCAAGTGACTTGCGTATGTTGTTCTTAAGAGAATTTCTGGTTTCTTCGTCTACTGGCTATATAAAAATCGATGTATAATTTTACTATGGCACACATTATCTTAAAGCACATTCGTAGGGTAAAAATATGTCATTACTGCCAGAATAGTCTGTTTCTCTCTCATCTCTTATTTAATAAACTTTTGCTCATTTGTTGCATTATCCTTTTAACCCATTTTGTAGACGATATAAAGAATTTTTTTTGTTTCTTTCGTTCGTTCGTTCATTTAACTCATTCATCTGGTAACACTTGTCTCTCGATCACTTCCGCAATATGTCATTTTGCATATAATTTATGTGCAATTCTTCAGCTGCAGTGCTTCAGACACAACAACAACAACTGGCTACAACAAGATCGAGTGCAGAGAATTGATGGCAACAACAGATTACAGATGCGTTTTTATGACAGGCATGCGTCGCGACAAGTGGTTGTAAAAAAAAATAGCAAAAAAAAAAAGAAAAAACACCAAACGAACAACGACAGCAACAGCTTGAAGTAGAAGATAGTTGAGCATAGAGTGTATAGAGTCTATACAGGCCAACAGTCTGTCATGCCAGTGAATAACTAAGCGACTGCCTGGCCTGGTCTGGTCTGGCCGGAGACACTAACACGAAGTTTGCATCAATGGACACAACTTGCCGCTTACAGATTACAGCAGCTTCAATTCGAAGTGATTTTATTACTTTGTAGTCCGACAAGGCTTTCTAATATTTTAATAATTTTTGTTACACTGCAGAAAAAATATTGAAAAAATAAATCGCAAAAAATTTATATTTAAATAAATAAGTTATTCAAATATTCATTTATGACTTGACACCCCAACAACTGCAGCAGCAGCAGTGGTATTTATTATGAGACATTATAAGACACCTGCCCACCTAAAAACAAAAAAAAACAAAACAAAACAAAAAAAAAACGCTTGACTCTTTCAAATATTTAGCTGCGCAGCAAATACCTGTCCTGTCCTGTCTTTTGAAAGCGAAACGAGTGCGGATTGTACTGCGTTGCGTTGGCTTTACACAAATTGCTTGTCTACGCGCATGCGCAACGTAATCAGATTCATTCGTTTAAACTTCAAAGTTTGCATTTGGCGGCATTAAATGCACTAATAACTCTTTTGATTTTCAATTTTCATATTTATAGTTAATTCGATTGACAATTGAGCAAATAAAACGTGGGAAAATTATAAAATTCGTTAAGTAATTAACTAAATTTAATGGAAAACGACCCGAACTCGACGCAGGTAATTTGGTGGGATTGATAAAATATACAATCACATTTTTCAAAAGAGACATTTCCACATACAAATGTTATATCTAGTCGTATGACTAAGATAATTATAATAAGTTAAATGCAGCTTTTAACAAATTTGATGGTTATCTAATTCTTGTCTAAAACTAAAGAGAAAACCTGCACCATTCAATCTTTTTTTGCTTTTTATGTAATTTTATGTAATTTATGTAAAAATAAATACAAATTACAAATAGAATAAATAAAAGTCTAGACACCAATATATCTACATGCAACATTACAATTGAACAAATCAAAGCCGAAATCATTTTTACTAAAAAATCCATTAATTGTGGACAGTTTAAAAATGTCAGAAAATATTTTAAAAATATTGATACACTTCACATATTGTATGACAAAGTTATTAGCCGTTTGTCGGAAACTTAAGAAGATACTAAAAGCCCATATACAGGGTGTCTCAAAAGAAAGTTCACATTTCATTTGCTGATTGCGTGAACGCAACTATTCCGAGGGGCGACTATTCAATCGATACCCTAGCTTTTGGGAATTTAGTCGCTTTGGAGCGTTTCTCGGGGGCGGATCGTGCGTTGTGCGTACATTCTGCAGTATTCGATATGTTCGTCATTTAAATGATGCGACAAGCCCTCGACTCATTGGAAAATGGGTCGAGAAGTTTGAAGAGACCGGTTCAACGCTGGAAAAATCAAAATCCGGGCGTCCAAAGTCTTCGAGAACATTCGAAAACGTAGACAGTGTTACTCAGTCTGTTCGTGACAACCCGGACCTTTCGATTCGTAAGCGTGCTGTTGCTTTAAACGTGCATGATCATCATTGTTCCGCATTTTTAGCAACTTCACACACGTCCAACAGGTCTCTACCACGAGTTCTTGAAATTTTTCCTGGCAAATTGATCTCCAGGAGAGGTGACACAAATTGGCCCCCACGAAGTCCCGATTTAAATCCTGTGGACTTTTTCCTGTGGGGTTACGTCAAATCTAAAGTTTACGGCTACAAACCGACTTCCCTGGAACAATTAAAAGAAAATATCTGTCACAAAATGGCAGCCATCACGGAGAATGCCTGCCGAGATGTCATATGAAATTTTAGTGCTCGATTAAATGAATGCCGTAATCGCAACGGATTACCACATAACTAATAATAAAAAAACTATTTTCTTTATGCTTACTAATTTTTGACCAGAAGTAATAGCATAAAAAATGATATTGAAAACTTGAGTGTTTATTCAACGATTTCAAAAATAATTGCATGCCGTTGAGTACATACACTTATGAAATGATTTTAACTATGATGACGAATATATAACATGCAACATAAAATTAAAATGTTGCACTTATCTTTTGAAACATTACTTGATACCGAAGATTTTCTCATTGAATTTCTAAGCTCGCTTAACTCTATTGGGCTTCCTTCTTACCAATTAACGTTCCAAAATCTAATACCAATAATACTATTGCGTAACTTAAGGCCCTCAGACTTTTACAAAGGTAAAGGGCTATGATTGAAATAGTAACGTCTCCGAATCTATTATCCATAAAGGACAGGTAGCCAGTAAGATTACTTCCGTTCCACAAAAACTGGCTTACCTTTTCGATATGGGCGACTATGGTTTGTTTCTCAAAGACAATCAGCAAATCTCAGAGTCAGATTTTTATGTGCCATAAAAGGCAGAAAAGTTTAAGTGACAAAATTTGACAATATTTTTTATAGAGAGTTGATAATATTAAGACAGAGATAATAAAAGATCTTCTCCTGTAAAATTTACATATTGTCGCTTGATTGTGTACAATTATATGTAAGTTTATGTAGAACTGGAACCGCGCGCGGTCACAATCAACAGCCCGAAAATACTTCGCCGATGCCACTCATTTCCACCGAATTTAATGGGTTTCCTTATTTTACTTTCATTTAAAATCTATTCTTCTCTTTACTGTCAGTACAAAAAAAAAAGAGTTATATTGTTCTAGATGTCAAAGAAGTTCAACTTAAAACAAACACATAAATCAATTGAATACTCTAATATGGTAAGAGAGTATATTAAGTTTGTGCAAATGCTTGTAACAGGTAGAAGGAGGCTGATGAGACCTTATAAAGTATAAATATTCCTGATCACCATCGCAAGACGAGTCGATGTACTGTGTCCTTCGGACCGTCTGTTTGAACGAACAGATTTGGAAGAATTTAAGAGATAGAGATTTCAAGTTTAGATATTTAGACTCTCCTTTTACTCTTTAGATATCTAGTATTAAATAAACATGCCAACTCCACTTTAAGGGGTAGCCTCCATAGAAATATTCCCCATTTTTAAGTTTTTGTATTATTTTGGTTTAAGTTATTATTACAATATGACATTTTTTTCCCTAAATTTAGCTAGAAATGCCAATTTTGGCATAGCTTTCGACGATCCTGACAAAATATTCCATATAACCCCTGATCGACCATTTTAAGGGGCAGCCTCTTGCAAACCTACCTCGCATTTTTGAGTTTTTGTATGAACATTTTTTGTTTTTATATTTCATTGATTCTAATAAAAATATTCCGCATATGTCCTGATCGTACCAATTAATATAATCTATGGTTAATATAAACAATATACAGAGTATCTCTAAGTCGAGCACACTCGACTGTAGCGCCCTTTCTTGTTTACACAAATGATTCCCATTTTAGTACGAATGTATTCAAACTCTTTGGAAAAATTTTTAAATGTTAACGCTTCAAAAAAATCACTTTCCTCAAACACGTATGTACTATGTACCTGTATGTATACATAAAAACATGAATATTGCAGTAGGTCGTTTAGATTCACGCCTACAACCACAAACCGGGATGCGCAAGCGCCACTCAAGACATAAATAATGCGTTCGAATGAGGTAACAACTTTATTTGTTTCTCATGCCAACGAAATGCGCAAGTGCGAAAAAGTGCATTTTGGCCAAATAGACAACTTCTCAGGAAAGCCAAGCGACCTAAGCCCCTACAAAAATAAAGTCATAATTCAGTTATGCAAAATGCAGCAAGTCAAATATTTACACAAGTTGGCAACTTGACATGCAACGTCGTCGGTGACGTTTGGAGGTTGAGGGTCTGGTCTGTGCGCGAGGGAGCGTTAATGACACAAACAACGCCCCAAAATAAGCCAAAAGATAAAAGTGCAGCTGGAATGGAATTTCGCTCATCAACAGCCGCATTTTCTTTCCTATGCTAGAGCTATATAGCTGAGTTTAACTGAGTTCAGTTCGTTGGAACCGTAGTCAGCTAGTTTATGGCAAAGAGTTTTGCCTGAAATTTATAGCCTCAGAAAAAAAGCAGCAGCTAGACGAAGCTGCTAATTGAGAAACGCTCTGCTTTGGCTCTGGCTTTCGTTTGGTTTGGCCAAAAGGAATCTGCTAGCAAAATCATCATCCATTGGAGGTTGCTCTTGTTAGGGCTATATTTTCCTCATTGTTTCATTGTTGGTTGTTTGAGCTGTTTTTGTTGTTGTTGTTATTTCTTTATTGTTGCGTTTTTCATTCATAAATTCCGCTCCACAACATTTTAACATATTTTTGCACATTTTTGGACATGAAATTCGTTTAATCCAAAGAAGCCGCCAAACAAGCAAAATATTTGGTTTATTTTTGTTTGTTTTTCTTTTTTTTGCAGATGTATTTTGGTTTTTATTTAGTTTTACAAAGCATTGTTCGGCATTTGAGGTTGTACTACTTATAGCTGTTGCTGTTGAAAATGTTATTGTTGTTGTTGCTGTTGCTGTTGCTGTTGCTGTTGCTGTTTCTTCGTACAATGTTTTAATCTTGAAATGTGCCATTTAAAACTGATAGATTTATTGGTTGATAATTCAATAGTTTTCTATAATAGGGAGTTTCAGACTCCAAAAAAGAGTGAGAGAACGAGTGTCGTTTTATTGTTGTTGTGTAATAAAAATACATATATTACACCCTGAAGATGACTCTCGAGGAGGGTCGAACTATATTGGTGGAAATATGTAAATTTTGTTTTGGAATATATACAAATATATTCTTGATCATATCAACGAGCCGAATCGAAATAGCCATGTCCGTCTGTGTGCAAGTACATATGTCTATCTATCCATCTGTTCCAGCTCTGTATGTATCAAAACTAGTTACTCAGTCGCTAAGATATCAATGCAAATTTGGTGCTTCTTACGAGTATTAGGACTGTTGATATTATATCGATATTTTAAATTTATAATACGATAATAGCGGCGCGATATTTTTACAATCGCCAATTTATCGAATCGCTATGAAATTTATTAGTATGGATTTGCGTGAATCGTTAATGTACAAATTGCCATGGAAAATCTGCCTAAAAATAAATACGACATATGCAGTATAACCATTCATTAGGGCCTTCGTTAGTTCCGACGGGTCAGTTACTTCACCAGTGAAGAAGAGAATATAGTTTCGCCAGTGCTGACTAACTAGCATAAATATTCCTAAAACAAATTTTATTTGTTACTTTTTATTTTTTTTTGTGTGCTTTCAATTCTGTTCTTATTTGAATTTAATTACCTTCTTTGTTTTGTACTAGTTTGTCAAAAATTTGGTAGCGAAAACTATAATTCGAAGCACGATCAACGGCGCTGAGCGCAGAGTCTCAGAGTCTTAGCTACTTTGGCTAACCGACACCCATCAGAGACAAAATAAAATTGTTTTTTCTATTATTAAACTGGCTACCTGTTGCATTACCGAGTGCTAGTGAATTCATTAGTATTTGATAATCCTGAGAGAAGAACTGGTGAATTTATCAGCGGACTAGTGGATTGCAAACTTGCATACTGCCGGGGAATTTTCAATTTATTTTATTGTACTATTAAACGTTGTGTTTTTTTCTGTAAATTTAAAAAGTTTATGAAGTATTTAAGCTTCAGCATCTCCAACTGTTTAAATAAAATTTCAATTCGGTTTTTTTTTTGTGTGTGTTCATCGGTAATAGTTTAGTCCTCTAATCCTATTGGAAAATCAATTAAAATTTAAATACTAAGCATTTTAATGGCATTTGTCTATCTGCTCACGATCCACAGTAACTTCAGTTGATTATGTGAGTACGAAAATGTTTGCAATATTTACCGATTCTATATCAATGGATTATTTTTCAAACCAATTTGTTTCATCACAGATACATTTTTATTTATAATAAATAACTGCAGTATATAGCAACTAAATTGGCCATTAGTATTTTATTAACCTGTTCAGACGTTCATATACGTGTATATGTGACATAGATTCGTTCTTTTAATCAAGTTTCCTTACATTAGCTGTCACTTCTAGTTGAAATTTGTTGAGTTATGAGACTATTTTTAATGCATCATCGGAACAGGGCTTAAACATTAGTATGATTCGTTTAGTTTCTTATCAAACTATACGCTTACAACAAGCATACGCACTGTTGATCGTATCAGAGCACAGCACGTGTCAACGGATATATGTATTTCATAGATAAATTTTTAACTACTGTATTTCAGGTCAATCACGTACAGGAGCACTTTCCATAGTACAATTTTTTCTACTACAGTTTCTGTATTATCTGGCAACGTATTTCATTCTGAAATTTTATATACTAGTACGAGTACATATTTCATGAAAACAAAACTTTCGTTTTACGCAAAAATAAAATACAAACACTTGTTCAAGACAAGTAGTCAGTTTGGCAGTCATTCACTGAGTTGGTTGGCTGTGACTACCGCTGCGCGCACAAAATCTATAAAAATTTAATGTTTATCACGCTGCAATCAACGCGCTCCAAGCTGCCTCAACTGCTACCTCAGCCGCTGCGAATGCTGCGCGCTTCTAGTTTGATTCAACAGCCGGCTGTTGTTTGTGTCTACTACTAAGCAGATAGCATGCGGCGATATTTAATTTATGCAGGTTTCGGCAAAGAAATAAAAAATTTAAAAAAAAAAGCAGCTAAATAAAAAAAAAAAAAATTAAATGTATAAAAAAAGCTAAGAGCCGGTAGAAAAAAAAAACATAAACGAAGAAAAGTGAAATAAAATTTTGATTTATGATCTTGTCTCTGAAGTTGTTCGTCAACGGCGTTTCACCGTACATCTGTCCGTCTGTCTGTCTGTCCACCTGTCTTAGTGTTGCTATACGACATGAGCTTCGCTGATACTGATGCTGATGCTGCTGCTGTTGCTGCTCTATACTGTTAGTATATAGTATATATAGTATATAATATCATTTAAGCCTTCAACCGCTCGTCGTAGTCGTCGTCATCGTCGCATACTCGAGCTGTTTATGACTTTTTCTTAATTTCGGACAGTAACAAGTGCTTTTGGTTGTTGTGCTTGCTCGGTCGGTCGGTCGGTCGGTCGGTCAGTCGATCATTCATAAAACAAGCTATACGCTTCTGTCTATGCATGTATGTACTACCCTTCTGACAGTTCGTATGTCTGTATTTAACATTTAAATATTTTGTGTCGTTTGCAATTTAAACTGTGTATACAAGTAGTATATAGTAGCACGAGTCGCTGCGAGCATTTTGCTACAATTACCTTACTTTACACTAGTGTAAAGTAGGGTATTACTAATTTGCTAGAAAGTTTGTAAAATAACATAAATACGAATCATAGAAAACTGTAAACTTGGTATAGAATGTTGGAATTGAAAGATGGTAAAGAAATATGGCATAACTTCGATTGATTTTCATTGAAAAATATTCTATTCACTTCGATGAGAAGCAAAAAAAAAAAAAAAAAATATGTTCCATTTATCAATTGAGTTTCAGGGAAGAATAGGCTTTTCATCTAGTCAGTTATTCTTACTATTAGTTCTGATTGAGATAGGCTCGTTTTTTGCCTGATTTTTAGATACGGCTCAACACGAATACTAAGTTGATATTTCAAAACAAAAAAAGAAAACAAAACAAACGAAATTTATCTTTACTGCAGGAACACATCATGCACTCGCTTAACACAGTGTGCCACGGCAAAAAGCATGGCACGCGTCCCCACCTCTATAGTCCCATTATCATTCTATAGTTCATATTCTAAGCCACACTGAATTTTAAGTTAATGTAAAGCGTATAAAACAGTTGACATATGTAAAATTTAGCTACTTTACTTGTTTAATATTTTATCTCTCGGCATATTTTTGCGTTTACAATAAAAAATCGTGTTTTTTGTCAAAAACAACAAGATTTTTATCAGGGGCTGCTTCATGTAGCTGCATTTAGCTGCCAGGAGCCATTTCATGATAAAGCAAATGAACAAAATTGAAGGCAACTTGCAAAATGTATTAAAAGAAAAATGAACAAATTTTAAATAAATGAAATAAAATACAAAAAAACTAAAAAAAAAAAATAAATTTCACTTGTACAAAAATACGCGGCACGTCAACCATGTGCAAATACTATGACTGACAATTGTACAATGCTTGAAAAGCGAGACTTTATAAATAAAATTAAATGGTATAAAAAATAAATAAATAAATAAAAAATGTATATCTGTGCGTGTGCAAGTAAATACGCCTACTCTCATGGACACAGACAAAAATATATGCAATGTATCTATATACAAATGTATCTGTAGTTTAAAAAACAAAAAAAGGCAAACGGCTGCAAGTAACTCGCATTATTTTCAGTTATTTTAGACAAAAGCTGACGACTCAGTTTGCTCTGATGTTTTTGTTGGCATTTTCTTCTATGAAAACACGAACTTGGCTAACGTCTTTTTGAGTGCCATGGTTGACGGATTACGCAACTTTCCGGTCGTCAATGAACAACAGCAAAAGCAACATTTATATTGTATTTTATCAACTGCACGAATAATTTCATTTTCCATTTTTTTTTTTATTTTTTTTTTAAATTTTTCGAAAACATTTTCAGCGTCGTCATTGTTGTTGTCATTTTCATTGTTGGAAAATTTTATTTTAGTTTTAGATTGCATGCAATTGTTTTTCTTACGGTTATTGTTCTTGTTGTTGCAACGAACGGAAAATTATTTTTTATAAATTTGAATAAGCAAACTGTGAAAAAAAAATAAATAAATACTGGAAAAACAATCCGAACAATGTCATGTCGTGGCAAATTTTCTGTCGTTTGTTGTTGCTGCTGTTTTTTCTTTTTTTTTAAAACCTTTAGGGGATTTTTTTTTTTGACTGTGTGCGCATTCTCAGTGCTGCACAGTGGAACGAAAATAAAAGTTTGGTTAACAAATCGAATTAATAAAGAGTTGAGAGACATATTACATTAAAATTGCCTCACTCGAGATAATCTTTTCAAATAATCTTTCAAATCTTCAGCTTTATGTTTACTTGAAGTGCTTAAAGAACATTTTAAATCGGTTGAGGTGCCCTTAAATGGAGTATTGTGAAAATAGTCTACAAAAAGTTAAGAGCGTTTATGAAGATTATGACTTGATGTATTGTAGAATAAAAACAAGAAAAAACGCTAACTTCGGTGATTCCGAAGTTTTAATACCCTTAACATGAAGTTTCAAGCTGTGAATTTAGTTAGGTATTTGCAGAATCTTAACGGGGTGCACGTTTGTTTAAGCCTACCCCAAAGTGGGAGTCACACACCCCTTGATTTTTAAGCGAAGTGTCCATCCATGCAGCCACCATGTCAAGTTGATTTTAAAAGATTAAGTTTTTCATGAACAATGCCAAAAGTAGATGGTGGGTTTGCATGGGGCTGCCCTTAAGATGGAGAAATCAGATCTATTACTCATATATGAGGCATTCCTCCATAAGAAGCCACTATATTATATTATTATTTTATATGGATACGTATTTACTGCAATAAGAAAGTTTCCGGACAAATTTCAAATATTAGGCTATGGAGGCTTCCCTGATAGTGGACGTGACACGCCCTTTGATATTTATGTCATGCATCCTTTCATAATAAGCAACCAATGTCAATTTTTAAGGTGATATTGACAGCCATAAACAAATTTTCATACAAAAATGCAAAATATGGGGCCTACCTCAAAAAGTGGGGGATCGCACCCATTGATATATATCATGTTAGTATCATGTGAAAGAACTTTTACTAGTATGAATATTCAACGCTCGCGTCAGTTGTATTAAGGTGATGGTATCCAACTGAAACATCTGATACAGATATGAAATAACTTTTTTATAAACAACTAATGACAACTTTTAACAACAACTACAAAAATTACAAAGTAATTATGATTACAAAATTACAAAAGTAAGCCAACAAAACAATAGATACGAAACCGTCATAGATAAATACGGCCTAAGAATCAACAAATATAACAGAGAACGCGCAAGGAATCAGATGTCCTGAACGACATGGAAGACCTGAAAGTAGACAGAAGCGAAAAAAACTGGCGAAAGCCGAAAGTAGTAGCTCAAAATCATTTGCAATGGAACATACGAACTCCTCTCGCATAAAATTCTAAATAATCCTGAAGTTAAAAGAAATTTTACAGCTATTTTTTGCTTAGTCTATTTAAAGTTTTTTATTGGCACTTCTTTATGAATACAAGTTAAAATTGTTCCTAAATCTTTGAATTAGCTGTTTGAAATATCTACGTATCTATTTGGCTCAACTGTTCCAAAGCAAAGCAATATAATACGCTTTAAAAAGGTATTCGTTTAAACTAAGTTGCTAACGTACATAGAATGTTCGCTACTTAAGTCTTTTGATTTGTTTCTTTAGGTCAATTTTTACAAAATATTTTTAAAAACGTGTTTGAAGAATTTACCGTTATATTTTCTAAACTTCTGAAACTCCAAAATACACTCTTTTTTAAAAAAAAAAACGCAATAAATATATAAGAAAAGTTATAAAGAAAAAAAAAAAACAGGCGCAACTAAAGTGATTTCCAAATAAAATCGTTTCAGGCACTTTTAGGTAACGCCCACCGACGCAACAACACATCAGAGGCAGAAAGGCGCAAAAGTCAAGCTACAAAAAGGGCGGAACGAGACGAAGTAGGACAAGACAAGGCAAGATGTATTGCCGAACAAAGTAGCGCTCGCAGGCTTCAAGGCCAAAAGATACAGATACATGTTGCAGACGCAACTTGCCGCAAATGAACGCAAGTTAACACGAGCCGCTTTAACAGAAAAAAATATAAAACGAAAAGCTACAAAATTAAAAAGAGCCATAAAATGAAAAGCATTCGACAGTTAAGAAGCAGCAATGAGAAAAATCTATTAAGATACACCAGCATTTGCAGCTAAAGTCCATAAGACACGCATGTCCATATCTTAACTCAACTCAATGCGTGAACTCTGCACTCGCCTGCAGGCCGCACTTGAACTCAAACTAACCACATTGTACCACTCGTGTGCGCTGCGTTAATGATGCAGCTATGTATGTTTATAGAGAAGTAGTAAAGAATGGTGCACGTTGCCTCTGAGCTACACTAAGAAAATTATTTATTGAACGCACGCGTCGCTATTTGCTACCAAGCGGCCTATTTTGTATTGTATCTACAAACAGGTACGACGAGTTCTCAGTTCGAATGCTAAATAAAACGTTTAATAGCGACTTTATTGCATTTCAACTGCATGCTTGCGGCGTTCTTCTATGAACGCTGACTGCTTGGTTCTTATTGCTATATAATTGGCAGGTTGCAAGGTGTTAAACTACGTTGTTTTAACCTCTTCGTAGTTGCTTCTACAATTTGATGCGTGATTTATGTTCCAAGTATTGTTTATACTCTTGATGAAGTTTTATCAAAACACTTGAGCTACAATAATTCCCAATTGTATCAGCTACACGCAAGCACTCATAAGCTCAGTCACACTGATGCTGTGTACACACAGTCATGCCAAAAATTTGAATAAACACCATTTGTAGCACTCATAGTTCAAACATTACACTAAACTACGCAGTCACTCTCATGAGATTTGTGCATCGACGTGCGTGCATGATCATTGATCATACCAGAGTGATATGCATTACATTGAAGGCATACTCATGCGTAACTCGTTGCTTCTACTGCAAAACTCAACTCAAGATGATGACGACAACGACGACGACGACGATGATCTTTATCAATGAAACAACGCCATGAATGAGCATTCATTAATTTATGCATATAAGGCCGACAGGCTGGTAAAAAATTACATATAGCAAAGTCGCCAACGCCACAGACAAAGTAGCAAAAAAAAAGAACAAAATTACAAGCAAAATTATTAATATAAAGTAACACCGTAACTTTTATACACTACACATAAGCTGCAAATTATTAATACTTAATTGAGCTAAATAAAATTTAAAAACTTATTCGATTTTTAATCGAAAATCGTGAACTAAAGGTGATTCACTCGGTAAGTTTTTAAATTTCGAAATAAAAAATGAGTAAAAAGATATTTTTACAATATTAATAAGTCGGATAAGACATTCATGCATTAAATGCCATTAACACAAAATATTGCCGCAATTAATACAACGAATGGTAACTTTTTGACATTTAAAAATCATATTCTATGAAATTTCTGAAAGAGTTTTTATTTATATGAAGTTCTCAATCACCCTTTTGTAACATAATCAAAATCAGTCTGAAAATCAATTGCACCCATAATATGTTAGAAATGTTGTTTCGGTTTGAAAGGCATAAAAGCGCGAAAATTAGATAATTTACATCTCTATATATATACATGCGTATAACTTATGCTGTCGTGTCGCTTTCGTCTCAAAAATGTGAAAATTCATTAATAAAATTCAAATTTATGAATTAATTATCAGAACGCCCCCGATAATGTCCTTTTAATCTACTTTCGTAATTTTGCATAAATGCATCTTTGGATGCATGCTCTGTTTTGTTACCAATTTCTAAGTGATTCTAGAATTGGGTGTAAAAATAGTAAAACAAAATAAAAATAGTAAAAATCAAAAAAAAATTCCATAAAACAAAAGTATTGTATTGTACCTTTTTTTTTAAATCATAACTTTACAACCAAGTATTCATAGATTTTCTTCGTATGTATCTAATTTTCGTCGTAAAAGTTCGTATTTACCTAAAAAACCAAACTGTGAATTTCATATTTTGAAAGTAAATTTATTGCCCTCATGAATTTTGTTAAAAAAAAATTTGAAATATTTCAACCGATTGAAAAAAGTTATTCACTATCTTAATTTTGATGTGAGTTGAAAACAGATTGGTCGTTTCTTATTTGAGATAAAGCTGGATCTACCTTCCAAAAAACTGCTAAACACAACGCACCGATATTAACCTAATAAAAACTTAAAATTCTGATATAGCAACAATGCTACTCCAAAGATTACAACAATGAGTTACAAACCTTCTAACATATGTTTAATATTCATTGACTAACTGCAAGCGAAGCGTGTAGAAATGTAAAATTATGAAATTCAAGGCTAAGAGCAACTTGTGGTACCCATTTTCCCGCGGGAAATGCTTAATAAACAATAAATATGCAATTAAGCGGTCCGATCGAGAGTTGATGTTGTCGACGGCGCTCCTGATTTATATAAATTCAGTGCAGTCTGATTTTGTGCTGGAAAAAATAACAACTAAAACAACAACAACTACTAAAGTGAAGAAACATTCAAGTGTACGCATTAATTATATGTTAGATGTACGCAGTCGGTAGCACTTTTGTAGATTTTCTGTATATTTTTCTTTGCTACAATGTCTTACTAAATACTTTCAAATCGAAAAGCGCAGCAGTACTAGCAGCAGCAGAAAACAATTTATAAATAAATAAAGATATTGATCTCATTTTGTGCATTATAGACAAGATCGCCAAGTTGGCACAACGCTTGAAGCTTGAAGTTGGTAAACTGATTGCTTAATCGTTATTGCAGTTGCTGCTGGTATGGCTGTTGTTGTTGTTGTTGTTCTTGTTGCTATTGTTGCTGTTGCAAGTTGTTTCACTTACCACAATGTGCACACGCATGCGCAGCATTTCACCAACAACATTTGAGAAAAACTAGCAACGCATTTGCTACCGTCACGTCACGTCACGTCTGCTGCAACGCTGCACCTTATGGCAATTTAAACCAAAGCGGTTTTCCAGCTGCAACAGCAACAGCAACCGCAACAGCAACCAACCCAACCCAACCAACCAACCGATTCACATCCACACAATAAGCATTTCAACTGGTTTATCAAAGTTTTCCGCAATAAACGCCACAAATACGGATAGAGAAAAAAAGCGTTGATTTTCCAATAAATATTTCAAATGCAATTGGCAATTAAATGAAGAAGTACAGAAGTCTTCGTCACAACGGTGGACGGTGGAAAAGGGCAGCATATTATTAATTGATTATGTAATAATTAACAAACAAAAACAACAACAACAACAACAACTTCTAACTAGTATCACTGATAGAGTTGTTAACAAGTTGTCAAATGCTGTACTCGTGATCTCGTGATGAGTGCGGAAAATCAACGCTTTTGGCTTTGATTAGTTTGACAAATGAGCGACAGCTTCGGTGAATTGCTATTTATGCCGCTTTGGCTGTTAATGATGACGATGACAACGATTCTAAATACCAAAGAAAGCATTTGGCTTTAACCAAAGGCGGCAGTCGTTTAACTTTAACTCAATTAGTGCTTTACAGGTTCTATACCGCAATTGGACACCCTAGCATACTGTTTTTGGGCTTGACAGTAATAGCTAATTACCTATCGTAAAATGGTTCCATAAAAATGAATAAAATGCCAAAGATAAAACATTTATCGATCATACATGGCATATTTACTAAACTTAAATTTACTTCAACTAATTGAATTAATCTAACAATAGCATTGGTTTAATACGGGGATGCCACAGAAAACTCTAGAGATTTCGGCTACGGTTGGTTTGCAAATCACTTGGAAAAATGTTCGGTGTCACAGAATCAAGAATCTAAATCAAGACTCAATTACGAACCAATGACCGAGCGAACTGATTTTTGACTAAGTAGATAGACTACCACCAAAGGGTTGTCAGCAGGACTCTGAAGCAGAGCGCGGAACATGGAGTACTGGAGAAGGTAAGTTTTGCTGGAGCATGGAGCGGAGCGGGGCGCTTCCAAATTTTTAACTGTTCCTGTTCTAATTGTAATTTTTTATTAGATAAAAGTTCGGCATTTTATACAGGGGTACGACAGGAATCGATTTCGCTTGAATTTCGCTCCAATTTCAATTCACCATGACCACCACAGACCTCATTTTCTAGCGAAATGCGAGTCGCCTGTAATTGAGCTAGCGATTTGACTAAGTACGCCTCTAAAATATATTTTTTAAATAAAAAGGCCTATCGTTGCAGATAGGGGTTACGATTTCTGATTAATTTACATCTAAACATTTAATAATTTTATTATGTTTTCATTAAAAAATTAGCATTTTACTAGACCAACTATGAAATCGCTAGTTGAATTTGCCAATCACAGCCGACAGACAAACGATTTGCATTTCACTGGTACCACTTTTTTTAAAAAGATTTTCCAACTTAGTTTTTAGTTCGGTTAAATGGCAATGTCGCCACAGAAATGCCATTTTTTGTTTTCACTGGCTGATTGCAATTCGCCGCGATTCATTTGTATATGTGTTGCCATTCATCTGCCACCGTAAAAGTAGCGCACAGCTGGTAGAGTTACCAGGTATACTTTTTAGTTTGGCGTGCAATAAATTTAAATTTTTTTGCTTGGAAACTACAAAAATAATATCACATAAATGCAATTAATTTGCATTTATCACTGTAAAATATCAATTTTTCTAGATTAATTTATTCTTGCGCTGTATCTTTTGTTGTTAAGTTCGAAAAGGTTTGTGAAAAGACTATAAAAACCAAATCGCTTGAAGTTCGGTGGCATGGTAAAATTTTTTCTGCGATTTGGCAAATCACTAGTAGCCAAATCGCTAGTGATTTCTAGAAAGTATTCTGGAAACCTGTCAAGGTTCCTCTGCCACAAAGATACGACACACGTTTTGAAATCTTATATTGTGAAACTAAACTGCATAGCTTCAAATAGAATTTATCTTCCTAAAAAATTTAAAAAAATTATTTTTATTTTGCGAAGAAACGTTAGAAACCAATGTTATATAATACAAACAAAGTCTACATAGTTGCTAAAAATACTTAAAAATGGGTAAATATATAAGTAAAAACTTTTGTAACTAGAGACACCAGCTTATGCACATTTTATTTGATTTTGTTTTCTAAATTTTAAATTTATTTTTAGTTTCTTAGATCATTTCTGCTAAAAAAAAAACCTAATAAAAACTTGCTTCACTCACCACTGAACGGATGCTGTTGACGTACATCCGGCGACGGATTTTTTGTTTTTTTTTTTTATTCGCTATTGACGTCTACCATAAAAAAGGCTTTATAAAAACCGAATCTATAAAAATCGACAAATGTTTCTTAGGCACATTGCACAATAAATACTCGTACAAAGCTGACTAGTTTTGCGCTTTTTATAATGTCTACAGTATTGAAACTTTTCGAAATATTTCATTTTTGCAATTTTATTTGCGTAACTTTTTTGTTTTAATTTTTTTTTATTTTTTTTTTTGTTTTTTTTTTTTTTTTTTGATACAATGTCAAATCCGGAAACTGTTCCCATGTGCCATGTTTTGTTTCATATTTTCATTGCACTGTACCCAGATTTTTTTCATAGCTTTTCAGTTAACAATAAAATAAGCTCGAAGCGTTTTTTTTTTTATTTTATTCTTTTTCTGTTGAAATGAAATGCTCTGGCTTTTGATTCACCTGCAAAGCCTTGAAAAGTTTTGTAATTCTAATTTTTAGTTTAACGAAAACAAAAAGTACTCGAGAGAGTGAGATAGACGAAATAAATCGAAAGAAAAAATCGGTTGAAAATCTAAAACTGAGTCAGAGTGTGTGCAAACCGTCAGCAACTAGTAATAGAATTAGTATCTATAGAGCAACAACAATATGAAAAATACAGCAACAACAATAAAATAACGTCGTAAAAAAATCCAATAGCAACAACAACATCAGCCACTGAAATCTCTAACAATAAATCGGCGGCAGCATTTGATCAGCAATTGTCAAGGTGAGATTCTATCTAGTAAATACAGCTTCGCATCGAATGAATGCCACTATATGTACTTCGTTGGCTGCAGAGTGGGTGGGGCGTGGCGGGGCGCATTTTACAAAACTTGTACTATTCAGTTGCATTATATATAAATTTTTTTGCATTTTTTCCAATTTGGTTTCAGCGCTCGACCGACGAATAAATTGCATTTGCACATTTGTATTTCAAGTTTCAAACTGTGAAATATTTTTGTTTGACTTATTAATCATCACAAATATTTTACAGCACATTTTTGGCATAGTTCTTGTTGACAAAAGTTCATATTTGCTGCCTAGATTTTATTGCAAGTGACTAAAATGCACCTGTTGCGATTTTGATTACTCTACAATTAATGCTATAAATATGTTCTGTAATTGTTACAAGTGTCTACAAAAAAAAAATAATAATAATAAAAAAAAAGAACCGGCAATACTCGTATTCACTTTTTATCTTGTCGAGACATAATGTGCAATCAAAACTTTTAAACAAA
Organism: Leucophenga montana; assembly: GCA_035044765.1. Classification (NCBI taxonomy): domain Eukaryota; kingdom Metazoa; phylum Arthropoda; class Insecta; order Diptera; family Drosophilidae; genus Leucophenga; species Leucophenga montana. The sequence goes on from JAWNNQ010000203.1 coordinate 405,179, forward strand.
ACTAAGATAAAGCATTGGGTTTATATTTTCTAGATTTCCTTTGTAGATCTACAATATATAGAATATTCTATCGGAATCGGTAGTTTAGCATAAAAACTTGGTAAAGAAGAAATTTCACATTTAAAAAATCGATAAAAAAAAGTAAGTAGTTTATTGAAAAAATGTTTATTACATATTAAAATACACTTTGGGAATTTATTTCTTAAAAAATGATGTAAACCGTTGCGTTCACGGCATTCATTTAATCGAGCACTAAAATTTCCTATGACGGATATTTCCTTTTAATTGTGCCAGGGAAGTCGGTTTGTTGCCGTAAACTTTAGATTTGACGTAACCTAGAGTTCATTTTGCCAGGAAAAAAGGCCTGTTGTCCTGCTGGAACCATGTGCTTTGGTTATAACCAGGAAAGTTTTCAGTTCAGGCAAGAAGAAGTCGTCTAACATCTCCACATAACGCTCTGAATTCGCTGTAACTGTGCATCCCCTTTCATCTTCAAAAAAGTAACGGCCGATAATTCCTCGCGCCGACATCGCAGTCCATACGGTCGCTTTAGGCGGATGTATGGGTTTCTGATGTTTGTGTTTTGGTTTGGTTGCACTCCAGTAGCAGCAATTTTGCTTGTTTACATGTTCATTAAGATGGAAAAGAGCTTCATCCGAAAACAAGATGTTGGTAAACGTTGGAAAGCCTCTGCCCAGCATCCTGAGGCTTTAATTCTTGCACCAACTGAATTTTGTAGGGGTGCAGCTTTAAATCTTTGTGTAAAATGCGGAACAATGATGATCTATGCACGTTTAAAGCAACAGCACGCTTCCGAATCGAAAGGTCCGGGTTGAGTAACGAACAGACTACGAACATGTCGAAAACTGCAGAATTTTCTACGCGATACAGTCGTTGAATTACAGTTTTTGTAAAACTCACGTACGCACAATGCACGGTCCGCTCCCGAGAAACGCTCCATAGCGACTAAATTCCCAAAAGCTAGGCTACCGATTGACATACCCCCCGCGCCCCTCTGAATAGTTGCTTTCACGCAATCAGCAAATCAAATGTGAACTTTCTTTTGAGACCCCCAGTAAGTAGGCTTAGATCAACACCTTAAAGGCAGGTTCGGACGGAACAATCAGACAATAATTTTCGTTGCTGTCTCTTATAGTTGAAATGTTTAGATAACTAAAAATTTTTATTCTATGCAATATGGCTAACGTAACAGATAAATATATATATATTTTTTTTTTTTTGCGATTTAACTCAGCACATAGGCCATATGTGATCAAGTGTTGGCTAAGCGTTTTGCACGCTTATATTTCCAGGGTTGCACCGTGTACTGGTGATGCGCGTTGCAGTCCCAGAGCGTTACCACGATTGGAAGCTGTGCAGTCAGTACGATTGTTAGTTTCGACCGGTAATTTTACTAAAACGTACTAGAATTTGATTCGAGCTTTGTCAACAAAATCCATCAGTTCACTGAGAAAAGATTAATTTTTACTCTTCATGTTCTGCTGTGTTAGGATTGTCACAGTCATTGCACCAGTCCGTGACCGTTGCATTTATTTAGTGCAAAAAACGATAATTTTACGTGATAACGGCATAAGAAAATATTGATGAAAAATTGCATACTTTTATGAATTGAATTGAATTATTATCACTGAATTATCATTATTTTGTATAATACAAAGAAGGAGTTCATTGAAAATTAAAATTTTTTCGATAAATTCACATTTATTTGCACTCGTTACAAATGTGTGTCACATTTGTACCCTGGCAGACGTTGTACTGCCCTTCCCCTTACCACTCCTTCCCACTGACCCTACTACTATAAATGTGTGCTGCGAGAGAAAGAGATAAAACGAGTTTCTATATAGTTTACCGTTGACGGCATCAAACACAAAAAAAAATAATTTTTAAATATTTCAATTAAATACAACTACAAATAAATATAACTCGTGCATATTTAATCGCTGTATCCCGCCCCCTCACGCTTGCATTTACATTAGTGAGCTCCAACTCAAACACTCTCTCGCTCTCACGCTCTTAATGTTCGTATTTGTGTGTTTTTGTGCGCAGCAAGTATTTTTTTATTTCTGCTTTGTGTTGCTTATATTCTATTCTTAGTTCTTTAACTCTGTAATACGTTTTTGGAGTTGCTTGCTAAATTGCGGCTGCATTAATTCGTATAGCAGTAAACAGTTTTCTATGTTGCAAGTTCAAAACTCGGACGAACTCAGAAAAAAGATTTTATTGAAACAAACTTATTATGCGCTTACAATGTTATTTTCATATATTCTACCATGTGCATACCGCACCCCACCGCGCGCTACATAAAACTAATACGCAAACACACACACACACACACACACACACACACACATAACTATAGATTTCACAAGATAATGCAAGCAGAACGATTAGTGCGGTCGTGCCTGTCTATCGCTTGTTCAGGCGGAACGTCAAAAATGGCCATGGCCTTTTCGCGTAAATCGATTTAATAGACGTTATCACTTCAAAAAATTGTCATAGGAGTAATAAGACATGAGTCGGTGCCACGGTTTCTCTACAACCGTGAGTTGTACAGATCTTAAAAATGTGCCCTTTGTGGCAGACTGTATTCTATAATGATTGTTCCATTCATTAAGAACCAACTTCCTTAAAAAATCTTCTATATTCACTTATACTGTATTGCACAGTAATACATTTACCTTGAGTGACCGTGCTGACTGTGCTGAAAATTGTAAAACCTTTATCTCTATTACGCTCTACGCACTCTCTATATAATGCCTTATAATCTAAGGCGGAAATTTTCGGTTTATTTTTTGAGTTTAAGCGTGTAATAATCTTTAAAATTTTTTGCCTATAAAAATCCGTATTAATCCCGTGTTTTCAAAAATGTCTTTAAATCTATCATAGGTTGTGTGGTATACAGATTTGAAGGAAGTCATCTCTAGTCGCCTGAACAGGATAGGATTGAACCTTTTTACTTTAAGTAACTCCTTAGCTGTAGATATGCGTGGCAAAATAGGTCTAATCCTACTCTTTACAGGAGTAGCCATATTGATCAGATTCTCCTCTTTGTGCTCCAGATTTTATTTTTTCCATCTGAGCCTTAACAGAACCATTAGCCATTATTACCCTACACAGGAAAATTGTTTCTCTTACATGCGGAATAGACACTCCATCAATTGATAGATTGATTGATAACTTCCTGCTTCTGCTCACCGCCATGGTCGCGGTCTTACTAGGGTTAAAGGACAAACCTAGATATTTGCATAGGAGTTTAAAATCATCTAGTTTGCTCTGCATTTTTGCTATGACGTCTGATTGTTTTTTTTTTTCACTTGTAACAATCACAAAATCATCAGCGAACTGGAATACAGTAGTACTGAAAGATAAATATGACCGTCTGAAGAATGTTAAACAGCGATGTTAGGTGTTAAGGTGCCAATGACCATTTAAAATAAAAACAAATAATAATAATAAATAATAATAAATAATAATAGGTACTTAATACGAATAGGTAGAACCGAAGCTCTAATATTCTTTATGCTAACTTCAAAATATAAATTTACAAAAGTTTATGCTGTACTATGTACAAATTAATTGATGTTTCCTATCTAAATATCTATCTCTTGATGCATTCTACATAATGAACTAAAAAAATGTATTTGTTCTCAATATATTTTCTATTGTTTTTATATTTGTTTATATATTATTACATATTTCCCGCTCTTATTAAACGCTTCATGTGACACTCCGAATAGCTAAATGCAAAATTGTATACAAATAAAATTAAATCGCTACATTAATTCAATAGTTTTTGTGGTTGAGTCTCTTTAGCCCTTCAGACCTGCAACCAACCAAAACCAAATGCAAAGTGTTGCGTATAATTGCGCTGTTTATATAAATAGATTGTTTTCTTTTTCATTTAACTCTTTTGTTTTTGACTTTTTTTTCGGATTTCATAAAAAATGCTTTATGTTTTTACTTGTTCCAATTCATGGTCAACCGATTTTGTTTGATTCTACAATATTTACTTTGGGTTTTTCATTATGAATTTCTATGTTAAGTTTGTGAAAATAAAAAAATGGTATTTTATATGCTAAACTTTTAGTATGAAAATGGTAGTTATCAATATATTATTCAGTGCTTACATGATAAGAATATTAAAGCTTTTTTTGCTCCTTTCTTTGTAATTACAAAACCATAATAAAATAATAGAAATAAACAAACAAAAATCTATTTTAACTTAAACAAGAACAGAATCAGGGACACTTTTCCATTTTGCAAATGGCACAACGCATGCATGTTTCAAATTAGGATTTCTGTCGTAGCTGTGGCTCCTATGTGACTGTCCTGTACTTCTCGATTTCTCGAGAAACTACTATTAGAATAACTGAAAAGTCAGGCAAACCTGCCACTGGACCATCTGACATGTTTTACTGACTCGAAACTCTGAAATCTTGGTGAACTCGACCGTACGTTGAGGGGCCTGATTAACCAAACCTAACCTAAAACTCCTTTTAAGCGTCACATTTTGTTTATAAAGCACAAACATGTATAAGCATACATACACATAAGTACCACGTTTTGATGGTTTTAATCGCTGTAATTTCAATTAGCAATCAAATAATATAACTAATAAATTCAGCAAACTGTATAACTGACTAGTAGATTAATTGGTGTCAAAATGCAAATCACTACGACCAAAAGAAGGGTGAAGGATTTTTAATTGGCATCACATTTAAGAACAACAACAACAAACACTACAATAGTACAAAACAACACAAACAAGTGCAGCAACTGAGTTGCTATTAAATTTCAACAAAATCCTTTACAAGAGCAAAGAACTGCTTTGGCTATAGTTCTATGAATTTGAGACTTTTTGTGGCCAATTAAAATACGAACTTTCTTGCTGTACGTACAAGCAAACGATAATGAAGCGAAAGGTCATTTTACCAAATGTAGACGATGCCGCCGAAGTCATACCAACCGCCCCCAAAAGCAATGCACAAAAAATGTTTAAGCATTTAACTTACGTCATTTAAAGGGTTAAACATACACATACATAGCTGATTCATGCGGCTTTTCGAAACGGATTAAGGCTTTGTTTTCAAGATCCAGTTCTGAGTATGCAGCCACACAAAAAAAATATATTTGTACAAAACAATAAGGGAATCCGCTCATCGATTAAAACTACATCACATCATGATTCCATAAAGCGCAACCGAACCTTTGAGTAAACCTTTGTCTGAAATACTGCTTGCTTGTCTGGCGATCATTCTTTACACTCGTTGATTTTTGCGGGTGTTGCCAGTTTTATTTAAAGTTTTTGCATTTAGTTTTTTGAATTTTTGTTATATACACATATTTATATATTTATATATATATATATATATATATATATATATATATATATATATATATATATATATATATCTTTATGCCCTGTACTCAAAGCGGTAAGGGTATAATAAATTTGTGCGATTGTATGTAACATGCAGAAAGCGGCGTCCGTCTTGTTGTAGGAACAAACAGATTTCAGAGACTACTATTAGACCAATGGAATTTGGATTTTTAGGTTATGTTTTTCGATGCGCAGATCCAATTTATGATATTAATATGCCCACTTTTTGGAGTAGCGAGGTCCGCTCCACTCTTAGGGTAGACTCCATACAAACATAAAGCCCACTTTTGAGTTTTTGTAAGGAGAACTTTTTTATTACCTTCAATATTAACTTGAATATGAACCTATGGACAGACGCTTCGCATAAATATTAATAAAAGCATCTCGTGCCACTGTTAAGGGTAGCCTTATACAAACCCACCCAAAAAAAAAAATTTTTTTTTCGATTGGACTTTTTTTTTTATACAATTTACAATTTCTTATTATAGATTCAGTAGCATCGAAGTAATCTTTGTTTCTTTTTTTTGGTTGTTATTGGCACAGCGTATCTAACTGTCGGGCAAGCTCGACTTTTTTATTTTTTTGCAGTTGCGGTCCCCAGTTTGTTGTTTGTATGCCCGCCCAAAGCCAGATTTGTCCGTCTCTCTGTCTTTCTGCACGCCTGTCTACTTGCTGTCACACTCGTCGTCGCTCTTTAGTCTTTTACACTTTTATAAAGTTGATTTTCTTAAATAATAAAATAATAATTATTGTTATTATCGCGTAACTGAAATCTCTCCAGCTTTACGTTCGCTACACACGCCTTTTTTAAAGCAACGAACTGGTAAAACCATCGCATCCTTGACGCAGTTCTACATTCTGATGATGATGATGATGATGCTGCTGCATAAGAGACGCATGCGTTGATCAACAGACGCGACGCGTGTTGATGCGTTACCAGCATTGCGCTCTTTTAAGCACAGTATCTCTTTCTCCTTCGATTATTTCTATACTTACAGTTTTATTCTAGCAACTCTTGTTGACATAATACGTTAGGTGACAATAAACTCCTTTGTCTATGCTACAGTAGAGAAGTTGACTAACAGAAGCCTTTCTACATATACGAAAACCCCTGTATATAAAACCGATGCCACTGCTACTACAAAGATCTTATGAGTTGGGACATGTGGCCTCCCAGTACTATAATGGATGTGTCACGCCTATTTATTTAAATGTTAAAGCAAGATCCTTACAAGCCTCAATCGTGCATTTCAAGTTGATTTTGAATGTAGCAAAAAAGCTTCAATGAAAACCGAGGTACTAATTTCCATTTTGAGATAGATACACGGACGGATATCTTTTGGTGCTGATGATAAATACTTATATAAACTTTTCGGTACTTTTCGGGCTATTCCACTTGCTACCACTTTATACTTATACGTTTAGTCCAGAGATGGGCTCGGATGCCCTCTGAGGCAAAAAAAAAACTTCGAGTAATCAACTCAATAGAACGAATAGAAATAAATCATACAAAGAACTGCTGACTCTAAATTGTTTATTAAAATAAATATGTACCTACTACTTGTACGTTTGTCGAATTTGTTTTAAAATAAATTTTTATCTACATCAACACAGAAATCTCTTCAAATCGAAACAATTTTACTAATGGAAACAAAAATGTTTTTACGAGTAATCTGCATTGTTTATTTAGCATATTAATTTTGTATTTTAGAAAATCTCTAGAAAATATTTGCAGTTTTTTGTTAGCAGTGCAAACCAATTAAACAATAGAGATGCTAACTTACATAAAATTTACTTTGAAAATATTTGATGTACTAATATAATTGAATAGTTTATTACGTTTTGTTTTATATTAAAGGTAAAAACATTAAAAGCGTTCTCACAATTTTTAATCTCATTTTATTACTTATTAATAGTGTAGAAACTTGTATGATCTTAAAACATGACTGCTGTAAGTTGGCAGGTTTGTTGCAAACAAACAAACAGCTGATATTCGACAGTCGTTAAATGGTACCCCCTATGGCTGTGATACAAATTCTTAAATTTGGCGAATGAAAAATTAAAAAAAATGTCTTCTTTTTTTTATGATGTAAAGCACATTTCCACAAATATATTGATTTTACGTTCCATTTTATAGCACATTTAAACTTTTTAAGTTTATTTATCAAAAATATAAATAAAAATGCGATTAAATATTTAACAAAATTATTTTTGTATGCTGACAGCCCTATGGAGGCAGCCCTTCAGTCTAGCTAACAAACTACTGACAGCCCTAAGTACGCAGCTCTACTGCTAAACTAACAAACTGTCGGCCACCTTACCTTTCGATGTTGATTCGAAATTAGAAGTTCGAAAAATGAAATCTCTCGAAAATCTGTGGCCGGGACGGTTTTTTCGAGCGAATTGCAAACCAACCGAAGCCAAAATCTCAAGATATTTCTGTGACCTGATAAACTTTTGGTAACCATAATCAGCATCAGCACAAGCCACAGATAGTAGGTACATACATACATATATGTACCATAATATATTTGTATTGAAAAACATTGAGAGCAAGCGTAAGGTAAAGGGACCAAGACATTGCCATGCTGCTGTATGACGCACATCTTTAAATGGGTTTGCTTTTTGCAAGTCATGCGTCATAGACACATTAGTATATGTGCTTAGTACAGCTTGACCGTGTCTTGACCGCTTAATGAGTAAATGAATAGAAAACGGTGCAAGTAAATAAGAATCATTGCGTAATAACGAGGAAGAATTAAAATTCGAGAGTTTCGTAATAGTCTTGCATAACATTGCAAATATTTGTGATAAACTAAATATTAAATTAATGCAAACTAAAACTTTTTTATTTTAAATCACACTTTCAAGTTAGACTCTAAAATTTTAAAATAATTATCAATTTTATTAGAACGATGTTAGAGTATGTTATATTAAACGACAATTTTTACAAAAATTGTGTATAATGGTCACCCTAATTTCATAACCTGCATATAAAGTTAAATGAGTTTTGTTGAAAAGAAGACATTAACATATAAATATTTATAGCAATTTTTATTACACAATTGATAGCAGAAGTTCATTCGCAGAGACACTCGACGACTTCAAATGGGCGTTAACACCAGGCAAAAAAGTTAACACATCTAACTCAACTATTTGCAAAAGCATTTGTAATAATCGTAAAATGTTATTTATTTGAATATTCTCACTTAACTCATTCGCGCATTAGCTCATACGCAAAACATTGTCCAACCATTCATCCATTCATCCATCCATCCATCCATCCATCCATCCATCCATTCGTCCATTCGTCCATATATATGTCTGTTTGTTGGCTAATAAAGCTTAAACGACATAGAAGAGGGGAAATAAAAGAAAACTTGCAACACTGTTTCTATACAAGTTGTTGTTTTTTTTTTTTTGTTTTTCGCAAACATATTTTTTATCTCTTGACTGCATTTTGTAATTTCCTTCGCGGCAGATCAGATTTTTAACAACGACAAGAGCAACAACGACGTCCACTTCGACGACGACAACTGTTTAAGACATATTCACAGCCAGTTTAAATTTTTGAAAGCAAAAATATGAATGAAAACTGGATCTCGTAGTTTGAATCATGTTTAAAATCTGTTATGTGACGACGACACTGGACTCTGAGTGAAATGAACGCTGAAAATGAGTTTTGTTGTCAACGCTTATCGAGATCGTATTTTAGTTAGAAAAGAAAAGTGCGAATAGAGACGGAATCAAGATTTACATTCGTAATTTTTATTGGATTGAATGATCATATTTGAATGATCAAATAAATTAAAAACTCGGTCAGTTGTCTGTCATTCAATGCGGTAAATAAGCTTAGTAATATAATAAAATGTCGGAATGCAATCTCAGCTGTTGCACATAGATACAAATACCTACAAATAAACACACAATCGACCGCACACTTGTCAATTAGAACCCTCAGTTGCATGTAATGTATCTATTATAATGTATACCTAGTCGCATAGTACGGGTAGTGTTGTATAGTTAGTTCAAGTATCGTTCACTTATGATGAAAACGAGTACCAGCATTGCTTTTGATCAAATTTAATTCAAAGTTCCTGTTTCATGACGCTTCACTTTCGTTAATAGATGCGCGCGTATGCTGCAAATTTCGACACTTCAATCTATACTCAACGCAACACAGTTTCCAAATATATGCAATCTGTTGTTCCAGAATTATTATGAGAGAAAAGTCCGGGTAGATGTCATATAAATTCGTGTTACATTTTAACGTGAGTTTATTGTTAAACTGCCGCTGAAATGACCAGCCTTTTTATACCCTTCAAATATGCTTGTGTCTAAGGATGCGAATATCTAAAATCTGTTATGCTATTAAAGCAATACATTAAGAATTGTGTGTATGAAATTAAATTTAAAAAAACATGCTTGTAAAAATATAAATTCAACCGCAAAAATGTTCTGATCAAGCTATCTTCTGTTTAATGGGATAACGGGATCTGTGTATTTGCATATATAATCGATTTTATACAATACATAATCATGTCATATCTTCTCTATAGATGCTTGTCCATATCTTCTATGTTTGGAAACTAATAGCACCGAAGAAATTTAATTAAACGACATTTAAAGTTGTACGATTAGAATGACAGCCATCCATTTTGTGCGTTCGAGATGCTATTAAATATCGTCAAAAATATGTCACTTAGAACTGAACAGAATACATACAATTCAAAATACACTTGCAATTAAACAAAACTTTCTTTTTAATAGAGTCAACTATAAATTATTGTAGCAATACGAAATTCTGAAATGAGCGAGTGACGTATGTAGGACCACTCAAGTACAACACTTGTTCGATTACAACAAAAATTTATAACTCCTTATAATTTATTTAAAAAACTTTTTTTGTGTTACTTTGTTCAGTTAGCACGCAATATACTTATTTCTCGATAAAAGTTACAAATTTGTACTTATAAAAATCTGTAACAATTTATCATTCAATCTCTGATCTCATTATAACTAGCCCACAAAAGCTCAGTAAAATCTTAACTGATTGTGGACTTCTTTCTACTTATTACTTAAGATTCCCTTAATACGCGAAGGTCTCAATTAAAACTATTCTTGTGGTTAGAATGTGCAGAATTGAGTTTTTTAAATTTATTTCAACATATCAGCACATCTCAATCTAAAATCGACAAATATAGTTTTAAAAAAAGTATTGACTTAAATCAAATTTAAAAAAATTTTAAACTGAACACACAAATTTTGTCAATCCGTTAAGCAATTTCAACGCAATCTACGATTAAAAGCTCCGGAACAACGTGTGCAAATCGTGCAAATTTGTTAGCAAAGGCAGATGGCCACCGATCCCGATTTTCACAAGAAAATTTTGTTCAGCGATGAAACTCACTTTTTGTTGGATGGGTACGTTAATAAACAAAATTGTCGCATTTGGAGTAATGATAATCCACAAGCCATCCTCAAAAAGTCACTGTTTGGTGTGCTCTATGGGCAGAGGGAATCATTGGTCCATATTTCTTCAAAAATAAAGCCGGCCGTAATGTTATAGTCAATGGCGAACGCTATAGAGCGTGAGATTTAACACAGCTGGACTATTTTTTGTGGGGTTATGTGTGTTAATTGCTGCAAAAAGTGGTCGAAAATTGGGCCTCTCGGCTGGAATTTATTCGAGGCAGCCGCGGCGCCCACTTGCCCCAAATCATATATATATATATATATATATATATATATATATATATATATATATATATATATATATATATATATATATATATATATATATATATATATATATATATATATATATATATATATATATATATATATATATATATATATATATATATATATATATATATATATATATATATATATATATATATATATATATATATATATATATATATATATATATATATATATATATATATATATATATATATATATATATATATTTTCTATCTATCTAAATATTTATCCTTCTTTATTTATATCTATCTTATGAGCACAGATGATATTAAAGAGTTTGCTACCAAGCTGCATTAAGAAAATCATTATATTTAATGAAAAATAGAAATGTCCTAAAATGTATCAATTAAATTAAATACTAAGCCTATTCACAATGTTGATTAATCGCTGTAACGTATGAAAATTTCAAAACTAGCAAGTCGTCTCAGCTTAATGTACGAAAATTTTAACTTTGGTAAAGACGAAATAAAGTGTTGTCAGAATTGTTTCTCAGCCATGGTAGAAAGTTTGATATTTTTTAACATTTCTCAAGTTATTAAACTACGTTTGTTGAGTTTTCTGGCACGTTCAGTAGAAATTTGTTTAGTATTGAGATAAGTTTAAAGGTTAACTTTGAACGACCTGACTGTGGCATTTGTTCCGATTCCATTGTTTCGCACTAATAAATACTAAACTGATTGTCAATTAAAGTTCAAATTCTAAGTGTCCCAAAAATCTTTATTGCAATTTTATCAGTGGAAATTTGTAAACAAGTGTAGAGGTTGTTGCTGATAATTACCTTTTTTCTCATCAACTAAGCAGTTAATCGACTAAGTGTGTATACCTTATACGATATATTTATAATTTAATACATTTGTTTTATATCATTATAGAGTGTAAAACTTTCAGTTATATTTACTCATTTTTCATATCAAATTTTATTGCATTAAAGTGCGTGTAATTTATGTTGTATTAAAAGTTGTTTATTGCTCTTGTTGTTATTGTTGTAGCTACAGTGTTACATTGTTTGCACGATCTCTTTCAAGTGTTATGACCCATAATTTAATTGACATTGCGCGCGTTGATGAAGCGCGAGTTGTTGCTACTGTTGATGTTGTTGATGTATTTCATTGCTGAGTATTTAAATGCGGTCAGCAAGTTTTATTACATTTATCACAACGCATACAAATGTATTGTATCGTAGATACATGTTCGTACAAGTGATTTAGTTAGTTAGTTAGTCGTGATCTTAACTACATAGTAGACACTTGAATTATTTAAATCAAGTTGTGCCAGTTTTTCATCAGTTAAGTTGCTACAGCTGCTGAACTTAATACAATAAAACCATTAACGCAAATTCAATTAAAATTTGTGGTTAATTTTTATTTAATTTATTTTATTAGTTTTATAATTTTATTGAATTCTTAATGAAATTCTATTTTCTTATTTTGATGTTCCTAAGCAATTTACTTCTTGCTGCTGCATTAAGTATAATATCTCTTTATCTCTGCTATTTTATTTAACTATTTGTAAGTATACAATAATTTTACTTTCGGTTGGTTACTGATTTAAGCAGTTCATGGCCTCTTCAAAAACGGTGAGTTGCAGTTTGCTTTGTAAGCAAAATTTTATCTGCTTTTGTGTAACATCAACAAAAGAGTTCCTGAATTCGAAGGTGTACACCGTGGGCGATGCGTCTGCGTGCAACAGAAAAAAAAAATTACGTTTGTTTAAAAAAAAAATGTATATTCTCGTATTTTTTACAAATATTTCTTTGTTTTGGACAAACAGTCAAAGCAAAATGTTGGTAAGCCTCTACCATGATATGATTTTATCAAAAAAAGTTTAATTTTTTAGTCGTAATGCGAAGATTTTATTGTTATACTTTTAAAAGACGTTAAAAATTTTGGTACTGCTGTATGCCGTAGCAGAATTGAAAATGTAAAGATCTTTGTTGACTCCTAACACTACACTATATCCCTTATATATAAGTCACAGAATTCGAATTGTGGTTTATTAAACAATTTCACTTACTTGCTCATCAACAATAACAACTTTCAAACATTTTCGCTCGTCTCTAAAATGTTGAACTCAAGCTGAAAAGCAGCCAAGCGCCGTTTTGTCAGTTCGTCTGCAGCTTTGATGCCTGAACTTCATATTTTGCAGCAAACCGACTGCGTCTTGTGCTACAACAACTTCTTAGGGTTGCAGCCCACTTTTTTCAGCTGTGCCTGAACCCAAGATATACCATAAAAGAGCCACTGCTTCACATACGCCGCTCATTGCGTTCCAATAACGCGCGAGTGTTTGTATTGTTCAATAACGTTCCATGATCCGTGGAGTTCCTACACCTTTGTCTTTTTCACAAAAATAAGATCAAACTTTGCCGATATGAACCCATAAACACGCAGTTTAATCTTTATTTTATACAGCATTTTACACATATACATATAATATTTCATTCCATATTGCTTTGAAGCGTCCTGCAGAAGTTCACACGATATATGCCACAATGTGATGAGACAGCAACTTGCTAGGCCTTTTTGCTCTTGCAAAACTTTATGTTCCGGCGTCTGTAAAGAGTTCATTCGGGCTTTCTTCAATTTTAACTTCAAGTTGCGCTTTGGCGCGCTGTAATTATTCAATTAGTTTGAGTTTCGGGCGCAGTTAATAACATTAACGCACAGTCAACTGGCAGCGGCAATGGTGGCGGTGGCGATGGCGATGACTGACCGCCACGGCAGTAAGATGTGCGTTCTATATAATTTACAACTTTCAAACAGTAGTCGCTCTCTAATTGATTCTTAATCAAGGCTTTGAGTTATTGCATCCTCATGCATCTTGGTTGATTGCTCGAGTAATATTGTTTCAATATTTTTCACAAAATTATAAGAATGTTACTTGTTTTGAAGCTGAATCCGTAGCTTTGAGCATGATACGAGTAGTTTACAAGGTCATAAATATTTATTAAAATTATAGAAAACATTCACCTACAACTGTACAATAATTTTGCTAATCAAATAAGTTCCAATTCGGTTTATATAGAATTTGGCTTTCATTTCCACATGAACAATAATATCCCTCAAAAGAAAGAGTTGAAAGCAGAAGCCAAGTTCTAGTTTCAAAGCAATTTTCTTTGAGAAGACGAAAAAAAAAAGATAATATTAGTCACAAATAGGTTTCTAGGGTTGTCTTAAATATTATGCGTTTCGCCAAGGTACCAACTAACATTTCCATTGACAAATCTGACATTATTTACTATAAACGTAAGCAGAACGTTTTGATGTCATTTGATCACATTTGTGTTGTTTACAGTGACTTGAAAAATTTAACTGTGTCAAAAAATGATGTAAAAATTTAAATACGATAATTTATTACGAATTTCGATGTGGATTATCAAGCGAGAAATGCATAGGTAAAGTTATTTTGTCTTTTGGCAATGAAGCTCCATCCTTTGTCATTGGGAGAAGCTTTTAGAACGGGTATAATCGCGGACATCTTTTCGCTCAATAACGAGTTTCGAGAAGGTCATCCAAAATCGGTTGATGTGCCAGAAATAATCGATGTTGTGCGTGAATTGATACTGTAAAATCGTCATATAACATAAAATAAGATTCAGACATCCTTGGTCATTAGTAAGACCAGCATATTAGATGAACATTTGACCGTCAAGAAGATTTGTTCTCTCTGGATACTGCATAAATTTACAAATCAATGTTGAAGAATTACAGCCGCTGTAGTTCGAAACAAGCCTATGGCATCGTAACAATTGAGTTATAATGGATCTATGCATGAGCCCAAAACAAAACAGCAATCGATTGTGTGTATGTTCCAAGATGAGCTAACACCAACAAAAGTTGTCCTTGGACAAAGCACTTCGAAGCAAATGGTGCCATTTTTTTGAAAAACTGGTCATATTGTAACTGTTCCATTAGAGTAACGTAGGAGGTCAGTTCTGAATAGTACACAATCATTTGTTTGCAAGAAAATTTTGGAGAATTCAGGAAAACCAACCGCCGAAGACGGATCATCCTTCACCACGACAATGAGAGGTCTCACACATCGGTTCACAAAAGAGAGTTTTTAACATCGAATTCATGGGACATCTTGATTTGGCACAATGACTTTTTTTTTGTACCGCACATCAAAAATGAATTGCGTGATCAACGTTTTGAAACGCCTGAATAAGCTGTTGAAGCCTTTAAATAGCTCGTTTTGGAGATACCCACTTCTGAGTGGCAAAAGTGCTTCGAAAATTGATTCAAGCAAAAGTGTATAGATCTTCATGAAGAATATCTTAAAAAACTATAAAGCCATTTTCAATGATAAATTACTCTTTTTTGTTCATTATTAGGCGTACATTAAGAGATACAACCCTCGTATATTGACTGATGCAAAGTTTATCATTTTGTAAAAATTAAATAAGAAAGTTATGCCACGAATATTGAATATCAATAAATGCTTCATAGACTCGGTTTGATTTGTTAAATTGTAATTTAAGTATTGTGTAACCAACGACAAGGTAAACTTAAAGACAATAGAAAAGAATCTCAAATTTTGAGAACGTTGACCCACTACTGCCCGGTACCAGCCAGATATATGCATATAAATTTTGTCTCTGATCTTAAAAATGTTTTCGATTTAATAATTTTGACTTTTACTTTCATTTTGCAGCTATCCGATTAATTTCAATTATGTGAAAGTAAAATTCTATCTAAGCAACAGCAAAATAAAAAAAAATAATAAACTTACAACTATAGCCCGCATTTTTTTCGCTTTTTACTCAAGTGCAAGTATCTAAGCGCAACATTATGAAATCGCTCACAGCCAGAAACAAACGCTCATAAATATGCAACCGCTGATGATTAAAGCAGCAACGGGAATCAGGTACTTAAGTGAGTGTGAAGGAAAGAGAGAGAACGATTGGCTTAGTGAGTAAATGAGCGAGCACAATTCTCGTTGCACCAAAGACCGGATGCACTTTCAAATAAATCTTTTTAATTAAAATCATTTAGTAGCGTTCGAAGTTAGTTAGTTGAAGAACGCGTCTAACGCTCATGTTTTGTGCAAGTCATGACAGCAAAGTGTAGTCGTGGCTTCTATTTAGCAGTACAGCAGTCTTAACGCGTAACTACATCTCACTCGCTGTGTAACTATGTATCTACATATATAGGTACATACAATACATATCTATTTTGAGCTTCTTGACTCTACATACATACATATATAGATACAAGAACCAAAGAAGTCAAAGTCACATTTGAAATATGTACATTAATGGTGTGAACAAATGAAAAAGCTGCATCTGCGTATTTATGTATCTGTTAGATACACTTGTATCTAAAATTTATATACATACTACTTAAAAACTGCAACTGTCAAAGTCAAGCGTTAAAAAACAAGTTTGGAACACGAAATATAACCAAATTAAAATAAATTGTGTTATAAAAAAAAAAAATAAGACAAGTTGCAAAAAATAATCGCAAAAAAAATTACCATAATTAAAATTCATAAAAGAGTAACTTACGTCAGTAATACTTCAAAACGAAAGAAAAAAATATACATATATACATAAGCGCAAAAATTGCAAGAACTAAAACCAAAACAAAAAAATCTAATTTCAATTTGAATGCACGCTCAGCTAGCACTAAAAGATACTTGCTTGTTATATAAAAGTATCTACATGCTGTAGCTCAACTGTCGTTCAACAACAGCCAAAACACTGCTGCCTTTCGCTCAATTTAAGAGTTGTTGAAAAATAAAATTAAACAAAATTTTGCACAAATTGCGCGAATCGCTGAAGAGGCAGCAGTTGAAGTGCGAAAAAATGAAGACCAACTAACTGAATCATCTTTTTTATGCCCTTCATATACAATTTGAAAGCGGTATTATCAATTTGAAGGAAAATCTGTAACGCCTGTAAGAAGGTATCGGAGAGCATACAAAGAATACAACGTATATAGAAGTCATAATACAATTTTGATCAGCTCGACGAAACGAATCGATCTAGCCAAGTTCGTCTGTCTAATTATATGCATGGTACTAACTCGAAATGAATGACCCTAGGTTATTTGTAAAAAAAAGAATGCTACCAATCGAGTAATTGTTAGTAGCAGACCAAGGTGAGAAAACCAAATTGTTGGATATATCAAAATTTTGTACTAATTATGTGCGCTATTTAAAAATTTTCTCGACTCTAGATCACTAAAACAACATGGTCTGCTTAATGAACTGTAGAAAAACTTAGCAGACTAATATTGAAATATGACGAAAAACATAGATATTGAAATGTAATTTTGTTAAACAAGTTTTGTACTAACAAACATTTGATTTTCGCGCCTTGACCTGCTAACTTTATTTATTTAAGCTTCTAAATGCAGCATGTGTGTGTGAAGTGTATTTAAGCATCGGTTTGACCGAAGTAAAATTTTTCTTTTGTTTTTCTTGAATTTTTTAATAGTTTACATTTTTCTTCAGCTTTAAGTTTTTTGTTTTAGTGTTGCAAATGTTGGCAAACAATGTGTCTAATTGGAAAAGCAGCACTTATAACAACAACAACAACAACAACAACTACAGTAAAAATCAACAAGAAGCTCATACTAAATAGGTAAGTATATACATTTTGTTGTTGCATTATTAAGCTAAAAGCTAGTTGCTGTTTAGTTAGTTACTGTAGTAGTTGTTGTTCTTGTAGTTGCCGCAGATTTTCTGTCTGCAAAATATATTCAAGAAACAAGTTTTATTTCAACAGATTTTTAAGATATTATATGCATTGTATTTTTTAAAGAATTTATAGTGCTACGTATACTAGTTTTGAAAATATTTTTCATTTTATTTGCAGTTTTAATACATTTTTATCTTTACATATATTTAGTTTCTGCTTTTGTTACCGGAGGGCATTGCATGTTGCATTTTGTTGAACACACAATTTTAAAGTCGTTGAGTGTTTTTATTGTTGCCATAGCTTTAGTTCTTAGCTGCTAATGTGTCATGCAATATTCATTACAAGAACAAAATCATGATCAAATCTAATAAGCTTAATTGTGCATTCTTTCATTTGTTGCAGTTGCTTTTAGGGTGTGTGTCATCTGGAAAATTTGTTGTGAAACACTTTATCGACATTATGTAGACAATGACTTGATCTAGATATTTAAAGTTCCAATCGATAAGGTGGCTGAACGAAGTAAGTTTCCAAATAAATAATGACGTACAAATTAAGAAAAACTATAGAAATATGAATGGGACAGATCAGTGTTTATACTCGTATAACAACACCTTACACCTTATCCTATAGAGCCAGGGGATATAGAGTAAACGACAATACACTAAATAAAAAAATGTACGGCGGCGACAGTTAGAAAGCGAAGAAGGAAGAAAAAAAACAACCAAAAAGAAAACAAACTAACCGCTCTAAATAGAATAATACACCAACAAAACATAAGGCTTATCCGTTATGCTTTTGCTTTGTTTTTTTGTTGAGAAATACCGGCTTCATCTTTACATTTGCAATATAATGAAAAAAGTAATTGAAAAAAGGCTTTAATTTAGCAACTTTCTTTTATCTCTGGAAATTGGTCGACAAATTTAGTGGATCCATTACCAACATTACCATATACTTCGCTATTACAATCAAAATATCAACTTGAAATTCGATATCGAAGCTTCTTATGAAAAGATGTATGGCATGGATCTTAATGAGCATCTTACGCCTCCTAAACGTGAATTATGGAAAATATTTTTAATCTTAATATATTAAATCGTTCGTGCGTATGTTGCTGCTCTTATCAGTCGTGAACCACTGAAGCTATTCATCTCATATTCACAGCATATGTTCGTCTGGTCTTCCGGTTTGCATAACTTTTTTTTGTACCAGGTAGGTGGCGCTTTTGTCGAGAAGATAGATGGATAAAATGTTCTATACATGATAATTTGATTGAAGGGGGCAGGGGAAAGGGGTGGTAAAGTAAGGAAAGGTAGGGAAGGGACAGGAGAATGGGGGCAGCGAAAGGGGTCGTATTAGAAGGGGTAGAAGGGACAGGAGAAGAAGGGTAGGAGAATTGGATGTAGAGTAAAAAGGCATGGGGAAGGTGTGGCAGGGGATGGAGTGACAGGGGAAGGAGAAGCAAGGGGAAGGGCAGCAACGCGCCAGCTAATATAATAAATACTGCATAATCAATATCTATGTATGTTAAATTTCGGCATAATGAATTTTTATGGACGCTTTACTTTTACTTTTACTAGAATTTTATAACACCAACTTAAGGAAGTAATCATAATTCAAATTAACCGCTTACTTTTCTTTCCTAAGTGCGTTAAGAATGTGTATATACGAATGTGTATATCCAGCACATTTATGAGATCTTACTAAAAAATAATATGTTTTGTATCAGATTTTTAGGTACTTACGCAGAATATTATATCTTCGGTCTTGACCAAAACTACGTTCGCTCTTGTTTCAATTAAATTTGATTGTATGCTAAAAAGACTTTCTTACAAAATTTGAGTTACATTCTATAAAACGTTCCACTCCCGCTTGCACTATGTATGTAAGTTTCTATACACAAAGGTCATCGATTAGTCAATTTGTTTGTTGATTTTGTTTGTTTGCTGCATAAATCTTCACGAAATGCGTGCCTAATTTTTAACGATTTACCTTTTTCTATATTTTATTTGTACATTAGACAAACATTGGCGTGTATCTTAACGATAGGCATACAACTATATACATATATAGTAGATATGTATCGAGCAATGGTTTGAGCGACTTTCCTAACTTCTGCTGCTGCTGCTTTTACTGCTTCAGCATTTAGATGTCTGGGACTGTGCTTGTACTTAAAGAACATTGCAGGAATCAATAAACGACTTCCGCTGCCTGAGCTGCCACTGGCACTGCACTAAAGGCCGAACGCTGTCCGGGCAAAGCGCAATAGGCGGTTTTAATTAACGCACGCTGACATTAAGCGGGTCAGCGGCATCGAGTGTGCTGCGGTCAAAAGTCGAGTCGCTGGACTATGTACAAAGTTGAGGGCGTTGGTGAAAAGTGAAATGTGCGAGCACGCGTTTAGTGCTACTGTAAATAGTGTAAAAGTTGGTCAATGCGAGGGTGGCTTAAAAAAGTTGTTTAACTAATACTAATGTGTAAGGCCAACGGTCGACACAATTGACAGCATTCTACGTTTGTTATTATTGCTATTTCTTCGCGGACCAATCACACAAACTATAAACAGAGACACAGTCACCATAATAAAAGCGAAGTGCATACAAAGCAAAACTCGCACTCTCCTATCTCTTTCGCGCTCACAGATTCTTATCAACTTGTAACTAGCTGCTCGCATGCTATCGTTAAATATTTGTGGGTGTGCATTTGTATTTCATGTAAGGCTTATGTGTGTTTAATACGTTGAGTCAGTGACGAATGTTTGTTTTTTATGCCCAAAATATTCAACCGACTGTGGCATATGTATATAGATTGTGTATATGGATTGTGTACATCTGCAAATGAATATCTTTCAAATGGTTTGTTTTTTTTTTTATCAAAATCGATTGTATACTGTGAGATTAACAGCCGTCACAAGAAATCTGCTTATGTATAGATACACTAAGTATTTGAAGTTTGTTTCATTTCAGTCTTATCGGAAAAATTGCATTGTACAATGGTCTGACTTGATAAAATTGTTTGAAGAATTTTGTTTTTAAATAATAAAATTAATAAAAACTAATTTCATATAACTTTATATATTAGCCTCAACACTTCTCAGATCATTCTCGCATGTACCTACAAATTTTGCGCATAAAATTTATTTTTCATTTTTTAGGGTAGTATTTACAAATTAACCCTTTAAACGCCTCAAGCAAGCAATGTGAAAGAAGCACAGCTGGCTGGTGTATAAAAATACCCAAAAAGCGAACTTTGATGAAATTTATTCTTTCGATTCGCGCTAAAAGTTTTAAATTCTGTAGCTGCGGCTTAACTCTAGACAGACTGCCAAGTTTGAGTTTAATCAGTCGCTTCATTATTTCATGGCACTCTTACGATCTTTGCTAGCTTTGGAGGCGTGTCCAGCCTGTCCATTGCTACGTTTTGCCTTATTCAATTGCATGTCTCCTTCAAATCGTCAGGCACCCGCTTGCCAACCACCCGCTGGATGCCTTAAGATGAATGAATGCCTTGATGGCAGCAGCAGGAACAACTACAAAAATATACGACATCGGCAGCAGCAGCAGCAAACGTTGTCGATTGACAGCTGCCACTTTGAGGCTCAACTTGACAGCAACAACAACGCAGCAGCAGCAAAGACATCAACGACAAAAGCTGATGATCATCAACAAACTGAACAAGATTTTGAACATAGGCGTAGTCAAGGGTTAATGATAACCAAATCATACCAAACTGCTACCAAAACTTAATTTACTTTGCAGTTAGTTTTGCAGTTACTTCTGGTACGGAGTAGAAAATTCATATCTATCTACAAACTATATGCAATCTTCTTTGTTACTGTCCTGGATTCGCTCAACTAATATAAATTACTAGAATAGAAATCAAATTACTGATTGAGTTTATTGAAAACATTCTATGAAGAGTGTATTTAGTATCTTCAGGAATTTCAAGAGGTGGGCTGACGATTTTGTAGTGGCTAAAGAAATCTACATGAAATTTATTTCGATGTACTTTTGAATATTTTCATTTCATACATAGGGTTTCTTGGTTTTCCAGTTTAGAAACTGGATTTTTTCTGCGTATCTTGAGAACTAACTATAGTCTTAGTGTGCCACTTTAATGAGAGCCAATTAAGACCAATTTAATCGTGAGCATTCTCGTCCCACAGAGAAGATCTAATATTCTCCTCTATACTCTATATCGGTACGCCCATGATAATGACCACAAATACTTTTCAATTACTCATCATGACGTTGTTCATTCTACTTGACTTTGGTGTTTTTTTTTTCTTTTTTTCTTGCGAATATTTCAATCATATTCAGATTGTAGTTGTTTGTTACTTTTTTTTTTGCCCTGCAGCAAGCAGTAGATGTAAATGAGGTTTATAGGGTGACTAAGCAAACGAATACTCCAACGAGTTGAGAATTTATTGCATATCTTTTCTTTTTTGTATCTTTCAGACATATTGTACTGTTCTAGACTTGTCTGCGTCTTCAATAGGCGAATGGCAACAACAAAAACAACAACAGCAATAAGTAAAAAATTAAAATATCTTGATAAACAACTTACAGACGAGCAACACCCACGCACATACACAGATACACATAGATACATACATAAAGTATATAGACAGTTTGCAAACGAACTGCATTGCTACAAATACGACTTGTTTTGCAAGTTTCACAGCGCCCTCTAGCGAACGCGCATAGAAAAGTCGAAAAGCGCGCGAGCTCCTCTTCAAGCTGTATCAGTTTGTGTTTACGTTTCTGTGTGTTGTTTGTTTGTAGTATGTATCTATGTATCTACTATATAAGTATCTGTGCGCGCTTGTAACTTTCGTGGCACACTAATTCAATTAGGAAGCCCACGCCCACTATCAATAAATTTTCAAAACGAGACTCATTCACTTTTGTTGCAAAAACAATTTTTGCTTTTATTGTTTTTATATTCGTATTGTTGTTTCGTTTTCTGTTTGCTGTATAGCGCTTTTCCTCAAGTGATTTTATTTATTTGCCTACAGTTGAGAGAGACAGGGGTAAAAACTATTTAATAGTATAGATAAAACTGAAAAGTGAGGTTAGTTTGTAAGTAGAACTAGCAATTGCTTTATTAGTTAGTAGAATTTGTGCTCTATTAAAAAAAAAAACACACACAAAACTTGACATTGACACACACACACACGTGCAAACGGAAAATTTGCTTAAGTCGTAAGTTAAGCTGAGAAGAAGTACGAAAAATTTGCTAGAAGCGGAGTATTTCGAGCTCTATCATAGTCATATGCGTAGAAAGTCATCAGTCAGTTTTGTCATCGTCATCAACAGCTGAAACGCGAATGCAGTTCCGCATAATTTTGCCGGCTCTTCAGGGAATTTCGTAGGCGCGAACTCGAATTCTTGAAACAAGCGGTTTCAATTGACAGTGAGTAATGTGCACACTTTGATAGTTATAATTTCGTAATTATGCAAAAACCTCTGTGAGAAAAAATATTACGTTTAATTGCTTAGAAGAACAATATATATTTATAGCTAAGTACAATATTAAGCATGTATTCCGGTATCAGCGTGCAATTACATAGTTGTATTGAATAAATTAAATTGTTTGTTTATTATTTTTATTATAAGCAGATTTTGGGATTTCCAACTTAAAATGTATTGATTTGATTTCAGAGACACAACAACCGGATGAACTATTGTTTTCTATTGTTTCAAATAATCAATAATTTGGTCAATTCAGAATATTTTAATATAATTTTCAGTACTATCTTGAGAATGATCTACACAAAGTCTTATGTTTACAATTAAATAGTTACTTGTAAAATTATTCATCTTGTGCGGATAACTCTCTATTTTATTCATAACGAGAAATTGTCAATTAGCTGATTAAATACACTGACAAGAAACAAGAATAGTGGTGTCTTTACGGTTTCTGACATGTTGAATTTAAATCAGAAATCGGAATTCTAAATTTAAATTCTAAAATTACTTCGTAAGGTTTACTAGCATTAGCTGTTATCATATATTTGGGTACACTAAATTCGAATTTGAAGTAACAATTTTAAATGTCACATTTTAAGAAAAACTTTGATGGTTATACACACATAGTACATATGTCAAAAGCTAATAAAAATTGCTTTGAATAAGCTTCTGACACTCAGATGACTCGAATTAGTGCTGACGCCTCCAGTTATGGTTCTCGAATATTAATTGTACAGCTTCAAAATCGTCTAATATGTCTTTCTTTTAAATATTGACTTGACAAAAGTGATGAATTAATAATCTAGAGAGTGCAATTTCATTAATAACAGCGGGTATAAAATCCTAAGTTATTACACACAATTGAAACCGCAAAACTTTGAAGAAATATTTCTTATTTCATATTGATTCACTGCATGTATATACATATACATTTATATAAACGAGATATATATAAGTAGACACTCACCTGCGTTTGCGTTAGGCCCAAACTCGCTGCCAGTTCGGCGCGTTCCGGCAGTGCCAGATATTGTGTACGTTGAAACCGTCTGTTCAACTGTTGTAATTGCAACGAGCTGTAGATTGTGCGAGGTTTGCGCATTTTTTTGCCTTTACCATTCACGCGTAATCCAGAGTCTTCGCATTTGTCTGAGATTGAGAAATCTGCAATGTAAAATATCAGAGCATGAGCATAATATATTGTTGTAAAATAGAAGCCATGAGAAGAATTGTAGTTTAAAAAAATTAAGCGCATAAATTTCTTTAAGTGGAAGAATAGCAGTTTAAATGCAGCTTGACGCACATTAACCCAGGCAGTAAAATTGGAAGACGGTGCTCAACAACAGTCACAAATATGCATGCATATACAGGTATGTATGCAATTAAAAATATTTCTTTTTTATAGCACATTATGCTAAAAAATAAAAATATAATACCAGGAATGTATTAAGACCTCAAAGGCGAGTATTTGGTAGGGTTGCATATATTAGGGGTATTCCTTTAAACTTGGAAACTCCAAAAAACCTTGTAAATCCCGAAATTTTTCGAGGCATTTTGTGGGAACGCACCTTTGTGAAATCTCGAAAAAAAAACTGTGTAATTCATTGGGTATGGCTGCCTATTGTCCAGAGTTCGGAATTACTCACAGTCATCTCTGAGTACTTCATAAAGAAAAACGTATAAAACTATCAAAAAAAAAAACATTTTATTTTTCTACCCCGTGATAGACTCCAGATGTAAATTTACGACTTGCCTATAAACCATACAAATTTTGACAGTTCTTTCAAGAGTTCGTACATTCACGAGTTTCACGAGTGGTTTCGAGGTAGTTACGAGTTAGTGTAATACCCGTAAACTATTCTTTAGAAATTCACTTGTTGCCATAAAAGCTTTTTGCGCATACTACAATTTTATAGCAAAATTGAAATAAACACTTAAAAAATTAATTGGTTTTTCATGGCAAATGTCACAACAATAAATTAAATTACATTGATTAAAAAGCAAAAGTTCAAAGCACTCGCACACACACAAACACACACTTGAAAGACAAATCGATTGCACAAAATGCTATGCCATAAAAAAATATAAAAAAAAATTAGCTGGCAACCGCACGAGTAATTGTTAAAAACTATTAATAAGCAGCAATAGCATTTATTGCACGAGAGCAAGCGAGATAGAATGTCTTAAGCCAAAATTGTAGCATAAGAAACACGTGCTTTATAGTAATGCAACACTGTGTAAATGGGCCATTCATGCTTCTTCTATGTCGTCTCACCATTATTGTTGACGTTCACAAGGACCACCCAACTATTATTTCGGTACGTCATTAGTCAGTCTGACACTAGGTTTCTAGCTGTACAGCCAACTCAACTGACCCGACCCAACAAACGAACGGACAGCTGACGCCGATCGTACATACATATACTATATGTCTCATGTATGCTCTCTTGCTCACTCTCTTCTACATTCATTCATTTCGTTTGTTCGTTCGTACGTTCGTTCACTTGTCATATTTATCAACTCAAAAGAATGGTGTAATTAATTACGCCAAACGAAAGCTTAATTACTGCAATTATAATTACAAACAACTGCGCAGACACAACATACACACACACACAGAAACGTACTCGAACCTATTCATTCATGCATGTGCACCGTTCACCCTTCGTTCAATCGCCTCTATCTGTCTCCCTCGCTCTCTAAATTTACAGCTAGTTTTCTATTTTTCTTTGTCGTTATAAAATGGCGCGAAATTTTTCAATATCGCCATCAATAAAGTTAATCATACGCAATGTTGTTCGATTTTTAATCGCAAGCTTGTTTGAACAAATTCGATTTTAATTTATTGCTTACGCTTGTGGGACTATGCAAGAACTGGCTTTAAAGTTCCAAAGATTTTTTTTAAAATAATACAAAATATTTGAGCAAAATTCATTAAAAATCAAACAAGAAAAAGTGCTATAAACAGGTAGATTTTGATGTATTGCAGCCCTTATACTTCAATGGGCTTCATCGAGCTAAACAAGAAAATATATTTTTGGGTACATAAATAGTTTTATGCATCATGTCACATGCACTCTACTAGTTCAACAAATCAGTGTTGAGGTTCACTTCTGCCACAGGTTTCAATCGAATGGCGAGACATGCCACACTTTTTAACAACCATTATTAAAGGAAGAATTGGATGACAACGTAATCTCCACAAACGGACCCATTGCCCGGCACGCAAAAACGTGTGATCTGACACCGCTGGACTACTTGCTGTGGGGATACGTTAAATCGGTTCTTGTATGTGTGTGTTCTCATTCTATATAACTTATAAAACAGACCAACCGCTGTGCTATGTCTCGACGGGTGTTTGTAAGGACTGCAAGATCATTTCAGCTTGCAACCTAAATGCAAATTAAATTTTCTAATACTTGTTGTTTGTTACTGGCTTTTTGCGTCGAAAAAAATAGTCAATCATGCGATATATATATCTGGTTTCAAGTAGCTGTTTTTTTTTTTCAAAGTTGTTAACGCGTTAACACCTCCAATGGAGAAAATATATTCGTATTAAGTTTGTGCAATATATGGTGAAAATGTTAGTTTTGAGGTTTGAGGTTCAACCTAAATTTAAGCACATTGCATTGTTTTCAACTAATTTACACTACCTTTGGACATTCGTTATAGATATACCCAAAAAGTGTTCAACTTAGGTCAAATAAGTTGCCAAAAAATGTATGTGTTTCTTTGCGCTATATAAAAAAGAGAAAAACTTGCATAAAAAAATAAAGTCAAATAAAAAAAAAAGAAATGTAATTCATCTAAAAATAAACTTCAAGTACATCAAGGTTAATTGCTTGGAATGGGAATTGGCAACGCGACGTATGCGCAACGAGCGACTGAACAGTCGAGCGGATGGTTGAATGAAAGTCGCAATGTCAGCATTGTCTGCCGACGCCAAAAAAAAAAAAAAAAAAAAAAAACAGATACAAAAATTAGACGCGCGTGTTGGCGTAAAAAGCTAAGAAAAACTGGGTAAAAAAACTAAAAACGAAGCGCAAAAATGAATTGTTTTTTAACTGCCATTTGACAAAACTGCTCAACCATAACGATGACAGCAAGATAAAAAAGTATCGAATACATAGAAATCATTGGAAACAAGCGAAATTAATGCTCGAATAAAAAACAAAAATACACGTAAATTAATGAAAATAGAAAAATAATGTCACAGTCAAGCGCGCAATTATGTCAAACAAAATGAAAACTATACACTTTAAATAAATATATTTTCAGATAGAATCAAAAGGAAATCGAAATAAAATGAATAATGAAATACGAAACAAATTGTTTGTAAAACAATTTGAAATAAAATTTGAATGAAATTTAAATAAAATGTGTTACTAACAAATATCGTACGAAAATAAAACTAAAAGTATTGTAGATATAAGATGTTTACTAAAATATCGAAAACAAAATTGTCATCGAAGGTTTTCGCGAGCGTTTTGGGTACAAAACTAACTATAACGACAGTTGCTTAAAAATTTTCTTCGAATAATAAGAACGACTGTCACACTAGTCGTGCTGTTTGTGGCAGTCGAATTTTCGTTATCGATAAACATATCTATACAGGTGTGTCACAGAAATCTCTAGAGAATTTTGGCTTCGGCTGGTTTGCAAATCGCTTGAAAAAACAGTAATTGTCACAGAAGTTTGAGATAGTATATCATTTTTCGAACTTCTAATGTCGAATCAACAGCGAGAAACTAAGGAAGCCAACTGTTTGTTAGCTAGGCAATACGGCTGCCACCATAGGGCTGTCAAACTATTTTCGAATTGTGAATTATGTAAATCTTTTAAATTTTTAATATCTTTAAATTTTTCGTCCGCGAAATTAAAAAATTTTTGTGACAACTCTATTGTGTGCACATTTTTGCGACTGTCTGGAACTGTCAAATATCAGCTGTTCGTTTGTTAACAGTTTGCTAACTTACAGCAGTCATATTGTTAGGTACATGGTTAAGCGAACAATAGTTTCTGGAAGACTAACAAACAAACAAACAAACAAACAAACAAAAAAATAAATTAATTAACTCAAATGAGAATCGTTGACGACTTGCTGTCTCTTTTGCACTAATATGGTTCTGTATATCTATGCTAAAGAAAATTTAAACGAAATGGTAAGTTTACGTACAACATGGTACACTCAGAGTGGGTAAGTGATAGTATATTGCTCTTTTATGATTGTAGCTGCAAACTTTAAACATAAATACATTTAAAATTTTAAAACACTTATAGTTCACAACTAGTTCAAACATCCATATCCATTGCACATAATAAAGCCTTATCCAATCAAATGCTTATAGATTCCGTTAACATTTTTAGGCACACTATATATATATGCCACCTGAGATCATTATTCTGTATGTATACGATATCCAGTACGATTTTTTCGAGGGGGGCAAAGCTTGATAGTGGGGCCCCCTCCCTTCAGTGTGATATTGAAGATATTTTTCAAAGTGAGGATCAAAAAAAAAATAAAGAAAAAACTTGGTTGTGAAATAAAGGAAAGTTTTATTGATTTTATTGAAGTTGACGGAAAGACTGGAGAATATATCACACAGCGCATTCTAGAAAAACTAGAAGCTGGTGGTTTGGATGTGCAAAAATGTCGTGGACAAACTTACGACAACGGATCCAATATGGCCGGCATATACAAAGGAGTCCAATCCAGAGTTATGCAAATGAACGAGATGGCAGAGTTTGTACCGTGTCTAGCGCACTCTTTAAATCTTGTTGGCGTGCATGCACCTTCAACATGCTCACAAGCAGTTAGCCTATTTGGGCTTGTACAAAAACTTTATTGTTTTTTTGTCGGATCCACCACGCGGTGGAAAATAATTCAAAAGTGTACAAAAGCAAACTTAAAAGGAAGTAGTCGAACCAGATGGTCGGCTAAACATCAAGCTGTTACTGCTCTATTAAATAATTTACCAGAAGTTGTCATAGGTCTGGAAGAAATTGAAGAATCCTCTCTAGCCGCGGAATCTAAGTATGAAGCTGGTTATTTGCTACATGCGGTAATGGATTTTAAATTTATCCTCAACTTGACAATTTGGGATAATATTCTTCGAGATATTAATAGAGTGAACGTTGAGATACAAAAAGAGGATATTATCATTTCGCGTTCTGTGGCGCTAATGTAAGGCCTTGTTAAGATCTTGCAAGAAATGAGAGAAAAACCGGTTGAATATTGGATCAAAGAAGCTACACCTGTATCCTGTATCCAAAAAGAAAAAGACGAAACAAGAATGCTAGATCCGACTAGGCTATTTTCCAAAGATATGAAAATAGTGTTTGACAATATTTTAACAGAAATTAGGACAAGAGTAGAGAGTGCAAAGAGTCTACATGAAAAATTCGCCTTTCTCAGTGGCCAATATTCAAAAGGCTCGAATGCAGTTGGTTTTTGCCAGGAACTTACCGTATTTAAAGAGCTAGTACATGGAATTAATGAAAAATCAAACGCCTTCGACCTGTTACAACATCGACTTGCAAGAAGCGTTTCCCAATGTTAGTATAGCATTAAGAATTTATTGCACTTTACCAACAACATCTGCAAGCTGTGAGCGAAGCTTCAGCAAACTGAAAATAATTAAAACTTATCTACGTTCAACAATTTGTCAGGAGCGCCTATCTGGCCTCGCGATCCTATCCATTGAAAACGAAACTGCCTATGCGACGGACTTTGAGTAGCTAATAGATTATTTCACTGAAAAGAAAGCACGCCGTGTAATGTTGTAGTCTTTCCTGGTTATATATTTTTTCTGTGTTTCTATTTTAGGTCACAAATGAATGTTATTAGCTAATAGATAATAAAAAGTTTAAATTTATTAAAGGCTTATTATTTTCACAAATGGTCACAAAAAATTTTACTAATTTCTCAGTTTCCAAAGCGAGGAGCAAAAAAAGTCCCTAATTTTACATAACAATTTTTCAAGGATTTGCTGCCCCCATGAAACTGTACGAAACTGCTGCCCGGGCAAGTTCAACCGAGGAGCCCTGACGATATATTTGGCTTTCTTTTCCAAACCATAAACATACATACGTGTACATATCATAAATATAAACTACAATTGATGATTCCTTTCTTAGTGAGTGTAAGTATCTGTTTGAATCGTTGTAGCAGCAGCAGCATCAGCAACTGAAGTGCCATGAACAAGTGTGAATTTGGTCACATGGAAGTGGATTGGAAGCGCAACAACAAAGTAAGCTACATGTATGAACTTAACTGGTCCGCAGAGTGGCGTGCAGAGTATGTAATGAATTGAAGTGGACGCAGCGCGTAAGCGTATGAAGTAGTTGACATATACGCTAACGCTTAAAACGTGCGCTTGTGATGATCATGGAGAAAAAAAAATTCATAACTATATAAAAGATACAATATAAAAACTCAAACATTATACATAAGCTGCACAAAGCAAGTTACAAACCAAACCAAATGAATTGAATTGAATTGAAATGAAATGAAATAAAATAAAATGAGTAGATTGAGTGTCATACAGCGGCAGCAACTGATTGAGAGACAAGAAACCGTCTCTCAAGTGTGACTGACGACAATGCTGAGATACTCGATGCTGGGTGCTTAAGTCAAGTGTTGTAGGAGATGTTTTTTGTTTGTTCGTCTTTATCGACGAGATGACTGGAGCTGAATATGTTTGAAGTGCGTGTATATTTATTGTTTACGAAGTGTTATTCAATTTAAGCGAAAATAATAAGATTTTATATGAAAATCATCTGTAAACTAAGCTGAAAAACTAAAGAAAAATAACAACAATATAGCGCCACATTTTCTGCTTAGTGTACTATTAAACGTATGACATGGTAATATACTTATGCCATATATATGAGTAAATATCAGGTAGTTATATTTATGGCACTATTTATTTTTTATTCTTCTTTCGTTTGAAGTCTCACGTGACTCGTTTAATGATTGAATATTAACCTAATAGCTTTAGAATCGATTTAAGCAGCATTTAAAATAAACATTTACTACTCACCATCCTTTGGCGGACTGGCACATGGCGGCGCATAGCTGCCTAAGTGATAGCCGGAATATGAATTCTGATGCATGGGCGGGAATGGATAACCTAAAGCACTGCGCGGACTCGGAAAGCCGGTATCCTGTCCGCCTTGCGGACCGAAGTGTTGATAACCGCTGCGTATGCCACCGTAACTGAAAAAAATATAATTTAAAAAATTTCATCAATTTAGACAGCTAAAATTTCGCGCTAATTTATAAAATAAATACAAAAATTTCGCACTATCGCAAACTACCGAGCATAATGTCTATAAATATTAATCGATATCAAGTATAGTACGTAGTATACATATGACGACAAATGCCATTTTCGAAAACACTGCAGGCCTTTCGTTGGCATGTCAACTTAAATGATTCAATACGACACGAAATACTCTATACGAAATACTGAAAACAAAGAAATAAAGCTTGCTTGCGTGTCTAGTTTTTTTTTTTTTTTGTGGTATTTCCAGAAATAAAACCAGAAAAAAATGGCCAAATTGTAAAAGACATAAATAAATATAGGTACAATATAAAAAAAAAATACATGTTAACCTAGCATAGCATGCCGAGTTAAATGCAAAAGTAAAAACGCGTCAAATAAAGTTTTTTTTTTATGACAAAACTTACAAAAACTTTGCTGAGTATAAAACGTTAGCTAAAATATACATTGGCTTTCATCGCAACGAAGCTTCGATACACTTTACTTACATAATATTTTGTATAATATATTTACTATATTAATACTTCAAATTGAAGTTTGTCATACTATTAAACTTTGTTTCTGTAAACAATTCGGGTACTCACACCTAATCGGTTAAGGCTTAAACATTAAAAGTTACTACAGAGCATTGTGAACTCACTTTCAACAGAGTTTAGTGTTTCAAAAACTACTTTTCTGTTTAGTTTAAATTTTTTAAGCTAAGGTTGTTGAGTTTCCTGTCATGTTCAGTAGAAATATTTTTTGGTTTTGAGATAAGTTTCGAAAGTAACATGATATATTTTACGTGTCTGACCGTACCTTTAATAACGATTCCATTATTCCATGCTAATAAATACCAAATTGATTCTCAATTTTAATTCAAAGAAATTTTTTAAGCGGAAGTTTATAAACAAGTGTACACGTCGATAAGTTTTGCTTACTTTTTGAAAATACTTTTTTGTTTTTGATATTTATTTAATTTTTAATTATCTCATCAACTAAACTGTTAATCGACTATGTGTGAAACCCTAAATATGTTCTGTACTTAAAAAACAATATACGAAAAAGAAAAATGAGAACGAAATAGTTAAGAAAATAAACTATATCGATATAATTTTATATGATACTGCAGTATGGTTTGTTTGCAATTCATGTTGCTTGTTTACTTGTCCTGCCAACCTGCATTACATTCGATCTGATGCGAATGCGAATGCGAATTGTAATCAGTCTACATTACATCTATAACAACCTTGTACGATTGTACGCAGTGACTTTTGCATAATAAACGCATTCTAGCCGAACTGGTTGTAGTACACTAAGTATGCGTTACCGAAGACATTTGCGGCGAAGAATCATGGACTTTTATATCCGATATGAATGAACTTTCCAATAACTGAATCACATAGTTAGGCAACTCGTTTTCAACGCATTTTTATGCACTTTATTCGAACATGAAACATGATAAACAACTATCAAACTATTGAAGTAATCCCAAGTAACAACAAAAATTCTAGATAGGTTGGGTTGTATGAGCATTGTAGCTTCTGAAAAAGACTAAGCATTTCATAACAGTGAGCATTAGTTTGCATTCAGCTAGATGGATACACATAGCTACATTGATTATTGTATCGCGTATGATCAATTTCTATACATAGGTATACACTATTATATATTATTCTTCAAACAAAGCCTTCACTACGTTACAAACATTTCATATAAAATTTAATAGACTTATTATATAATAGTATGTGTATAGTGCATAAAAAGTTTGGTGAACTTCAATTTCGTTTTTGACTCTATAATGTGTGTTTTCGAAAAACCTCAACTTTTAACACTAAATTG
This sequence comes from Leucophenga montana, assembly GCA_035044765.1. Lineage (NCBI taxonomy): Eukaryota > Metazoa > Arthropoda > Insecta > Diptera > Drosophilidae > Leucophenga > Leucophenga montana. The sequence continues at coordinate 438,563 of JAWNNQ010000203.1, forward strand.
AAATAAAAAATCAATGCGTTTTTTTTTTAAATGTGTACACTTAAAAGAAAAATAACATAAAACGCACAAATATTATGTTAACACTTGCAATCACATAAAATAAAAGAAAAAAAAAGTGGACACATTTGAACAGTTGCACAATTTCCCATACTCGTCAAACATGCCAACCTATGAACCAAATGTAACTTTAAATATTTAATTCATAGACTCGAAAGTAAAAAAAATCTGAGCATAATAATGCTAGAGTGTTTATTGTCATGTACGAATATGTTAACCTCCACTTGGGCGTACAAAATGTATGTTTGTCTAATATTTTATTAAACTTTCAGAAGTTGCGTTTATACTGAAAAACACGGAAACGGAAACAACGACCGCATTCGTACACACACTCCTATATAGTACACACTACCTTCTCACCTCACAGCCGTTAGTTAGTCAATCAAACCGCAATTTAGCCAAACACTCACAGATACACACATATACAAACATAACAACACACGCACATATAAATAGAAGAAGTCAAAATGGTTGGAATGAAAACCAACAGATATCATTTTATGCGAATCGAAAATATTGCATTTCACAATTTATAACCATACATTTCTATGCGATTTGAGTCATCTGGTCATAATTTATGGATGTGGAAGAATTTATGTAAAAGGCGTGCCAAAGCAAAAAGTTTATTTAAATTCATTCTTTTAAATATACTCGTATATAGATTTGCAAAATTAACAATTGAAGCTTTTGTACTCTCTACCACGTTTCCAATCAAAGCCTAATAATTTTCAAATAACATTATGTAAAAATATACCGGCGTACATGACACGATGTTGAACAAAATTATAAAGCGGATCGACATAATTGAACGCAGTCTAAGAGTGTATTAAAAATAAAATGTTGGAAACAAGCGTCAATACAAACAGATCGCTTGAACACAAAATATATAGAAAACAGCGTATATTCTTACGGCTCTCTATCGGAAAGAGAGAGAGAGAAACTACAAATCGGATTTTGGGTTGTAAGTCACGAACACTTTGTGTGCCAAAGAGAGAGAACCATAAACTTTACCAGTCCTTGACGTAGTATCTGGGCCAGTTACGCTTAACTAAGACGTAGTGTCAGAGTTAGAACGTTGTTGCTACAATGACGGAACATGGATACTGCGACAAAATATAATGTATTTTGTACCTTAGCCCGGATATGGTTATGTTGATTTAACTAAGATATTCCCTGTCTCTTTTATGAAACGGAGAATAACCTTAGACGAGGTGTTGCTGACATTGTCAGATGTGCATCTGTCGGACAATCGCATAGCAGATGTAAACTAGTTTCGTCGTGCTCTAAACAGAGTCTGTACTTTGTTTGAGCAGAGACCTAAAGAATTTAACATAAGATTTGGGTTAAAGTAAAATTCAAGAGAAACTTGTACAAAACTTGCCAAACTTGTGCGAGGCCTTCAACGCTTTTGTCATTGCGGTGCAAATTTTCCACCAATTTCATAATATGCTTCATTTCTACGCATTGGATGTGAAAGAAAAAAGAACGGCAAAGGCTTGACTAAGCTGTGGTCTTTTTTTAGATGATCCACTTAAGGACAGTGATTAAACTGTTAAAAATTGGCCAGATCTGGCAAGGGTATATTCATTTGTGCGCAGTTTGCTTTGCCTTTTTATCATAAATAGACTAACGCCAGAACAACACTTGTAATTTTTTTAAATAGTGATTCAGTTCGGGAATGTTACCGTGCGCTACGTCCATTTTGCAGTCATAATATAATCATACACACGAGCGACTAATTCGATTAACCATGGACCGTTTTCGCACCACGTATATTCTTCATAAAAAGTGGTTGTAAATTGGGCTTGAATGCACCGCATGTAGAGAATATAACTGATTGTAATAGAAACAAAAGCAATGTATGTATAATTCTCAGTCGGGGAGCTTGAGTTTTATAGAAATTCAAGTTAATAGTTTAAAAAATAAAATAAATGTATATTTCGAAAAGTTCCGACGGTTTTTTATGGAACTATATATTTTAGTGGTATTGAAATTTCTATATAAGAACTGCCTATGTTTGCAATCTTCTAGCACAATTTCAGATCAATATCTCAAAAACTGAGGAAATGGTTTGCAGAAAGACAGACGAACGGGGCTAGATCGATTCATCTAATCGAAGTTAAATCTCAGATAGATAAGATACATTAGTTAGATCACATATATAGTAATATGTGAACTTATTCAAAAGCATTTTCAAAAAAATATTTAGCCTTGTTATACCATTAACGAGCTCTTGAAGACTCTAAAAAGTAGAGATTTCAAACTTGAACTTTTAGATTCTTCTGATATGTACGGATGTCATGCCCACAACGCATACAATACGGCTAAAACATGATTGTCGCGATAATTAGGCCGATAGATTTTTTTTTTCATTATTTTTTTTATAAATTAAAAAAACTTTTACACAAACATAAATAAAACAAAAATTATTTATTTTTGTGAGTGTATGAAATGAAACAGGGTATTTCGAAGTCGTGAACTCACGACAGCACCATTCTTTTTTGTTTTAAATTTGCTTTGCTGTACATATAAATATTTTATATACATACATAAATCATAATTGAATTCATATTTGATTTCCGTTGTGCGTACAACAACAAGGAACAATTTAGCAGTAGCAACAACAACACCAACACATACACACATATACATATATAATGTACATATATATATATTTATATATACATATACATACATTAATAAATCGTAAATTACGAAATCAACTTTAAGCATAGCCAATGGCGAACATAGCTCGAAAAAATATTAAATAAACTACTTACGTTTATAGTGTATATTGTATGTACAAATACTTTTATACATACATAACGGGTGCTTTTTTTAGACGAGTGTGGTTTTCAAGAAGTTATAAAACGCATATAATTTATGTTGTAGCCAATAATTTAGCTTTATTATAAAGATAAGGGTTTGCCATTATGTTTTAAAAAATGATTTCGGGCAAGTGGGCGCCGCGGCTGCCTCGAACAAATTCCAGCCGAGAGGCCCAATTTTCGACCACTTTTTGCAGCAATTAACACACATAACCCCACAAAAAATAGTCGAGCGGTGTTAAATCACACGATCTTGGAGGCCACGCCGCAGACCCACGACGCGAGATAATGCGTTCACCAAAAGTTTCCTTCAATAAATTGATTGTTTCGTTGGCTGTATGGCATGTAGCGCCGTCTTGTTGGAACCAAAGGTCGTCCACATCAACATTTTCCAATTCAGGCACGAAAAAGTCATTAATCATGGCTCTATAGCGTTCCCCATTGACTGTAACATTATGGCCGTCTTCATTTTTTGAAGAAATATGGACCAATGAGTCCCTCTGCCCATAGAGCACACCAAACAGTGACTTTTTGAGGATGTAACGGCGTCTCAACAATGGCTTGTGGATTATCATTACTCCAAATGCGACAATTTTGTTTATTAACGTACCCATCCAACAAAAAGTGAGCTTCATCGCTGAACAAAATTTTCTTGTGAAAATCGGGATCGGTGGCCATCTCCTTTTGGGCGAACGTGCGATGGTTTCATGCATTTTTCATGCATATCTTTCAGAACAGCGTTCGCATAAGCTACTCATCGGCTCAAATCGCAGTCTTCATTTTGTAGATACTAACACAAATTTCTGCCTACGCAATGATGAATGGAGCTGTTTGAATAGTGAAGGGAAAAGTATTTGGTTGTATACCATCAGATTTAATCATCTGCTCATCTAATTCCTTTAGTGGATGGTAGATAAATTCTACACTATTGTAAAACAAGCTTAGTCATCCAACGAGATTCGCCAAATTTTAGGAGTCGGGTCTAATTTACCTTAAAATCTGCAGCGAAAATGTGCTTTCCGGCTTTGTAATTCCGAATCGATCGAACGCTTGTGCGATAGCTAAAATTAAATTGTGGTTTGATCATTTTTTGCGAGTGTACTCTGAATTGTCTGCTGAATTCGAAAATAGTCTTAATGAATACGATTTCTATATGTGAATTTTTAAATATTCTTTGGAATTTAGTTTCAATATTTTAGCTATAGCTCGTGTTAGCAGCGAGTTGTATAAAAATATGGATAATGAAATAATCAAAAGACACTTTTCTCAGTTTTCTAAAACCGTTCGAATAGTTTGAAAGTTATGAACTGAAATATATTCAAAAATATCGGGTTTCTGTAAGTGAATGTAACTTTTAAAAAACGGAAAAATAGTATTCAATAAGTTTTGTACACTTTTGTATTTTTCATTTAAAAAACGAACAAAATCTATGAATAGCTTACAAAGTTATGATTTCAAATTTTATAGTAAAAATCTATTTTACTGTTTAATGAATTTTACCTACAACGTTACATTATTTTGACATAAACTACAGTCAGATTTTTCGATTCCAACTAGAAAGATAGCTAGAGTAGTGCTATAACAATGCCTTCTATGTTTGGTAGGTAAAAATATATGAAAAATAATAAATCATAGCTTTAAACTTTCTGTGGCCAAAGTAGCGGGCTTTTACTAGTGTGTATTGTACAATATATCTTTAGACTGACTGAATTGCGTAAATCAGCGCCGCGCTAAACGACTGGCAGACCGTCATATAAGTGCACATACATATTATACTAACATGTACATAAATCCAAAGTAAAAGTAAAAAGTATTTTTTTTTTTTTTTTTTGTTATTAATGTAACAACATTTCCGGCAACTCGCAAAGTCTTGACGTAACATTTTCCCTCACGTCGTTCTCTTTCTCTTTATAGAGTTTCTCGGTTCCTTATGTTTTTCTTTCATAATAGTCTGAAAAAATGTTTTTAGTTTTAAATTTTCTTCAATTTTATTAAAGTTCATTTAAAATTTTTGCTAGGCTTCGATCTTCTGTGATAAGCGCTTAAAATAAATTGACTTTTTGGCGCTGTACTTATCTTTTGTTTGAATATTATCGTCGCTGGTTTCGTGCTTCATTTATGTATGTATGATGTCCTTCATACATACATATATGTGCGATAATTTTTTTTTTTTTTTTTTGGTTTTTATTCTCGTTGCTAATTTTTATTGCAATTCATCGTCGTCGACGTCTGCACTTTCTGACATTTTTACGATGTGCAATACAAGTCAAGTCGTCTATTGTTTAAATTTGGCGCAATTTTTTCTGTGATTTTTTGTCGCTGATAAGCTTATAGTTTTTTTTTTTTTTTTTATGATATTTGTGCTTTTGCAAACAATGCTTTCTAGATTTTTGTCAGTTTATATTCGACTTTATATGATTGTTGTGTTGCATGCGGGTCGCGTGGTCTGTCGCCAGCTGAATTTTCTACTAAATATGAACCGCCAAAGTAGCGGAAAACCTAAATCGCATGACAGTTTGCAATTGTATAAACATTTTTATAAATGCATCTACATAAAAACACAAAGTTGCCTGCTAAATATAATATAATACCTACATATATTGGTTGTGTTTGTATGCATTGCATTTGTATTGAAAATTTTTACAACATTTTCGTTCTAACTTTTATGCATTTAGTTCGATGTGTAGTTAGTTCGATCTATTTCAATGACAAAAAAAGACACAAGCATTTCTATTAATTCGTTCCTCTTATTTATATATCAAAATATTAACAAAATTTTTAAATCTCTTGCGCAAGAATCAAGAAAGTTGTTGATTAGCTAATACTCGTATGTATGCAAAGTCTCAACATATTGCTGTTGTTTTTAAAAAAACAATGCAACTAGATATGTATATTTGTATGTATATTTAGAATAATTATTGTGCAAGTAAATTTTTTTTTTTTTTTGAAAAACTGTAACTAAATCATACGACTGATTTGATCCAATCAAAAGGTCGGTATACTGTTCAAAAGTACACTGAAACCAGTTTTCTGCGCAGTGGGTAGGGTAAATTTTACTAGTCAGTAGCTATAAAAAACATTTTCTCATTATGAACGACGAAAAAAACAATTATTTAAAAAGATATTCGACTGCACAAAAATAAATTATGGCAAACTTTGTATAATAAAAGATAAAATAAGCTAAAAATATTACCAGTAAATATAACAAAACTTTTATACCCTGTAGCGTAAAGAACAAGGGTTTGAAATTCTGTCCGAATGTATGTAATAAACATAACAAGGCATGGTAGACCACCTAAAGTATATATATATTCTTGATCGCATCGGAGGCTGAGTCGATTTAGACATGTCCGAATGTTTTTTTTTTCTTATTATTTTTCTTTCTAATTAATTAACATATTTTTAATTTAAATATTTTTTGAATTTAATTTGAAAGAAATCAATTTTTCTAATTTGTATTTACATTTTTTTCTGTTGTAAAATTTCAAAGTCTACATAGATCTTCTACATTGGCAAAATGTAATAAACCCGATTCATACATAGCAAGAAGCGACCAAATACCAGAAAATTTGCTGATAATCAAATGAGTAGTGTGATTGTAAAAATATCTAGAAATATATACGAATATTATAAATGATTTTTTCAATCTACAATCTACCGAGCTTAACAAGTTTAAAATGACACGTACTATACGCAAAGATCCTTTGTACAGACACAAAAGCGTCTGTACAGTTAATTTTTGTACTATTTCTTTGTACTAATGATAAATTCTTTCATAAGAAACGTGACAAAAACTTTTCTCTTAAGCCCAATACTGAGATCGATGAAAATTTTTGTCAAACAAACGAAAAACAGTGTTCCCAAATCAACATGAAATACAAAAATAAGATATTTATTAGGTGAAAAGTCCACACAATTTGATTTTTCTTTGGCTTTTTCTGACGGAGATGCAAAAGGTCACACTCTTTGTCACCTATTTTTTGAGTATATAAAGTGTTTTCGGTATCAAGAGTACTCGATTATCCAAGTACTCGATGAAAAAAAGTTCGTGTGAAAAAATTGTTTGATTGTTGTTTGACAACGTTTTTTTATGAAGTATGAAGTTTTTTTGATATAAAAAATTTTCATCGATCTCAGTATGGAGCTTTAGACAGAAGATCATAAATTGATATAAATTTAATTGATAAAATAATAAAGTGAAGTTATTCTAAAAATTCTATACAAAATATTCGCTGGATTCATTTGAAAGGATTAGTTTTGTAAATTGGACACATATTTTTACACAGCAATTTATACACGGATTCTTCCATTCGATATAATCCTTTTTATATTACGTTATATTATATCATAAAGTATATATATATATATATATATATATATATATTCTTGATCAGCATTTAAAGTCAAGTTGAAAGTGATATGCTCGTCTGTCCATAAGAGTGTCTGTATGAATAGAAAGATCTCAGAAGCCATAAAAGCAAAAGCCTTCAAATGTGTATCTTTCCTGTCTTTTTATTCAAAAACAGATAAAGTGTATCATCCGAACATGCCAACTTCATTATAAAGAGTAGCCCCACACAATCCTGCTCATTTTCCATTTTCGAGTTTTTTATGAAAAAAATTGTGTTTCTGTTGTTAATTAAGCTATAAATGATATAACTTTACGTCAATCATAATAAAATATTCCACATAATTGTGGATTAGACCAATATAGAATGCAGTTCTCATACAAATCAATGGCTTAAATAAAGAATTGTGACAAGGTATAGCGTATCTGGAACTCTAGCACTATCGACTGCAGTTCTTCTTTTTGTACTATTTGCAAATATTTAAATACTTCTGTTCAAGTTTGGTAAATTAGTGTAGAATTCTAGTCTTCTATTTTTTCTAACATTCATTATTCCTACAATGGTAATTTAAACAAAATTTTTAAAGAATATTGAACAATTATTTCAGTGATCTACTTCAATCCAGTCAAAATGCGTACGCTGCATTCTCAGTTCCAAAAAATGTATCTTTTGAAATTTTCATTAGTGGCAACCGCTCAGATAAAGTTTTAGCTTAAATTGCTAAATGAGCAAAAAGAAAAAACACTTCAATACTGATTTTCATATACCCATGTATTAAATGTATTAAATTTGTGTTACAAAAATATAGGTCTGAACTGTATTTTTGCTAATACGCTACCACTGATCTACTAAATACAAATAGATATATGTATAGATAGATAAATGTATGGTTTATATACAAAAATAATGCTAATTGTTCTTTCATAATATTACTCAATAGTAGAAGAAGTTCTAGTAATGCCCTATTAAATTCATGCCGGTCTAACAAAATATATATATTTTTTTTTACAGTCTTTAATTGAAAACTTCCTATAAATTGATTGATTGATGCTGTGATTTGGTGCATCATAAACTTCATATTTTGCAGCACTAAATTTCTTAAACGAATTCCCTTAACTCTTTTATGCCAAAAATTCTTAACGTTTGCACATTTCAGCGCATTATTAAAGATTTTTGTTGTATTTAAAGTAATAAAACGAATTTATTTGTCACTCTATCTGCGTGTGTACATACTATGTATATGTAGGTACCACTATATACAATTGTTTACTACTTATGTACTCACCCAGCGGCGGCATGTTGCTGCAGTTCGACAAATGCTGATTTTCCGGGCATATTTAAGCCAGGCGTTATTGTTGTGGCACCACCGTCCATATATTTTGGCGTATGTGGCGCATCCGGCGCATCCATGCCAGACTGCGGCGTACTGGGAGGCCCCTCGTAGGGGCTCCCTAGATCAGTAAAATTAAGCGTGTTGGCGCCTATCGAGGCCACTTTATCAAGAATTTTGACGGCTTTTTATGAACACAGACACAAACACAAAAAACTGCAGCTCAACGCGACGCGACGAGCTGTGGCTATAAATGCGAATATTTATTTTTTGATTTATATTTTTTTTTTCTTCCTTTTTTTGAAAACGCTCTTCAAATAAAAGTGAAGGATTAGCTTCTTCTTCAAACAAAAATTAACCAGAATAAAGACAAGTTTGAAATGAAATTATGTATTGAAGAAATTGACATATGCTGCACTTTTCCTTTTTCCTTTTTTTTTTTTTTTTGTTAATATTTTTGCAAAATAGTTAAAACGCTTTTTAACTCCTTTGTTGCCGGTATTTTAGTTGTTGATATTGTCGATGTTGTTTTTGTTGTTGTTGTGGTTGTTGTCGAGTATATAATTTTTAATTGCACGTAAACAAACTTTTAATTAGAGTTTAGCAATTTAAGCAATTAGTTTGCCACCCACACACACACACACGGATACATACATACATACATACATACATGTGTATGTATTTGTTTAACTTTGACAAAATTAAGTTGTTGCTGTTGTTCTTTGTGTTGCATGTACTATTTGTAATTGTATTTGTATGTATATATGTAGGTATTTGTTTGTTTGCTCTCATAAATTTTTTTTGTAACGCCGAAACTTTTCTAATTGACTTTGATAATTAAAAAGTTTGTTGAAAATAATTTTGCCCTTTTGTGTTAACTTTTATAAATTAATAATTTTACTTTCTTTGCACTTCCACTTTTCACATAAAAATCCACAGGAAACGGCGTTTTTTTAGCGCAAAAAATGGCGACTTCGCGAACCGTGGCAATATCGACTACCCGACGGAGACACGACGACAGCGAACGAGCGAACGTACGACCAACCACGAACAAGGTGCGTATACGAATGAGCTCTCGCAGCTTGGCTGCTGCGCGCAAAATTTTTGCCGCTTTGTCGCCTTGTAGCTGTAGCGTGCGAGCGAACGCGTTGCACATGACAGCACACAAGTGTAAATGAGTGCGCAATAACTGGCAGAGAGTACTGGAAAAACGTGTTTCCAATTGCTAGCAAACGCAAGTTAAAAAGAGACAGCTCTTGAGTAGTAGCATACACTATTACGCTGGCTATTACGCTCGCAGACGCATGCTTGTGTGCAATGGAGAGCAACAACCGGTTTCGACGCCGCTCATTCGTGAGTTGCATGTGCGTGTGAGTGCAGAAGCAATACTGCTGGAACTATGGCGTACTCTGTTTGACTAGTGTTATTAAATGGTGTACTTTTTATCTTTACTGATTTTATGAATGGAATTGCTTTATTCTTGTTGTTGTTGTTGTTGTTGTTGTTGTTCCCTTGCTGCCAACAATGGGGCGTGGTTAGGCTCGACACTTGTTTTTTATGTTTTTTTATATTGTGTTTGTGTTCTCTCAGCTGCGTTTGCTTCAACGCTTTACTCCCCTCATCCATATACTTAACTGCTTCAACTACTGCTATCAACCAACAATGGTTGCGGTTTCAATCTTCCTCCCCTCCCCGCTCTTAGACACCAACAACAACAACAAACTGCTGAAATATTTCACATTTCAACGTACAACATTTGTATGCAAATACATTTAAAAAAATATAAAAAAAAATTATGTACACAGAAACAGAAAAATTACTTCTGTGCTATTCTTATATTTTCATGGCTTTTTCTGGCTATACTTCTTCTGCTTTTACTCCATTCAATTTTATTATTATTGTGGTTGTTGTTGTTGTTGCCTCTGTTACTTGTTATTGTTTTTTCACATTGGAAAGTGCAAATATTTTGACGTTTCAAATAATGTTGATTAAATGCGAAGGTCTCAATTATTAAATTGATTGTTGAACCTGTAATTTTTCAAACGAAAAACGAATGAATAAATGTGCTCACAACTGTGTTGTATTCATTATAGATACATATATAGATAGATAGATACGAGTATACAGATAGATATATAGATGAGATACATGGTTTACTAAGTGTGTTCAATGCAGACATTTAGTAGTTAAAATTTTGTTGGTAAACAAAATGGAAATCAAAATTAAATTCAACAGTTGTTTCTTAATTGTCATATAGAGAAATCGTTTAGTGCAAATATGTAAATAGGAGCATGGATATCCGGCGTTGCCCAGGACATATTTGTAATGCAAAGAGGATTATGTTGCATACATTTCATATTTTTTCGGATAAAAAAAAAATTGACCATATAACCTTCTTATACGTATAACCAGCCATGAGGTGAAATTTTTCAAAATTGATGAAACACGTGTTTCGTTATAATTTAATTGTTATGTACAAAATACAACAAAAAAAATTTCGGTATATAAGCTTCCCCCCTTCCCCACTTGGGGTGTAATTTTACAAAATCGTTGAAACACGAGTTTTACTATTTGTTGTGTAGCGTATACAAACAATGATCGGTTAAAAAAATGTTCCCCCATACGCATTTTACAAACCTTTCCTCCCCCCCTTGCAATAGAATTTTCCTCGCTTCACTGAGTGTTTTCACTATAAAAGGAAACTAATGTCCAGATATCAGTTTTTTAGCACTAGCTGTTGATTATGAATAAATGAATGAATCAATCAGGCCAAGCATTCTTATGTAAATATATAGATTTAGTATTAAGAATTTCATCAATGTAATTTTGTAATACGTATTTATACATACATAGCTGCATAGATAGCTATTTTCTGCTCTTCAATTAAAATGTTATATTGATACATTCTGTAAAATCTGTAATTGAAGAAAACATAAGAAATACAGGATCAGATGTAGAACGCATTTTTGTGACGGAACTCTTGGAGAAAAACCATTTTTTTTTAAGGTATGAGGGTGGGTGGTTGGGGTAACGTGATTCCACTAAGAAATATCGAAAAGAGAAAAGTGCTATGAAGAAAAGAGCCAAGTCAGGGTGCTAGCTAATTACGAAAATTTTATTCCATTGGAAAAAATTTATAAACTTTGAAATTTTTTTCCATTTTATAGAATTAAAGGCCATTTCAATGATCAAGAATATATATACTTTATGGGTTCTCCGATGCTCCTTTAGTATAGTATAGACGACTTTTTATATTTGCAGAAACTTTGGGCTTTAATTTTAAACAGGAAACCAACACAAAGTATAGTTAAGTACTGTTCAGTAACTTACGTTAACTAATCTCTTTTTTATACATATATGATGCTTGACAATAATTTCGAACAGGAGCCTACCCTTAAGGGCATTTCCATCGAAATGAAGGCAACAGCTATTTTTCATTACCTCATCTCCAGAGTTTTCTTTAATACTTTCTGCTGATTTCATAACTGATCTGTGTATGCCAGATTGCAATTCATTGCCTGAATCTACTAATAGTTTACAAATTTTTGCTGTTTTGCTGGCAGTTATATTGGCTTTGTTATTAAAATTACTGAACACTTTGTTGAAGTTCTTTTTCAATTCATTGCTGCAGGTGATTCGTAGTCAGTGTCTTCTGCATCGTATATTATTGACGTGTCTGAATGTGTTTCAATTTTTTGCGGCTGTACCAAATTGGCTTCATTTGTTATCGAAATCAGAATGTAAATTATTGCTGTTAGAATATTTAAAAAATGAACATAATTTCCCATGAGTTTTTCAATTTTTGTTTTTTTTTTTCTACGATACACTTACCGATAGCAAGAAAATTCAATTTGCTGCACAAATTCGATTGCAGTTGCTGGCGCTTGTGACAATTTGAAAACTTTATCAGTTAAATCAGTGATTGGTATTGTTTTTTTTTTTTTGATTTTTTTTTATTGTAAATTAGAAATGCTGTTTTTTTTTTTTTTAATTAATATTTTCCATAATATCTATCATCACGTAGTACTATGTATATTGAATTTTAAAAAAATATATTGTTTTAAGTCATACATATGAATGTACAGTGTACATTGCGCAAAGACACTCTTATGACCAATGCCTTTAAAAAAATTTACAAACGAACCAAAAAGGTTCCAACATGTTGTAAGTTGTGGCAACTTGAAATGAAAGACAAAGCAAATGAGCAAAGCACACAAAGCAGTCTTTCGATTCACTTACTACACAACATTGCTTGTTTCGTACGTCTCTTTTCTGTCTTTAGGTCTTGGCTCCATGGCGTATTGCTCGTAGCTGCACTTTTTTGTTCCATTATTTTCAGTTGATAGAATAAAGAAAACAAATATTCTATGTACACATTTCTACGTTTGAACGTGCCCCAGACCCTCCCCTGGATTCGCCAATGGCTCGGGACAACGTTTCGATAGTCAAGCACTCCTCAACGCCAGCAATTTTGCGTCACAGATAATAAGAAATTTGCATCATAAATGATCTATCAATATTTTTATACCATTGACATATAGTGTGAAATGTTATTATCAGTTTGTCTCTAAAAAAGCCATCGTAGACGCCACAAAATATATATATGCTTGATCAGCTTGACGAATATATTTAGCTAAGTCCGTCTGTCTTTCTATCTGGATCTACTTGCGCATTTTTTGTTGACCAATTTTTATGACATACGGTTGGAAGTCGGCACATGGATTTACTTAACTTACTTTATTAAAAAAAAAAAAAAAAAAAAAAACCGTGCAGAAACACGAGATTTAACAAATATTTTTTTCTTTACACCTGCTAAGTACACACCTTGACACTTCATGTGAAAAGCAAAGCAATGTTTTTTTTTTTCTTTTTAATAATATATTTAGTTAAATTAAACAAATATTATTAAGCATGAACGAGAATTATTAAGCATAAAAAGAGAAACAACTAAATAGCCCAATGTGAAGTATATAAATATACAAATGCACATACTACAGCAGTAATAAAGCTCTTAAAGTTCCATTACAAACAACTTCAAGCGAAGACGCACAAATCAAAAACAAAAGACATTCAGAACGAAATTAAAACGCTTACGAAATTTAATGTCCAAACAATTTATCATTTTAACACAACTAGAGCCATCTACAGGGCTACAGTACTCAGCACGGGAAAATTTAAAACAAAATCGGCGCCAAAAAAGCCAGCGGCAACAACAACAGTGTATATCGCACAGACGGAACACCTGCACACACTCTTACCTTAGGCACACACACGCACACGCAAATATGCACGGCATCAAGTAAGGAGCATGTATGACGGCTCGGGCAGACAGGTAGGAGTGCCAACAAAAACAACAACAACAACAACAACGATGGTGAATAACACGCCCCCTTCTTAGATCAACCAACAACAAAAATAACCAGTTATGAAAAACTACAAAGCGACAAGCGACAAAAGTTCCAATAAGAAACGCATAAGAACATGTTACGCCCACCGCTTTCCAAGCGAATTTCCAATAAATATGTGTGTCTGTGAATGAGAGAGTGTGTGCGCACTGCCGGAATGAAATACCAACAAAAATGACAGCAAAAATGGCGACTGCTACTTCAATAAAAGGGCGCGAAAGAGAGAGCAAGCTAGTGAGAAATAACAAACGGCAAAAAGAAAAAGAAACGAGAGAGAGAGAGAGAAATAAAGAGAGTAGAGTAGTGCACAACTTCCAATGCAATGAGATGAGCAGCCAAAAGCTGCGAGTCTTCATTCATTCAGAGAAGTTAGACGTCGACGTTGTTGCAAGAAAAAGAAATTGTTGTTGTTGAAAATATTTCAATTTGGCCAAAAGTGACAGAAATCTTTACAAACTTAGACGACAAGTGTGAAAATGCAGCACATAAAAACCAACAAACTGCTAAAAATTAAGTTATTGACATTGCCAACGGCCTAGAGCAACGAATTGACTCAACTGACCGGACACAACAGCAACAACAACTACAACAATAACAACAACAATAACAACAACAACTGCAGCAAAAACAAAAATGCCGGCGCTTTAAAAACAAAATAACTGCCGCCGCCTGTTCTACGGAAAGAGGATTTCCGTATTTTTTTTTTTTGAAGTTTTTTGTATAATTGAATTGTACACAGAGAAAAAAAATAAACTGTCATAAACTGAATTTTATTTTATAAATTTAATGCGTTATTGTAAGCGTCATATCCTGAACCGAATAAAATGAATTGAACATAACAAGCACTATACAAATGCACTGTACCCAGTTGAAGGGTCTGTACTCGAAGTGTAGTTGAGCCGTTTGAACCGTAGTGCGAACAAAACTGAAACGCTTTTGTTTGCTAAAAATATTTTCAAAAAGTTGTCTAGAAAAAAATCACAGTCTTTTTAAGAATATTTTTAACGTATGCAAGATTACTCAATCAAAATTGTTTTACTTCAGTTTTGAAATATTTGAAGGGATACTTAAAATTAAAAATTTGTTTATTGTATATCATACATGTAAATAATGATGAAAAATAATTGCAAACGAGAGCTCAAAAAATTAAATTTGAAAGACATTCTACAACTTATTCGGTTCTGTAGCTGCGCGATTTGAATTTACCAGACCTTGAGAATATGAATTTCTAGTGCGAGTTCCAAGTGAATTCAAATCGAGAAATTCTTCCGAAAGTGATATACGAGCAATTTTAACGAAACCGAATTCGAACAATTTATTCGGATTCGAAAGAAGAAATATGGAAGATAGTTTCTATTTCCGTGCAAGTTTTATATTTTATAATTTGCTCCTACTTTCTATAACTTTTTGTATTTGTTCGAGAAAAAAAAAATTTCTTTTGGCCTTAAAAAAATCATTCAGAAGTGTATTAATTAAATTGTCGCTTCGTGTTCATTTATTCGTCGTTACACTAGCCTAATTAATATGCAAATCCGACATTTGAAGTCGCTGCGAAATTACTTTAGCCGGTTAACGCTGCACTTAATTGTCGCATAAATATTTATGCAGGCGGATCTTTGTTATTGGGCTACCTTTTAAACAGTTCGTAGCTCAATTAAAGGCGCATAAATCAAATAGCAAACAATTAAATAAACAAATAGTGCGATAAACGAATGCACCACGTGTAGTAGAACCCTCTCAAAGTTCCTGAATGTCAATCATTCTGTTTAAATATTGTTCAATTAAGCGCCTATAGTTGTCATATTAGCGCGTACTTTATTCATCTACTCGTTTGTTAGTATAATCGAATGGCATTTATACGGATTAAAAGTTTTTTGAATATTAATAACTGTCAGTAAGCACAGTAGAGCATGGAAATCATGAGATATATATTAAAAAGAAAAGCAAAAAAAAAACAGAATAATAATAAATAGTATTGTTAAACATAAAAGTACGGGTTTAAATATGGGCTACCCCAAAAAGTGGGCGGTACACGCCCATTTGCATATGTATATGAAGCGGTTGTCCACTAAAATCAAATCAAATTTCAAGCTAATATTGATTTAAATGAAGAATTTTTTCATAAAAAATACAAAATTGCATAGTGGGTTTGTAAGGGGGCTACCCCAAAAAACGGACTTAAATAAATAAGTTTTTCTTGCAATAACACAAAAGGGGCCAGTATGTTTGTATGAGGGCTACCACAAAAAGTGGGCGAGCCACACCCGTTAGTCTATGTATGTTAAGAGGTTGACCATAAAAAGGCACCACATTGCATTTTAACCTAATATTGACTTTAATAAAGAAGTTTTCATACAAAAAGTCAAAAGTGGCCAGTAGGTTTGTATGGGGGCTACCCCAAACAGTGGGCGGGTCCCACCCATTAATATATATGCCAAGCATCAGTCCACTAAAAGTTACCATATCAAATATTAAGTTGATATTGACTACAATATAATAGTTTTTCGTACAAAAAGTCAAAAGTGGACGGTGGGTTTGTATGGGGGCTACCAAAAAAAGTGGGCATGGCGGGTCAATCTTCAAATTGGTCCGCAACAACATACAGACAGACAGACGGACGGACATGGCTATATATACTTAGCTATATTTACTTTATGGGGTCTACGATGGAAAAAATACGTTGACAAACGCACAAATAGGCGGACAGACGGACAGACAGGTAGGCATGGAGGCATGGAGGCATGGCTAGATCGACTCGTCTTGTTGTGACGATCACGAATATATATACTATATGGGTATGCGATGCTTAATTTAATGCGTTGCATACGTTGTGACTAAATTGTAATAATATTTCCAATCTATGTGAAGAGTATAAAAACAGATAGGAAAATGTATAAAGTTTTAAGCTCATTTCATTTGAACAACAAATCAATATAGTATTCAAGCACAACGTAATGGATTTTTTTTTCGTTCAGCTATGCTCAATAATGTAAATTATATTAAAACACTTTCATAAACCCAATCGCATTATAATGTCAGATAAATAAAAACAAGCTGATTAAACATTATACCAAAAAGAAAACTGAAATACGGAAGCCTAATCGATTTTATTACCAAATAAGTACATTAGAGCACAAATTGAGCAACGCGGTGCTGTAAAGTCGGACAAATGAGACGATTAATTTCGACAGTAACAGCGAACGACCCCAAAAATCAAAGAAATCAAGAGAACTTCATACAGGAAAACCGTACGGAAAATTTGAGTACGCGGCAAACCGCCCACAAAAGTACCAGAAATATATGTAAAACTGAGGGGAGAAAATTTTACAAAGGGCAAAAGGGCAAAAATGAAAAAAATGAACGTAGACACCTTTAACAGAGGGGTCGCAAAGTGAAAACGCGACCAAGAGCAGGAATAGAAGCACAATTAATCATTTAAATAATATGGTGCCACAAATGACGGATACATGTATCTACAAGGGAAAGAAAGACAAGCGGACAGATACATATAAAATCAGACTGATGGACGAATGAAATGGAAAGCATAAGTAAATCAATCAACCTTGATGATGAAAATAAGCCAACAAAAAATTCAAGAATAGAAAAAGAAAACAGAGTTAGATAGAAAGACAAGAGAGACCAACTTTCAATGATTTGAGGGGTTGCAAAAATGACATGGCGAATGTTGTCGATTGGACACATGTGGGCTTTGACCTGGGCAACGCGACTCCGATTGTGGTAACCATGCAATGAAATTATATATCTCGTTAAAATTACAATTTAATGAGAGTTCAGCAACCTGAGACGTTGTTTGATGATTCAAATGAAATAAATTAGTACAAAAGAAACAAAATCATTTATGTTGCGTCAAGTGCAATGCGGCTGTAAGAAACTTAAATTTGTAAGTGGTAACATTGTAAATCACATTACTGCAAAACCACTGAACAGAGCAGTGAATTGAGTTTATACATTTACTAGCAGTAATCAAAAGTGAATGTAGAGGTCAACTTTAACAAAAACTAAAAGACAATTATGGTAGTTGTTATTGAGTTACCTATGAAACCTGTACATACAGGGTGTCTCAAAAGAAAGTTCACATTTGATTTGCTGATTGCGTGAACGTAACTATTCCTAGGGACGCGGGGGGTATGTCAATCGGTAGCCTAGCTTTTGGGAATTTAGTCGCTATGGAGCGTTACTCGAAAGCGGACCGTGCGTTGTGCGTACGAGAGTTCTACATAAACGGTAATTCAGCGACTGTAGCGCGTACAAAATTCTGCAGTTTTCGAAATGTTCGTCATTTAAATGATGCGCCAAGCCCTCGACTCATTGTAAAATGGGTCGAGAAGTTTGAAGAGACCGGTTCAACGTTGGAAAAATTAAATTCCGGGCGTCCAAGGTCTTCGAGAACGTTCGAAAACGTAGACAGTGTTACTCAGTCTGTTCGTGACAACCCGGATCATTTTTAAGAAATAAATTCCCAAAGTGTGTATTTTAATATGTAATAAACATTTTTTCAATAAACTACTTACTTTTTTTATCGATTATTTAAATATGAACTTTCTGTATTTATTTTAGAAAAATTATGATTTATGTCAAGAGAAAAAATTAATTTTCTGTTGTTATTAAATATTTTTATCTGTCATTCGTTGTTGTTGCGTAAACCGACCTAGTCGGTTTTCAGCAATTTAAAGTTCACACTTTTATAAATTTAAATTAAATAATAAATTGTTCTTAAACAATTCTTGTTAAAATACATACAACTTGCTCATAATCAAGGTTTTATCTTACGATTTGATGAGTTTACATATGCTATCAGCAATTTCACCTAGCAAAAGGCTGGTGATTTCAAATGGTCTAAAAGAGATTTCTGTGACACCTACGAAATTGATTTGGGTCAAAATTGGGGTAAAGAGATTGCTGTGACAGCCCAGTATGTGGGAATGGTTTAACTTCAGTTGAGGGTGCTTTTAGTTTCCCTGTACTTTGTCTCCGACATTTTATTTGAACCATATATTTGTATGGGAGCTAAATTCTGTAGTGGTCAGATTTGTATAGTAATCTTTATCTGAAGAGCAAAAAAGTCGAAAATTCCAAAGTTGATGTCTCTAGGTATAATGTCCCTCACTTAGCTGCTTGTATACCAATCGTTCAATGCTTATTGGCCTCAGTGTAGCTGAAAATGACGCCACAGATTATGAAAATTTCGTACTGAGCGTCTACTACAATCATTAGTCTCTTAATAATTTAGAATATGTATATTAAAAATATCTTAGTTGTTAAATGACCACCTGGCTTCTTATGAAGGCAAACATAGAAGGTAACGCTATGCTTACCGCAGGATCGAGAATATTTCACATTTCTGGATGAATTTTGTGATGGACGCCAAAAATCGGTTGTCGTGCCACAAAACTATGACAAGCATCAATAAAATAATGCCATATTTGCCGTTAAAAAGGTATATTCACGGTGGATTCCATATAACTTAACAATTGCTATGGAAATCGCTTTAAATTGGTTATGAGAAAGAGCTATGGAAATTGGCTGAAGCGGTTGCAAAAGTATATTAATCTTAATGCAGGGGCGGATACAAAACGCTCTCTTGGTGGGGTGGGGTGGGGTGGTGTGGGGTGGGGAGGTGCTGTGAAGGTACTCTACTATTGAGAAAAAACTCTACTAAACAAAAAAAAAAAAAAAACAAAAAAAACAAGAAAAAAGCAAGAGAAAGCAAGACGATACCGTATAGTTAGTTAATTTTAGTTAGTTAGTTTTTTGGTTTGCCGATTATCCTATGTAAATGCTGCCGAAACAAATATTTTTGTACTAAACAAAGCGGGGGGGGGGAACGTTCCCTGGTTCCTTAATTCACAATTCAGGTCATATCTCGAGTTGAAATTTCGTCAACCAATCGTCATATTAAGGGTAATAAAATATCCAACATTTGCTTTTAACATTTTTCCAATCGGTTTTGTAGCTTTTAACTTGTAATAGGATCTATAACTTATTTATTACAGTTAATATCAACTTCAAATTGTATATTGAGGCTTCTTATGGACGGATGCATTGAGTATATGCATAGGTATGGGGCCCCCATTTTAAGGGTTAGGCAGGTCTATACAAACACAACACCTATTTTAGATTTTTACGTTTTACAAAACCATTTTTTTGTTCATTGGTATGTTATATACTTTGAAACTTCACGAAAATAGTATTAAAGTTTCTTATTATTATTATTATTAAAATTCAAATATTTTGGTTTACGGAATCCAAAACATGTGGACTGTTCGGTTCAAAAACCGTTTACCATCAGTGCTAAAAAGCTCGCTTTGGTGCATACGAGTATTCACATTATAGCCTAACACCTAGAAAGATCACGTGGTTTTTCGGCCAATGGAAAAACAGAACAAATTTGGTCGTAATACATGTCTAGTCTACAATGTAGTTCAACATCGACACACTACAACATACTTACTTACTTATTGGGCGCTACAACCGTTATCGGTCATGGACGCACATAAATGCGTCCTATTGGACGTTGTCCTGGGGATCGTCATCAAAGGGGGATCGTGTCCGCGGTTGCCTCTGGTCTTCACTGCTAAAACTTTTACGATAGCGGAAACTAAACCACACCAAAGCGCACCAACCCTAACGGACGTTTGTGAAAAAGAATCGTTTTTGGTCATTCCCAAGTGAATATAAATTAATAACTTTCTCCACTAATGTGGACTTCTGCAAACGACCCCATCCGCCACTACAACATACTATCAAAAAAAGTTAGTTCAGGGCCAAAACATTGTCATGTCTGTCTTAAATCGAAAACTACTCTCTCAACTTTTTAATGAACGTTTGTTTGTATGAAAGTTTTACTTGTAGTGGTCATATAACGTTTATTTTAAAAAGTTTAAAATAGATGTCTCCAAATTCGATAGACTAGTTTGGGGTGTAACAAACAGCAGGCAGAGAGAGGAACATGACCAGAAGGACTCATCTCGTTGAGCTGATCAACAATATATAGTATACGACGATATAATATCGTATACACTTTTTTGCATTTCCTGTGCATTTCATACACAGTGACAAAATTAAAATACAAGGTGTCTCAAAAGAAAGTTCACATTTTAGTTTATTGAAAAAATGTTTATTACATATTAAAATACACACTTGGGAATTTATTCCTTAAAAATGAAATTGTCCAAATGTAAACCGTTGCGTTCACGGCATTAATTTAATCGAGCTCTAAAGGGCTCGGCAGGTATTCTCCGTGATGGCTGCCATTTCGTGACGGATATTTCCTTTTAATTGTGCCAGGGAAGTCGATTTATTGCCGTAAACTTTAGATTTGACGTTACCCCACAGGAAAAAGTCCATAGGGGTTAAATCGACACTTCGTGGAGGCCAATTTATGTCACCTCTCCTGGAGATCAATTTGTCAGGAACAATTTCATGAACTCGTGGTAGAGACCTGTTTTACATGATCTATGCACGTTTAAAGCAACAGCACGCTTCTGAATCGAAAGGTCCGGGTTGTCACGAACAGACTGAGTAACACTGTCTACGTTTTCGAACGTTCTCGAAGACCTTGGACTCCCGGATTTGGATTTTTCCAGCGTTGAACCGGTCTCTTCAAACATCTCGACCCATTTTCCAATGAGTCGAGGGCTTGGCTCATCATTTAAATGACGAACATGTCGAATACTGCAGAATTTTGTACGCGCTACAGTCGCTGAATTACCGTTTTTGTGAAACTCACGTACGCACAACGCACGGTCCGCTCCCGAGAAACGCTCCATAGCGACTAAATTAACAAAAGCTATGCTACCGATTGACATACCCCCGCGCCCCTCGGAATAGTTGCGTTCACGCAATCAGCAAATCAAATGTGAACTTTCTTTTGAGACAGCCTGTATATTAATAAAATAAATAATTCAGACACATCGCACCAAATATATTCCTTTGCAATGTTCTCCAAGTAAATCTAGAAAAAATTTCATTTGAACAGTCTGTAATCTATTTTTTGTTATATATGACAATTCTCCGTAGCAGAAAACTCGTTTGCTTTGACTTCGAGATTTCTGTGATACCTACGAAATTTCTCTGTATAATTCAAATCAGCAGACGAAATTTTGTCTAGAGATTTCTGTGACACCCACGATAGTGTGAAATGCTATTTTCAGTTTGACTGAAAGTTTGTAACGCATTAAAAGAGGCATCGTAAACACCATAAATTATACATTCTTGAGCGCCATTTGAAGCACAACTTGTCTTAAACCTGTAAAACTAGTACATTTTGTGTTAAATACTCGTATACGTATGTATGTTATTCAAATTTCAGCTGCTTCTGGATCCGACTGTGCACGGACCATTTGAGATTTGCACTTCAAAATCAAAAATCTTTGCTTTTTGTTAGTATATTGTTTAAACTTTTCAAAACTATTGAGAAGTTTGCTTTTTGAAATACATAATAAATCGCGTCGCAGTCTTACGCTTTAGCTAAAATCACTTAAATCGCTGTGCACGTAGAGAATCGATGAGTGGCTGCTTTCAACGCCATAAATTTGAGCTCTGAATGCATCTTGTATCCTTTGGACTTTTATGAATCTGTTTATGATGAACACAGCTCAGCTAATGAAAGCGCCGCAACAGGCGTCGAATTGGGTCAATGCGGCGCAAAGGGAAGTCAGAATTCTATGAAGAGTGAACGACTAAGTGGGACCTCCCGTGGTCGAAGTCTGCCAGGCAAATGCATAACTGGGTGTATATGTAGTGGAAGTCTACGTATATGTATGCAAAGGTATTCATATTCATATGTTTGTCTGTTTTGACATTTAATTCGAAATAAATCAGATTTTACGACGAACGACTTCATTGCTGCTTTTGCGACTGCTTCGAGGCGATGTTGGCGGCAGCTTTCAAGTGAAGCGGCTTTGCAGTGTTAAGTTAATTGGCAGCGAGTGCCGTGCTGCGGTAAAGTAGGAAATAACAAAAACAACAACAACAACAAAACAGCAATTGATGTATTCATTCATATATAAGAGAGTTAAAAACAAAAAAAACTAACGTAAAGATAAAACACTGCAGAGAAGAAAAAATGATTAGCTCATTCATTAAGTTTTGAACGCCATGATTTGGACTGGCAACTGCCGTTTACCGCCTGCCGCCAGTAGCAGCGTTGGTGGCATAAATAGCTGCTAGCTGATGACACATACATACAATAGTTACATTCATTCATGATGTAGTGTGGTGTGGTATGGTATGGTGTACTGCCAGTTAATTTAATCATTCCTGGAATTCAACAAATCGATACGCGTGACTTTAGCACAATACAATTTGCGAATGCCAGCCGGTGGCGCCAATTAGTCAAACAGTCTGTCGAATGTCTTTCCTACGAGTATTTCCATTGAAGTTTGCAATTCTCTCAATCAGCTGAAAATTGCCTTAAAGTAATTGTTTAGATGCTACTGTACACTGTAGTAACTATTTTATACAAAGCTCAAAGTGAATTTATTGACTTATTCGTTTAGGTGCAAGTTCGTTGCTTAAGTCTTTCGTTTTTTTTTCCACTGTATTTTGTTATTGTTCTTTTTTAATATGAACTGCACACACCCCCACCGTTGTGCTTTTTATCTTTTAGCTCAACAATTTATAAAAAAAAATGTTGGAGTAACGAATAATTAAAGTTTTGGTCCTTTTGATTCGGTACTTTTTATTTGCGTAACAATAGACATATCGAATTCTTGTCGTATGAAAACTAGATAATAAATTTATGAATAAATTTTATAACACTAGTTTACAGCGAAAAGATAGAAACTCTCTAGGCTAATTTCGATGCGACCATTCACACATAGTGTGATATAGTAATATCATTTTGTCTGAAGTCTATGTCCCGACTTACAACCGGATATCTTTAAAATTGGTGCCAAATAATCTGCAACAGCATCCAGAAAGACGGACTTGTCTCGCCGAGCTGATCAACAATATATATACTTTATTGGTTGTACGATGCTACCTTTAATACGTTACAAACTTTCAGACAAGATGATGTTACCATATCACACTATGGGCCGTTCTCACGACTTACAAATACATTAGAAAATACGAATTGGCAAGATATGCTATAGGCGGAATAATATTGAGTATTTTGTGTTGCCCTTTGCCCATTTTGTGTTGCCCTGTAGTATTTCGATTTTTTTTCTGTTATCGTTCAAAAAACGATAACATTTTTGTCTGTTATTTTTAAAATTCGATTATTAATCGGTTACTTTTGTCTTATTTATCGGTCAGCTGCAAAATGCTGCAGGGGTGGACAGTCCATGCATTTGCACAAATGTAAACGCATCTAAAATCTATAAATTAGGAAAAAAAAATTTGATGAGAATGAGCGTCACCGCTGCACAGTGGTCGGTTATGTATGGAATCGGCGGCCAAAAAAACTTACAGTGCAGCTATCGAAATGAAACTTTTGTCATAGGCTTCTATCTGCAGTTAGATATGTCAATATGTCAAAATCGTCAAGATCGGATCACTATATCATATAGCTCTCATATAGCCGACAAATTCGGAATGAACTCTTAGTACACCAAAACTTTATTGTTTTTTATCCGAATTTAACCAAATTTGGTAAGTCTTAGGAGCCTCTACGTGTGCTGACCAAATTTCATTCGGATCGGACCACTATATCATATAGCTGTCATATAACCAACCGCTTCGGAATGAACCCTAGTGGTCAGTCTTGTATGGAATCGGCAGCCAGAACTACTTACAGCAGAGATATCAAAGTGAAACTTTGGGCGCAGTTTTTTAAAATTGTAACAATTAATAAATCATAGAAAAAAAGCACAAACAGCAACACAATAGAACGTAAATACAGACAAAAAGTTGGGAAAAAAACATGGAGACCGCTTTGCTTTATTGAAGGTAACACAAAGATCCGCAAAAATCCGTAGGTGAAGTAAACAGTAATAAAATATTAATTAATATTAATATTATGAAAAAATTACCATTCTGACAAAAAAGGACAACACGACTTTAACTTTAGCTATTTTGGTCAATACAACACTCACAATGACACTGGACAAAAATTAATTTGATAACAAATTCCACAAGAAGTTATAACATAAAAATATCCTAAACATAAAGTTAATACCTCTTTTTTTAATATTCATTTTAAACCGCGGCGATATCGATTGATTTAATATTTTTTTTTAATTTTTGAAATCAGACTTATTTTTGATGTGACTCACACTACAAAGTCAACATGCTTAAATGTTCTCTCTTTTGAAACTATTCGTAAATAATATGGATGGAATAGAGCAAAAACCACTTTACCGTTTAATTGCTTGTTCTTTTTAGAGATAGTGATGGTACATTTGGTGGCAAACTTTTGACAATGTAACTTTTTTATTTTTGGCCTATGCAATCGACCACTGTGCGCTGTAGAAAAATACGAGCCAATCTATGAATATAATATGCACGTTTGCATTTAAAATTTTAGTACAAAATTTCAATTTTGTTTGTTTTCATTTTGCTTTTGCTTTGGTTTTTTATCGATCGAGTTGGCAGGTATCTTTGCAACAAATTTTTGATAAATTTATTGGCTCGCCGAACTCGGCGATACGGTTAAAGGCTTAATAACAGTCGTGACATTCAAAACTAGGATATCGCCTGAAAAATATGAGCTATAAAGATATAGGCAAGTCATGGAAAGGGCCCTATGTGTGAATGGTATAAAAATAGTATGTTTTCACGAATTCAGCGAAGAAAGTCCGAAATCGGTTGTTGTGGCAGAGAACATCAATGCTGTGAGTGAACTGATAAAGCAACACCCTCATGTGATATATCGTGAGATAGAGGCGTCCTTGGGCATTAGTATGACAAGCATCAATAAGATTTTGCATGATCATTTGGCCGTGAAGAAGATCTGACAAAAGCTTCAAAAAGTGCTCGTGTTTATTGATGCAAGGAAATGTTGAAAAAATAAAGACCGCAGTGTATCAAACGCTCTGTAAAACATCTACACAGGCGACGAATCATGTATCAATGCGTATGACCCCGAAACAAAGCAAAAATCGGCTATTTGAGTGTTCCAAGAGGAACACCCAAATGACCATTGCCCGTTTCTTTGGCAATGGTCATGTGGCTACAGTGTTATTAGTCCAATGTAAGACGGTTAATTATACATGGTATACATCAATTTGTTTGTCTTCGAGAAAATAAGGATAACGAACCGCCGAAGAAAAATCATTCTGCATGACGACAATGCGAGGTCTCACACATCGCATCACACCAGCGAGGTTCTAAGCACTTAAAACATAGCATTGATGATTGGCACCCAATGATTTCGTTTTGTTCCCGAACATCAAGCAATAATTAATTGGGCATCGATTTTCTACGCCAGAGGAAGGATTAGATGCGTTAAAATCGCATGTTTTGGAGCTACCTCATTCGAAGTGGAAAAACTGCTTCGAAAATTGGTCCATTGGCATGCCAAAGTGTATTGATAATCACGGAGAATGTTTTTTTTTTTTTTAATATTTTGGTAATGTTTTGAATGTTAGACCAGAAATAAAAGTAGCAACCTATGTATATCCGTGTGTTCCACCACTTTGCGGGGTACCCCCACACAAACCAGCCGCCTACTTTTTCCTTTTTGGATGAAAAACGTTTTTATTGCAATGAATCTCGACGTGAAATTGTACATGTCGGCCACTTTTACTGGTAGCCAAATAGAAACTTAACGCTCACTTTAGCGATTTTGTATGAACACTTTCTTATTATAGTAAATATCAACTTAAAATTTAATATAGTGGTTTCATCTGCATGAAGAATCGATGATGCTACCTGTTCGTCATGAGCTGCTTACGAAGCACCATAGCCTACCCGAATAAGAACCGATATCAGGACTTATAGGACGAGTATCAATCGTTTTATTACTGATATTAATATAGAGGAGTATGATTATACTTCTGGATGAACTCAATTGCATAAAGATGCAATTGAAGAATCTATACGCTCTTATAGACTATATAGTATTACGTGGAAGACCACCACCTATTAATGAGAGCGGAAAGCATCTCCCTCGGAGCACTAATTGCTGCCCCGAATGCTGTCAATCACCGCACGATACAATGCCTCAATTGAGTCCTTTAGACCTATGGTTGCGACCAGTAGATGTTGCTTCTATCCTGGACCTTGACACCTAGGGTTACATTTCGGTCTATCTTTCTCAAAAAATCGCTTTGCACAATATCGATTCATAAAATCATAAAATAAATTGTATATATGTATTTTCTGGTGCAGCCCAAACCAAGCTGTTGCATCAACAACAACTGAAAATAAATGTGTCACATCGCTGCAACAATCATTTAGGTCTAAGGTTACAAAAATGTCTTGGTTGATTGCACCACGAAACAAGCTGTCTCTTGAAAATAATGTCAGAATTTTCAAGTGTATATTAGCTCCTGGCCTCTTCTATGACATCCAGGTGTATGGAATTTCAGCCAAAATGCACTTGAACAAACTGCGGGTTCTCTAGGCACAAACGCTGATGAAGATCACTGTGGCTCCTTGGTACATGAGAACCAGGGATATAGAACGCGATCTCAAGGTGCCTAAAATTGGAGATAGAATCCAGGAGGTTGCAAAAAAATACAATGAAAGGCTGGAATCTCATCCAAACAGCCTAGCTAGGCGACTAGGTATCGCAGCCCTACGAACTGCTAGCCCCCGTACTAGAACGAGAGGAAGACTTGCGTTAAATATTTTCAAAGCAGAACCATAGTTATTAGTCACACCCTACAAAACTTACCTCTCCTAAACTCTGTATATAACCTATGTATATAACTTCTATAGCTGTAAATAATCGTTGAACCAAATTATGATTAGATAAAGTTGCCTAGAAGGTAATCGCCTACTTTAAATATATCGTTTAATAAAAACATTTATTTCTACTTTTAAAACAAACAAAAAAAATGTCTTTAAAGTTTCCTATAGCATGTTATATCCGCTTAACATGTCGAGGGACTCGAGTTCCCATTCAGGCCCGAGAGAGATCTAGACAACCAGATGTTTATATAAAATCTGGAGTTTCTTTAATAAACGAAAAATGAAATGATATACCTCCTACATAAATCTTAGTACCTGTGAGTTCCGGGCAGTGACAATTTACACGAAAAAACCCATGGTCGCATAAATCGTTAGCTTTAAAAAATAAAAGCTGAAATATTCTTCTTTTACATCAATTTTTATTTGCTTTGTTGAACTGTCGTAATGTAAGTAAAATAGCGAAGGAAGCCTCGGAGACCACATAATGTTTATATATTCATGATCAGCGCGCCAAGACCAGTCGATCTACGTCTGTTTGAACGAAAAAGTATTTTTCTGTCTAGAGAAATGCCTCACAATACAAACCCTCTTGGACTGCAACTTGTGCATTTTTTGCAACGTGAAATTTCATAACTCCCAAAAACAAAACCAAAAATCAGTTGTCAATTTTGCGGCCTACTTCGAAAATTAAAGAAGAGGAGTCACTAGTCTTAAACCAAAAACAGCAGGTTAAAAATAAAAAACAAACATTTAAATTTTAAAATTTCAATGCACCTAAAAGATTCAGTAATATGTGGTCGTATACTTCCTTCAAATGATTCCCTCCTCGCTTCAGAAAATCTTGCCGCGTGAGTAAACAGTCAAGTAACCAAAACTGTGTACCACTTAATTTTTTATTTCCCCATAAAACAAAATAAATCCAACAAATATTTTTTTAAAACAAATTTCACAGTTGAGAAATGTTAAAGTAGCCAAAGTTCAGAATTTTTTATTTTTTTTTGAATTTGAATTTGACAAAAACCAAAAACCACTGGAAAGAAAACTGGCAAGTAGAAAAAAAAAATGAAATGTTTAAAATTAGAAAATAATTGTTGACACTCTCGGTGCGTTTGAGGGAACATCCCCCGCTTTATAGTAGATAAATAAGTACATTTTATGTATACTAGAGGTAAAAGCGCGCCTATGAATGCACATGCGCATAGCGACACTTCCGGCGGCCAAAGTTGAAAATTTAGTTGTGTCACATTAAAAAGCAATTATCACCTTAAATTAACCAACGATGCAAAAACCGAAAAACTACACATTTTAAAAAATTTGAAGCGTCAAACTTTCAAATTGGTTGCCGCACAAACAAATCCATTTAATTTTTTTTTTGTTATCTAATGACTTTTAAAAATTTTTAAATTTGTTTTTACCTGCAAGTAAAGCAAGTTGCGCTGACAAACCGTTCGAGAGGGCGGGGGCGAATGAGCTGATTTTCTTTTTTTTTTGGTAAATTAACTTGTTGCTTATAGTAAATACATGTGTAGTACTCGGTTAGGGGGTAAGTAATCGTTTGACTGGGTTTAAGGCCAGTTGGGGGTTTCGAACGGTTGCGCTTTTAATTTGTTTTAAATTATGTTGTAGCTTTTTCAAATGACATTTTTTTTTTAAGTTTTTTTGAAAAAAAAAATGTTCTATAAAACTTTAACTTTTATACCCTTCGTATTGAATAAATTTGTTAGAATAGAGTCTATATTGTAGGAAAAACCCAAGGACAGGAAGTTTTTAAATTTTTTTTACAAAATGTTAGAGTTGGCATCACACATCTACAATCCAGACAAACAATTTACGGTTGGTGGTGCTTCTCCACACGGTTATAAAGAAAAAAGAATATATAATTTCGTTTTAGTATATGCCATTTGGTTGAAGAGTAATTAAAGACGCTTTTTAGTTCATTGAATATGTCAGACTTTGTGCCGGGTAACGTGTTTAACATGAAGAAAAGTCCTGCCGAAGTCGATCGAATGGAATGGGTCCCATACGAATTTAAACCAAGAGATGTGGAAAGGCGTTTGTTCACTTGTGAACAGCTGCTTGAACGACAGAAAAGGAAGGAATTTTTGCATATAGTATTGTAACTGATGATGAGAAGTGGATCCGGTATGACAATCCCAAATGCAAGATGCCTTGTTCTAAGGCCTTCAAACCACCATCATAAACGGCGAAGCCTGATATCCATGGATCAAGCTTTCACTCTATATTTGGTGGGATCAGCTGGATGTAGTACACTATAAGTTAATTAAACCCAATGAATCCATCACGGAGATCGCTACCAACAGCAATTGATGCATTTGAGCGAAGTATTCAAGAATCATCGGCCGAAATTCGAGCAGAGACACGAAAGAGTTATTTTTCAGTACGACAATTTTAGGGCTCATGCTGCAAAACCATTTAACATCAAGTTGGAAACGATTGGAGATGAAAAATCCTGCACACCAAACCAAAAATTCTTTTCATTCTCGAATTGCTTTTGAAGAAAAGAAAGAAGAGTCGTTCTTCCGACGCGTAATCCCTATGCTGCCATAAAGATGGGAAAAGACAGTGGCTAACAATTAACAATACTTTGAATAACCTATTTGAAACCATTTTTCCACAATAAAGATTCAATTTTTGAGAAACAAAAACTCTACAAATTCAAACACCCAATATCTTGTTAACTATTGGCAATATCGAAAATTTGTTTTCGTGAAACAGAGTTAGATAAATTTACTAAAAAAAAAAAGATAGTGCCACTCTATTTTGTAAATTACATTTATTTTCGTATAACTGAAATTATAATACGCTAAAAATGATTGAAATTTAAATTTAAAGAGTTTCAAATATTTAAATGCATTCTTGAACTGTCTAAACTTTATATAAATAAATGTAGAATCACCTAATTTTAAAAGTTTCTAAGTAGAATTTTATACAAATTAAAGCGTTTTGTAAAACTGATCAAGACATTACCTTAATAAGCACGAGTATGTACACTAAGAACTGCAATGCACCTTCTAATAAGTTACAATCCTAATAATGAACTTAAATACTTACTTTTTTTACACCTTGCATTATTAATACAGTTTCAAATATATTGCACAACAATTTCTAGAAGCACAGTGGAAACTAATTTGAAATATTGTTATTTATTTGTTACTAGCGTACCCGGCGTGCGTTGCTACGTCCACTCTTGCTTATATTTTGTGGCACCACCAATTTTTCCAGTACATCTTATTTTGCATGGTGTTCTCTAAATATGTACCAAATCTGATCCATCTTTGCACCGAAGCCATCTTATATTTTGGCGGCAGTGCACCACGCACTTTTTGTGTGGATCTTCTTCCGGTGTCTTGTACATACGTGTATGTACGAAATCTCTCTCTTGAGGTAACATACATATATGAAAATCAGGCGTCTATATTTATATATTTATATAGTATGTATAGATATTTTTTTGCGCCTATAAATACTTACAACATATCGTAATTCTATGATTTTACACATATTATAATTATATGATAACACCATGTAGCTAGAAAAAGACAACTGGATTTTTTGTTTTTACATTTGCATTGTTAGCATTGATTGTAATATGTTATTAAGCGTTTTGTCTGATTTTGTGCGCCAAGGAAAATATTTTAAATATGTAAATTTCACACGTTTCTCCGTAGTTTAGCATTCCTTGTATACAAAAAGTTATTATTCTCTATTCACATTGAAAAATATGCAACAATTTTTTAATGCAAAAATTGAACTTGAGGCGATATGTGTTCCAAGTCCCCTAATATCCTTAGTTACGCATTTTTGAACCTCCTTTCGAACTATACACTTCTAAATTTTCAAAGTCAACACTCAAAGTTATTAACTTCACCTCGACGTTTTCTAGTCGTGTTCTCATATATTTTCGGAACGATATAAGCCAATTCAAACCACTGTGCATTGTGCTTTATTGTCTGTCAGGCGTAAATTTGTTTTGACGGAAGCGCGCATTTGTTTTTCTATTTTCCGTTGTGTCACAGGTTTGTCTCAGACGCTAGTTAAAATATTTTCGAACAATTTTATTAAAATGAACCAACAACTTTGACGCGTGAAATTATTTGTACTATTTGAAAATAGGTTTTCACCTTACCTGTGGAGCGATTGTTATGTGTTGACACGTGTGATGTAACAAAAATAAAATTCGTAAATGCTTAATGCGTAATTTGTGTGCCAAGTTACAAAAGAATGTACGATTAAATCTTTATTTGATATTATTCAAATGAAAAAATGAAAAAATGAAACCAAATGAATTTGAGTGCATCGATCCTTTCACATTTGCAACAAGCGCACAGTTGTGTAAAAGAAAATGCTTTCGATTAAGACAAACCGGAAGCTTTGTGCCGTAATGCTTTGCATTTGTTGCTCACTTCCACCCCGGATATTCTGCAACAGCGTGTACGGCTCCTTTTTCGGCTGCATACAGTTTGTCATAGCGAAGAAACCATCACCAACATCAGATATATTGAGATACACGAAAGGATAGTATACCATTTGCGGTGACTTCGAACAGGTCCTTGCCAGACAAACAGCTGTTCTCTCCAAATGTGACAGATCTGTTTTGTTCGCTGTTGTTGCGGAATGTGATATTAGCTGCCTTTGTCGATTGGATTCTACCATTTTCATATATATCGAAACAGTGATGAAAATTAATACAAAAATTGTCCTTGCAATACTCATATGCAATAAATATGTGTGCCTCCTCTTTTCGACAAAGTTGACTAAAATTTACAATTTGGCAGATAAATCAAAACCAATAATAAAAAACTCAAAGAAACATTTCGATACAAAACTTAATACTTATATGAATTTGAGAGCTAATAGTTTTTTTTTCCAAAATAAATGAATTTTTACATCTATTTGATGATACTGAATCCTATGGACTGCAGTATATTAACAAAGCAAACACATATATTTTTGATGTTGATGCTGTTGGCTGGTATTGTATAAAATAAACTCGTATGATATGATTTATTTTGTCTTCGACTCGTTTGGCGCCAATGTCGGTAGAGTTGAAAGTCTGTTGGTCTTTTTAGTGCTCCGGATGGTGATGATGATGATCATGAAGGGCGCCTTTCTTTTAATTATTCTTCACAACCTTTGTTAGAGCTGATATAAAGGAGGCAAAAGGACTGGTAAAGAAGCAAGTGTGTTCTGTCTGCATTGATATTTTATATGCTTTAGATGTAGTGTTCATATAAGAACTTTGTTAACTTGCGGTTGACAATTTTCTTAAATTTGTTCTTTTCAAAACTTTGTTTTTTTTTTCAAACCGGAAGTCCAAGCTAGATCTATATAAATATATACATATAAAGCCGTTTTGTTTTCAAACTTATGGCTTTATTATAAAAAAATGAATGAATATACATTTACGATTCAAAGTATTTCCCATCGTTTGCAATACTTTTTCCTATGTTTGTGGCAGCATATGGATTCCACGACGAAAGAACGACTCTTCTTTAGAAGCAATCCAAGAATCAACACAATTTTTGATTTCCTCGTAATTACGAGAGCGCAAGTGGTAAACGGAAGGAACAACGTCTGTGTGAATGACTTTCCACGTCTCTCGGTTTCAACTCGTATGGCACCCAATACCATTGCTTCTGGATCATTTCCAGGTCTTTGACACATTTTGGCTCATAAACATTAATGATATAAACGCATATCGACTACTGGTAATGTAGGGTTATTTTTACAAGGTTCAAGATTTATTTCGACTACTACACACCGCAAACGCCATCTATACGTAAACCGCGGGAGCAAAGTTGTACACGTCTTAACTATTGGACCGATCCGATCGCCTGTGAAATTAATATAGAGTATTACTGTCGATCAGAAGAATGTTTCTAGCTACACATCATTTGAAAAAAAAAATGAGCGGTGCCATGCACTCTAATGAAAAAGACCACATTCGTCCTATCCTTTCAACTAATTAACGCATATAGATGAGATTTTGTACATAGGTATGTAAAGTCAGCGGAAAAATAAAGAACTACCACACTTCGCCCATTTAAGAGAAAATCCAAAATCGTCATATTACGCAGATGGATGATATTTGATGCATATGTGAATCGTAGGTAACGTATGTATTACCACAAAATTCGTGGCACAGTAACAATGTGAATTGACAGAAAAATTGGAGGGCTGAGTGCTCAAATCAGGAATTGTAAGTAGTTGCATTTTCGGCTGGATGGATTTAGTACATAGGTAGTGGTCAGATCCACTTTGGCTTAAAGTGACCGTAGCTTTGGCTTAAGATCACGTAGCTTTTAACACTTATGATACCGTCATACAACGGACGCTCAGATTAATAGTAATAATAATAAATAATAATAATAATAATAATAATAATAATAATAATAATAATAATACATAGCTCCCAACTTTGAGAACAATGTTGTTTTGGACATTGGTTATATAGTGGTCGGATACAATTTTAAACTCCTT
Source organism: Leucophenga montana (assembly GCA_035044765.1). Classification (NCBI taxonomy): domain Eukaryota; kingdom Metazoa; phylum Arthropoda; class Insecta; order Diptera; family Drosophilidae; genus Leucophenga; species Leucophenga montana. Next base: position 472,854 of record JAWNNQ010000203.1, read on the forward strand.
CTGTTAGTTTCCAATAATATAAAACAGACTTGGTTGCAATAATAGGTAATGGGCAGTAGGATAAAATTAGATCCACCTGGAAAATGGGCGGTGTCATACCCACAAATAAAAGAAAAACAAAAGGGGGCATCGTCATAGCGCATGTCGGGAACGCTAAGTGGATGAGATTTGGTACATTTGTAACGGTAACTGGGGAAAACAAGGTCCACTGGGAAAATAGGTGGTGTCACGCTATAGACTTTTCAAACTATGCATGAAGGATATTAAAAATTTTACCATTCCGAACAAAATGTTTAGTCTCAAGTATTTTATAAGTTCCTGTACCCAACAAGAGTGCGCGATTCGAATTTGACCTGATTTTTTCTGTTCAAGTGGCAACTCTGAAACAGCTGGCATCTACGATTGTTCCGATTATTAAAAATAAAGCACTATACGACTGAACAACGTGTTATCATTGTGAAAATTCGATTTTTCGAAACAAATCATCACCGATGAGGTTCATCAACAAACAAAAGTGCAGAAATTGGGGCTCAAAAACTCCGCTTTTGATCCATGAGAAGCAAATGCATACACAACGAGAAACTAATGGTCCGGATTTTGGTCAGGCGCTGTGATTGGGCCTTACTTTTTCGGAAATGCAGTTGTCGCGAATGGCATTTATTACAGGAACATGATAACGGAGTTCTTGTGGCTTCAACTGGACGGTATGAATCTGGACGACATGTAGTTTCAACAGGACGACGCCACCTGCCACACCGCGCATAAAATAGTTGATTAAATCGTTCACTCTTGTTGGGACATACTATATTAGTATTTAACGTATGGATTTCAAAATAAAAATAGCAAAGTTTAAAAAACAAACCAAGAACGTATATATATTCTTGACCAGCATCAAAAGTCGAGTCGAAATACATAAGTGTTTGAATGAACAACGGGATCTCGGCAACTATTCCATTAGAGATAGACCCTACAAACTTCGAATTTAGACTCTCCGTTGGTCATGTTTATGAAAATTTGTGCGTACCACTCTCACAGACCGGTTCAACGCTGGAAAAATCAAAATCCGGGCGTCCAAGGTGTTCGAGAACGTTCGAAAACGTAGACAGTGTTACTCAGTCTGTTCGTGACAACCCGGACCTTTCGATTCGGAAGCGTGCTGTTGCTTTAAACGTGCATAGAACAGGTCTCTACCACGAGTTCATGCAATTTTTCCTGGCAAATTGATCTCCAGAAGAGGTGACATAAAGTGGCCTCCACGAAGTCCCGATTTAACCCCTATGTACTTTTTCTGTGGGGTTACGCCAAATCTAAAGTTTACGGCAACAAACCGACTTCCCTGGCACAATTAAAAGGAAATAACTGTAGCCATCACGGAGAATTCCTGCCGAGCCGTCATAGGAAATTTTAGTGCTCGATTAAATGAATGCCGTGACCGCAACGGTTTACATTTGTTCAATATCATTTTTAAGAAATAAATTCCCAAAGTGTGTAATTTAATATGTAATAAACATTTTTTCAATAAACTACTTACTTTTTTTTTATCGATTTTTTAAATGTGAACTTTCTTTTGAGACACCCTGTATAACCTTCTTAGCTCCTTCAAAGTTGTTCATATTTTTTGTAGCTATGTCCAAGTGGATGTAAGTGGGTGTATATAATTAAAATGGATACCATGATTGTGCAGGCAGATGTCAGATAATCCAGTTTCAATATGGATGGCATCCTATTTGTCGTACTAAGTTACTGTTTTATGAAAAAACGCCTCTGATGTTTTTCAAATCCCATTATCTTGTATTGATTAGCGTGTATCGCAGTCTTCTATTACCACAATTATCATGCATTGCATTGAGGCTGGAGTTTCTGCATGAACTATAATATATCCTGCATAGAGGAGCGCCGTAGGTTCGATAAAACGGCAGTGAGTTCTTGTATGCATCTCAATATAAATTGTACAAGTACAAAAAAACTTACTGTTCCTAAAATTTAAATAGTGGGAAATAGGTTTTTATACTCAAAATTTGTTTCGTAGATGGAAATAAATATTTGGAGGTAAAAAAAAATACTGCAAATTTCTTAATGATGGCGCCAGTCGTATGCAAGGCAAGGATACGCTCTAATTTCAATTGTTGCTGATTCGCAAACATTGCAGACCGGTCCGGCAAGCGACAGCGCAACGAATGCGAGTTTTAAGGAGCTCATGGTAGAGCAAGTCAGTTTTTGCAATTTTTGAATAAAGTAAAAGGAAAAAGAAAAGGTTAACAAGCTCAAATCCCATCGAACGGTGATGCCAGCTAGTTTTTAGTGTTAATGATATTATTGCAATACACACCTCAAACAATCGAACCGAATGCACTTGCTGCCTTCTCAGGCATACTACCTGGCGACGGTTTCCCGCTGTGCCTTGCTACACATTCGATCGATCGCTCGCTGGCCTAATGAACCCGTTCCAGTTTTGTGCTTTGTTCGATTTTTACGCTGAGGTCAGCAGAACAATGGTTTACTGGCAATCTTTGGCATCACCTCATTCGATTTCTTGTCTTGTGGGATTATCCATCCATCGGCTGCACTCTTTCGTTCAACCGGAAGATAAAATTTTATATGTTACAATGCCAATTGCGAAGCGTAGCAAATATAAATTGAAGGACATCTCTTAAGTTAGCGCCGGGATTAAGACTCATTTGTTTCGCTACAGTTCGACATTTGCATTTAAACAATTTGCTAAATTCAATTTGCAAATTTTCTAAATGAGTTTACAATACAAAATTTAACATCAATAGGGATATGGCGAAGTAACACTGTGCTGCGACAAGGAAAATTCAAAAAAAAAAAATAAAATTCAATGAACATTTCATATGACTTAGATACTTGGTTGAGTATTATGTGTTTTACTTACAAAAATAAAAATAAAAATAAGTCATAATGTTATTGGTAAAAACTGTTTTTGGTGAACTTTGCTAAATTTGTACTTAAGAGCTAATTTCATTATTCTAAATTTTTGGACTTTTAAGCGGGTTTGACCAAGAACAAGTGGTCGATTGAGCAATGTCCATGTCCGTCCTTCAATCTGGATGTATGCGACAACAGATCTTAGAAACTGGAGACTTCAAACTTGGACATTTAAATACTCCTTTCTCCTATGCAGATCGCCTACATGGAATTTTGTGGATGCCACACAACGTTCAACAAGAACATAAAAAAAAACTATCTAATTAATTTATTTATTTTTACCTTTTTAGTTTTTTCAATAAAAAATTTTTTATACTCTTCACACAGAGTTTGAATAATAGTATTATCAGTTTGTCTGAAAGTTTGTAACTCATTAAATGTAGGCATCGAAGACCCCATATAGTATATATATTCTTGATCAGTTTGACGAGACGAGTCGATCTAGCCATGTCCGTCTGTATGTCTATCTGGATGTTGTCGCGCATTTTTTGAGCACCAATTTTTATGCTACCCAGTTGAAAATTGGCACGCCCTCTTTTTGGGGTAGCCCCCGTACAAACCTGCTGCCTACTTTTGTGGTTTAGTATGAGAAACTTCTGTATTAAAGTCAATATTAGTTTGAAATGCGAAGTGGCGCCGTTTTATGGAAGGCCGCTTAACATACATAGATTAATAGGCGTGTCTCGCCCACTTTTTATGATAGTCCCATACAAACCTTCCGCCCACTTTTATGTCTTTTATGAAAAAATTCTTTATTTAAATCAATATTAGCCTGATATTCGAATTGGTGGATTTTAGTGGAAAAACGTATGAAAAACGTCAATTACAACTCGAAATTCGATATGGTGGCATCTTATAGATGCTCTTCATCTGTTAGTGGGCGTGTACCGTTACCAATCATGGGGGTGACCCTTAAGTATGTCGTTTAAGTATGCCTAGTTTTGTTGTTTTAGCTTATAAGTTGAGATAAGAAATGAAAAAATGAGATAAATACAAATAAAATCTACAGTATGGAGCTACTTATATGCTTTATAGCAGCGGTGGGCAAGCCCTTGCTCTCGTTGCTCTGAGTGGCAAGTACAACAACAAAAACTTTCGGCGCAGCCTAAAACGAAACAACAACCAAACACTTGATTTTCGTTGCGTCATAAAAGTGTTCATTTTGCTATGATTTATGACTTCTGTACACTGAGTAAGAATGCGAAGTAGGTTTGATGTGTTACGATTTTTACTAAGTATTTGAACTGCGGTTTGTAAATTTTTAAAAGTAAAATTAATAATGGCTGAAAAAATTTAAGTTTCCGAGTTTGAGACTCAGTATTTTTTTTTCGCAATTAAATAATTTGAAAATGTTTAAGTGTCTTATTTGCGGAACTGTAATAAGTTCAAAAAGAAATTACACCTAAGTAAGTAAGTAAGTAAGTAATAGGTGCAAGCAATCACTGGTAATCTAAAAATTGCTGTTGCGTATTTGCCATTCCGCCATCAAGTTTCTGAAGACATGTTCTCAATTATGTTTCATCATCTAGGGAACAACTTCTTCATTGGAGGTGAATCCGCTGCTGCCTGCATGAAGAGATTAACCTAAACCTAAGAAAAGAACAAGACATACTAAATGACACATTTCAATTACTCAAAACGAAAATGCATAAAGCTGCTGAAAAATCTCCCCGGCTCGAAAACAATCTAGGTATCCTACTTACAGAAACTATTTTTTGTACTCTAGTGTAATTAGGGATATATTTATCAGAACTTAAAAATGAAGCCATTGGAGTTTTTCTTCAAAACGCGGAACCAAATGTGCCAGACTGCAATCTATGGATTGCCAAAAAATATTTAAAGCGCCCAGGCAGGTTAAAATTTCCTGGTAAAAACATAAATGGAGAGTGGGGTCACAGCAACAAAGAAAAGCTGAAACGTTTGTTTGTAACAATTTACTCACTTTTAATTCTGTAGTCCTGCTGAGGAAGTAGACCTTGCTCTTGATGCACCCTGCCAACTTAGCCACTCTATGTCACCAGTAACACTTTCGGAGTTTCAAGCTGAAATTAAAACAATTAATGCAAAAAAATCGAAAGCATATGATGGAATAGATGCGACAACTATAAAAGTGCTCCAAATAAAGTCCATCTTCTGCTTATTCTCATCTTCAACGATTCCTTTAGGCTAAGCTATTTCCCCAGCCATGTGCTGAGATAATACTAACCTCAAAGCCTGGCAAACCTGAAAATGAAGTATCATGATATCTACCAATTAGTCTGCTGGGAATATTTTCGCAAATATTTGAAAGAATATTTGCTTCCACAACTTAATGGCGTTATATTCCCAAATAATCAAATCAGGTTCCATGCAAACAATACTGCGCAGCAGAATTTCTTGATGTAAAGCAAGTGCTCGATCGTGTTTGGCACAAGGGACTTCTTAGGACTTCTAACATAAAACAGTCATTACCATCACCTTAATTCCATTTCCTTCGATCTTATTTGACGGACAGGTATTTTTATGTAAGATTTGAAGATACCCACTCTACCATAAAAGCTATACATTCTGGAGTTTCTCAATGCAGTGTACTAGGGTCATTGCTTTACACGCTTTATAGTTATTTCTAGATATCCCTGTTACAAACTGCAACGAAGTAAAATTTTTTCCCACTGTTGTAAAAGAAATTGCTCAACACAGCAACAACTATCTTGGAAGGCTGAACTTGCCAAACGATCTGGCTTCTAACCTTCTTAACTTGAATATTACCGCATTAAGTAATTCTTTCAAATCATTTTGTTTCATATAATATATCATCTCAAATACAATACATAAGCCATTCTACATCATGAATTTGATTATATATAGTTCCTATATTTTGGACTGATTGGAAATTAAGTATATACTAATAATAAAAAAAATAAAAAAGTTGAGTTTAAGGTAGTGAAGTTTTCCCTTCGCTTATTTATATATGTATATAGATATAACACGTTTCGATCGGACTTACTAACTTTATTATTGCGCGTATAATAGGTGGGTTTTCGTCACTTGCGTGGACTATCGTCCACAGTGATACATATGCAAAAGAAACCAGCCAGAAAGTTTCGATAACATAGGCCAACAAAATTCGGGGTCATGTAATTTTCTGGAAAGCTGAGATATTTCACGATTTTGAAATATTTGATCCAATTAGGATGGATATTTGATCCAATTAGGATGGACATATGTTTAAAAATTAATAAAGCAAGTTGTAGGTGTTATATCAAAGAATTTGTTGTTCAATAGTATGAAAGGCATTATATATGGAACATGATATCGTTCAAATGGCCATCAGAGATGCCAAATTTTCGATAACGCTGGCGCATAAATCAGCCTGAATTTGAGCGATGGCACGGATTATGTTGATTTAAAGGGTCGCTTTCGACTTATTTAAGGAAACCACACACAGTGTTGCGTGATCTCAGTGGCCAGTTAACGTCGTTTTTGAACTATTTTATACCCTGTACAAAACAGTAACAGGGTATATTGGGTTTGTTGATTACTCTAAATGTATGTAACTATGGAAGAAAGCATTGGACGCCCCAGAAAGTGTATATAAGTGTATATCGTATGTCTGCCTGAGAGAAAAGTTTTGAGTGTAGAGAAGACTTTGATAAAGTAACCACTGCTACAAGAGTTACTTAAAATTTCATAACCCGCGAACATTTTACCGCAGTGGTAAAAAAAGAAGTTCAGGTCTCATTTTTTCGAAATATTTGTTATAATCAGGGAATAAAACCGAAATGTATTAAAATTGTTTATAGATATTTCATATGTTCATAGGCTGAACATGTGACACAACTATCAGACCATGCCTACGTTTAGGGCTAGCCACCATAGAAACTCACCGCCCACTTTACGACGCTCTGTGCTTACTTGCTTAATACGCCTCCTTTTGGACATTAAAAACTGCAAGTCAATTTAAAGAATACGGTTTAACAAATTTCATACATTTTTCCCGTTAAAGTCGCCTCCACATTTTTCATTTTGTACATACTAGAGCTCAATAATATTGTACATATGTAAGTATATCAAACACATTTGTAATCGATCGAACAATTTTGCATCATTAAAATTATTTCCAAAAAAAATGTTTGTCACTAAATCGAACCAATTATTTATTAATTATTTATTAAAGCAAAATGAAAACTTAAGATCTCAAAGCTAACTTTTCTAACTATATAACAGCACGTATCTAAGGATATGAAGTTGACATGAACGCTGTGCAAATGTGTCTCGGAATTCTTGTTATATTTCTTGCAACCATTTTCGAATAATTCTCGATTAAAGTTTGAAAAAAACAAGTCGATCTAGGCATGTCCGTCAATCCGTATGTCTTTCTGAGAGAAAAATTCTCCATCTTGAGAAAACTTAGACAAACCAAACTCACGGTATAGATTTTCTACGTACTCCACTGCTATAAGAGTAACTTTTAATTTCAGCAAAGTTTTATAGTCCGTCCGTATGTCTGTCTGAGAAAATGGTATGTGTCTATAGAAGACTTAAATAAACCAAACTGACGGTATGCTACAATAGTAAATTGAAATTTCATAACTCTCAACCGTTTTACCGCAGTGGTAAAAAAACAAATTCAGTTGTTAATTTCTTTAATTTTGTACTAATCCTTGATTTGTCTTAAAAAATGTATAAGCATAATTTGTGAAATAGTTTGTAGGAAGCATAATTTGGGAGATAATATGTACGCAAATAAAGTTTAGAACAAATTTTGGATGCTACATTTACAATACGGCTACATCCTTAAATTTCACGTTTTTAAAAGTAGACGAGCTAAAAAAAATTATTACTTCGATTGTGGACCTATTCGGAGGTTTCCACGCACATTTCAGTATGTTAATGCACCTCTCCAGTCTGCTAGGGATGTATATTCTAGGATACCAAGCCAAAATTTCTCCCTTCTGCAGTGGCTACCATACTCGACAGACATAAACAGAACAGAAAATGTATAGGGTCCGATACTACGCAAGGATTTAGAGTCGAGTAAAATATACTCTTGCAGGCCGGTGCAGAAAATAACTATTAATGGAACATAATTGATTGTATTGAGATTTTGTATAAATCCACTCAAAAGTATGATTATCCCAAACCTGAAGTGTACAACATATTATTCCAAAATCATAAATTTGAAACGATTTTGTGGGAGGGTGTTGCTATTCAAGCGAAACCGAAGCTTGCTCTTCTTATTCGGCAACGCTGACACATCTACTCGTCTTGACGAACTGATCAAGAATATATATTATGGTAGTCCCAGATGTACCTGTGCTGAAGTCGGATGGTGTTTGCAGTTTTTAAACAAGTTTGTTTCTGGCAAGTACCATCTATTATTAACTACTGTTGAATTTTGAGCAATCTGCATTATTAAGTTTGTGTTTGACAGCCATTAGTGCGGGCATGCAAGGCAGAAAGATGAACAGTAAGTAGGTACCTGCCAAAATTGACCTCAAATGCAATTGTTTGACAATTTCGAAGTAGTGTTTGTCGTTGGTGAACCACAATATGGTCAAATTTTTACACAGTTTCATGACCATTTATAAAACATGAATCCATCGCAACACTTCAGAAGCCAATCAGTAGTCGAAGCAGTGTGTTCCTCTGGCCGCATCTGATAGTTGTCCATCTGAATGTATATGGGGTACCTGACGTCAATAGAAGACTTTGATAAATGTCTATTTTTTCTATTTCTAATGTCCTATTGGACATTAGAAACTGAAAGTCAGCCGTAGTAATACACAATTTAAGGTATACAAATTTCATAAATTTGTTCCCGTTAAAGTTGACTCCAAAGTTTATATTAGTAATACTATACTAGTTACTCAATAATATTGTACATATCTAAAACAATTAATCGAGGACTCTAGCCATAAAGTAATTGTAATCGATCGGACCATTTTTGCATAAAATTATTTAAAAAAAAGGTTTTTATCACTAAATGATACCAATTATTTATTAAAGCAAAATGAAGTCAGATAACTTACGTTCTCATAGCTAACTTTTCTAACAACATATAACAATACGTATCTACGGATATGCAGTTGAAATGAACGCTGTGTATCGGTATTCTTGTTCTATTTCTTGCAACCATTTTCGAAAATGTTAATGTGTGTTTATAATATTCAATTGACAAAAATTACTAATTAAGCTTTATTTCAGGTCGAGCCTGTGACATTTAAATTGACAAATGCACGCTGTGAATCTCTCAACAAATTTTGGGTTGCTATAAACGAGTGCGACCTAAAAATCGAAATATAACTTTGTTAAATATAAGATTGAATTTGTTTATCCTGCCAACAATGTCGATGTACATATAGAGGTCCAGAAGAAAGCAAACGGCTATAAACCGTTTTTAGTAAATAAAACTGTTGACGCTAGTGAATTTATGCGACGTAACAATAATCCGTTAGTAAAGTTCATATTCTCATTCTTCAAGGAAGTATCAACTATAAACCACACATGTCCTTATGAAGTAATATTTTGAATAGCTTTCTTTTCTTTATATATTATTTTTTTTTAGGGTGAACAGATTTTAAAAGACTTCTATCCTAAACTGGAACTATTAAATAATTTGAAATTACCAAGTGGTGACTATGTGATTTTGTTGAAGTAGTTTTTCGAAAAGAAACCAAGTTTTTTTTTCAAATGTTTATTTTACGTTTGTTGATCTTATTAATATGTAACTGTAGCTATACGTATTGTAAGTATTTTCCGTTATACTTGTAGTATTTAAAATAAAATACAGAGTGTGGAAGTTATTGTGACCCATTTATTATACTCTTTTTGAAACGGAGTTTTTAATACATTATGAAAATCCTATAACAGAAACATCTTTAATCTTGAACAGCTCGGCGAGACGAATCGAATAATCTGTCTGTCCATCTATATTTCCATCTGTCCAATGCGAAATAGTCCCTCAGTTTTTACGAAATGAATGTATATTTGGATGTGGATGCGTAGCCCCCATATAAACATATCACCCACTTTGCGGTTTTTCTATGCAAATTTTTTTTTATTACTCGAGCTATTAGCTTGTAACTCGGTATGGAATTTTCTTTTGTAGCACTTTTGTACAAAAGTCAATTATAATTTGTCTTAAAATCAAGCCCGTTTGAGTTTGAAGTGAATCAAATTTGAGCTCCATTCTTGAACCAAGAAATTGTACTTGGTTTAAGAAAATCCGTACTCTTACTTACGCAGCTGGAACTGCGAGAGTAACTTTTGACAATTCGAATAGTTCTGGAAAATTGTTTGGAATTATCTAACAATATAGTTTGTATGGTATCAGCTATTTTTTGTTTTCCTTTGAATATTATGCATAAGTAAGTACTTTTCTTAGAAAAAATAAAAGTGACAACCGAAACTATATCGGTACAATTATTTTGGTTCCGGTACGGTTCTTTTATTTTATTTTATTTTATTTCGGTCAAGGGTTCCGATTTAAAAAAAAAATTAAAATATCGTTTCTGGCTCCGGTTGGATTTCAATTTGAATCGGTTAATTTCGGTTAACAGTGCCAGTTTTATACCCTGGTAATAACTATTTAGTACGACTTGGTTTGACTCAAAAATTTATTAGATTACTTTGTAATATATTGTAGTTTGTAGAAAGCAAAATTTGTACGCAAATCAAGCCACTCTAGGAAAAAAAATATTGTCGAGCCCCTCAACTACAGCTCTTTCTTGTTTTTTATCAAATAAAAAAAAACAAAATTAAACAACAGAATTACCCATATGGCCGACATTAACTGTAAAAATCTATCCATCCCTATTGGTTAATATTGTAGAATTTATATTTGTCACGAAATAAGTAACTTTTAGAAGGAGATGTCAGATAAGTTGTAACTAGTAACACATATGTACAGTACAATAAGTATATTTTACCCATCCGTCTATCTGTTTATTCCTGTGTTTGCACATCAGTGGAAAATGAAGCTGGTATTCGTTTAAGATCTCCAATCCGATATGCCACACCAACTTTTATCGGTAATCACATATTGAAAAATGTAGTTATATATCGTATATTTTCAGTGTTTATACGACAACGACAATGAAGTTGATTTGTTACCGCAATTTTCGGCTATTTTGGCTTAATACTGAATATTGTATTAAATTTCACCTAAATCTTAATAACACTTATAATTCACAAACATTTTTTACATGTTATTTGTTAGTAATCGAGTATAATACGGGCTTTAGTAACGAAATGAAAAATTCGGTCGGCGCTGATTGTCGAATTTCGACTAAGAGTCCTAGCTAGTTCGTATAAATATTGCAATCAGTTCAAACAGGAACAGACCTTCAAGCATTTTTTCTCGCTTTTCATTTTCATTTCCTTGTTTGTAATGCTATCAATTTTTTCATTTTATTTTACTATTTTGATTTGTTAACTGATGCAGGGGTCCCATATTCACAAATAATTCATACATTGATCGTACAGTTTTACACGGACTCATCCCCTTTCTCTACTCACCTTCGGTCATGTCACACTCTGAGCGCCGGCTCTTCGTTGCAAGCAAAGAGAATAAGGACCATTTTCACGACTTGCCCATATCTTTATAGCAAATTTTTTTCACACTATATTCTAGCTTTCAATATCATATCTGTTATTAAGCCTATAAACATATTGTCTACTTCGATGAACCAATATATATATTTCAAAGTCTTGACTTCACAATATATATATTTCGTCAAAGTGAGCAATGCGTTTATAGGCTTAATAACAGATATCACATTGAAAGCTAGGATATAGTGTGAAGAAAATTTACTTTAAAGATATGGGCAAGTCGTGAAAATGGCCATGAAAAAGATAACTATGTACACGTCAATTACATGATTTTGCTGTTGTTGATTGCTGATATCTCTGATGTTGTGAACTATGAAAGTTCACTTAAAACTTTATATCACTTATAATTCACAAATAGTTTTTACATATTCTTTCACTACTTTATTATTGATCTGTTGTTTGTTAACTATATTCCATATTTACTGCTGAATAGTTACTCATTTTAATAGCTGATCTAGGCTATAATTAAAAAAACAAATGAATCATACTGACACGTACAACCTAGGTCAATTTAAAAGTTTAACATCTCCAAAACGTGTCGTTTTGTCGGTAAAAAACCGTTTTTTTCGATTTTGATAGAGTTAAAAAACCATATGTCTTAAACTACACATCCAACAATACGTTTCAATACGTCGTTGGAAAGAGAAAAGTAACACCTTTCCAACGGTGTATTACATTGCAATCTCGGATAAGGGTGCTACATGTAAATATATATTGATTTTTTCAGTTTTTTGCGACTTTGCCGTACTTTGAACGAAAATAATAAGTCGAATTGGTATAAAACTATTTACTTTTGGTATGCAGTTTCAAAAAGCATTTAATTTTGCGTCTTCTGCTTCTTATTTTATTAAAATCGAGTAATACTTGATTGAGTTATTCAACTTTTTTAGGAAAAAAGCCATTTGCCAATCTTCATGATGATTATTAAACTCCGCGTAAGTTTAATAAGTAATTATTATTTGAATTTGTTACTAATTTATAACTAACAGTAGAATGAGAGAATTTGAAATTTTGTATGATACAGTTATTGAATTGAGCCTCTTTTATGATAGAGTTATTTTTGCCAAACTAACTTATCAGGCCACAGCTTTAAGACACGAACAGCTATAAAGTACGCTGATGTTTCAACCGTAATAAAACCGATCGCCGCAATTGGTAGCCGCCATGTGATGAGCTCGTATGAGAGTGATGCTGATGAATATGAATATGAATATGAGGACCCACAACAGTTCCTTCCATCAGGATCCAAATATGCAGAACGACATATCATATCAAAAAAGGATTTCGATGATCTTGTTCGGAACTTGAACTTGTCGTGCCGACAACGAGAAATGCTTGGTTCACGATTTAAACAGTGGAATCTGGTAGAAAGTGAATTCTCATTGACATCAAACCGAAGGATCAGCGAAAGGATGTTACTGGCAGAGAATTTTAAGTCCGACGTCGATAACAAAGACTTTGTTATTATTAGAATTTACTAATGTAAAATTTGTAATATTAATGTGTATAGGTTTGAAAGCTGTTTTATTGCACAATCAAAACCAATTTCCCTCAGTCCCAATTGCATATGTTACTGGCGTAAAGGAGACTTATGAAGTTTATGAATATTACGGTCGACAGTGCTATAATGGCGCGACTCATCATCGTATTGTGAAAATTTCGTTATCAGAAAATATGTAATAACTTTGCTAATTATTGACCGATTTTGGAAAATAGACACACGTTTTACTCGTCAGAACGTGTTATTTTTTAATTATAAAACATGTTTAAGGGGTTTCTAATAAAATAGTATTCAAAAACATCACCAAACTCAAAAAATTGTAAAAAAAAAAACAACAAAAAAATTGGTTTACCTAGCAAGTACTCCAATATAGGAATTGAAACGCGATAAGTCAAGTAAGGCACGTTTAAAAAGCTAAGTTTTTTCTTTCCAAAACCGGAAAGAAAATGAAAATTAGTGGATATTTGACGAAGCTATGGGCGTATGAGCATGAGTTAAAAAACGGTTTTTTACCGTTATTTCAATATTTCGATGTGCACGAAAAAATTTTAGTATGCCACTATACGTACAACCTAAGCCATGCCATCCCAGAAGTTTTGTTTTGATTTTTTTTTTTTTTTTTTTTTGTCACAGTGTGTTATCTTTGCATATATTAATCTCTAATGGTTTAATTTGGACGAACAAACTGCGTTAGCTAAGGAAGATATTTTAATGTCAACGCTCAAGGGCTGAAAACATTTTGCTTGCAAATTATTTCTAAGTTTAACCAGCAGTGACCTTAGATACAGAAGTAGGTTAAATGCAGTAGCAGTTAAACTGACAAGATAGTGGAAAATACTACGATAGTTAAAGAATGCCAGTTGATTCAGCGCAAGATTTCACTTCCTTTTTAATGAGCAAAATGAAAAATTATGATGATGATGAGTTTTAGACAAAGGTGAGTTTTTACAAACACTCACTCAGCGGCAAGATACGAGATACATACAAGTAGATGCATGCTTATTTAAAGGAAAAATAAGCATATGCAAATTATAACACAGTGGCCTTCAAGTACAAGGCAACAACTACAGCATTGGAAACGCGTTGCTGTAGTAAACTGTAAAGTTTTGTGAAAATTCTAAGCCATTCATTCAACAGCAGATGAGATGAACTCAGATTTAAGTATATACTACAAGTTGAGTGCTGCTTAAACAACTTATCGTAGAATAAAGTATTGGCAAAAACTCGGTTGCATATACGTTTTCATACTCTTCACACACATGGGAAATTTTATTTTATTTTCAATAAAAGCCCTAATTTTATAATGTTTTTGTTAATTAAACAAGATTGTCGAATAGGGTTTTCTCTAGTGATGCCACCAATATGAATAGTGCGTTGGAAAGGTATATTCTTTCCTAACTTTCAGTACAAAATTCTATGACATTTTATCCACTGGCAGCGGAGTTATTGTCGTCGGCCGGGATGCATTTCAGGATGTTTCTCTATATGTTGGTCATTTGTTTATAAACACACATACGCACACATATCAGAACACTCACACACCGTTACAGGGCATTTACAAATATAACAGTTCGGCTATTCACGCTCAGTCGTTCAACGATCAAAAATCAAAAATAATCAACCAACTATGACCCTTTCATGTTAGCTAAATGCTCTTTCGCCTCAAAATCTACAGTTTTCTTTCAAAAATTTTGTTTATGAATCAAGTTTTGAGATTTTGAAACGAAAGAGATTTCTTTGTCACCACCGATTTGATTAGTTAACTTTTGTTGATATACAATTTATCTAATTTTGAAGTAAGTTTCAAGGGTAACAAGATATATTTTTAATTTCTGACCGATTCCATAGTTCCCCCCTAATAAAAACCAAACTTGTCGATTTTAGTACAATATTTCAACGTTTGTAAACACTTCAATATAACTTTTGTATCCATGCACCCAAAGGGACAGGACTGTAATACGTTTCTGCGAATGTATGTAACAGACAGAATTAGAGCTGGTGACTTCGTACCTGGACATTTAGATTCTGCGTGACCATACGCAGATCGTTATTATTAAGATCATCTGACCCGTATATGAACACTATTCAAAAAAAAGTTTTTTTTAATCAATTAATTTATCTTAATTTTAATTTAAAAAATTTTAAACTCAGCATAGGTGTACTTTAGCAAGGGGTGTAGGGTATTTCATATTCGTGAATACATGACTGCTCTATTCGTACTTGTTTAAGTTGAAATTTGTAAACAAGGCTAGGTGCCAATGAGGGTTGCTTATTTTTTCGCCGTGCATTACTTCGTTTAACTAATGTGTTAATCGATTAAATGTGAAAACCCAAACCCAAATTCAAATTTATTTTTTGTAATTCAGTTTTAAAAAAAAAAAATTATTATTGAGATCATTATACCATTCTATCCAGTTGATCTAAAAAAAACCGAACTTTTAATTTAAATCATTGAACACGTAGCGCCATCTATTAAATTTTGGCTCTGTTAGAAAGGTACATTTTTCATCTGACGAAAGCAGCTAAGTTCATGCCTTTCGTTTGACTGGTTACAAAATGACACACGTTTTAATAACAGCAGTTTTTGTAGTTATGTCGTATAAACCAAAGAGCAAATATAAAATTTTGTTTTAAACTCGGTAAAAAATGTGATAAGACTTACGAATTGTTAAAAACAGTTTATGATGATGATTGTATGAGTCGTACTCAAGTTTAAACGTGGTTTACACGATTTAAAAACGGTCGCAAAATAATTAAATTCATCTTACTGTACAATCTCGTGATCTATCACCGTGCGATTATCTTCTATCTTCTCAAAAATGAAAACTATAATGAAAGGACCTTACAATCAGCCGTGACAAAGGTGCTAAAGAACATCCCAAAAAGGGAGTTTAAAAAGTCTATGGATAAATTGATTGAGCGTTCCAAACGTTGTATTGAGTTAAATGGATCGTATTTTGAATAAATATTAGCTATGAAACATAATACCATGCTTGTTTTATTTAATAACTAAAAAGTTCGGTTATTTGTAGATCATGATCACCATTTATGTATCATTTCCGGTAAATCCCAGTAATATATTTTGTTTTATGCAAATATAGTATTCATATGGACGTGCCACACCCATTGTTAAGTAATGCTCCATACAAGCTCCCACCCCCAAACAAGTCGTTATAGGTTTTATATTGCAAATACATTATTGTACAATACTTCACCGATATGATAAACTAATCTATTCTGAGCTAATCTAGAGAAAACTTCTTACTCGCATTTAAAAATATATTTGTCTGCTTTAAGACTTTAACACAACTGGAACTATTGGCACATGCCTAAATTTCGAAAAACACGCTCGATTTGCCACCTTGAAGACCATACTATGCAAGCTACGCAGAATGGAAAAGAAAACGTTAAAAAAGCCGAAACGAATGCACTTGCAGAAACTTTATTTTTGAGATTTTTACTTAGTAGCAGTTCGGTTACTATGCCTTATGGTATCTTATATCAATCATATCAGATCCCATGATTTGAGTCGTCGATAAATTAAATTAATATCCACAGTACCATTCTGAAATATTGAAATTGCTGTATATCAAGCGCTTTTCTTAAATACTGCAAGCACGATCAAGTGAAGAGTGTCCCAGAACTAAATATATGTCGTAAATTGATAATAACTCTTTCATGAACGAATTTTAAATAAATTGGAAGCAATTTGGAAAAAAATATGAAAATAAACTAAACGGAGAAGGTACATTTTATGTTATTAAAATTGGGAAACTAAATGAGGACTGTAACTCTCCGAAATCGTCTTAATTCCAAGCTAATAGCTCTAACACACACTATATGTGAAGGGTATATAAATACAAAACTGCGCTTGCAACGCCCCTGCAACGTGAATGCAACAACAATGTTGAAAAGCAGCAAGAAACGCTTGCAGCCAAATAACATCTATCAACAAACAGCAAAAGCAGCGGCAACAACAGCAATGAAAGTAGCACTGAATGAATCAGTGAATGAATGAACGATGAAAAATAGAGAAAAAAAAATCTAAAACTAAAACGTTAAGAAATATTATAAAGTGCACTGTAAGGCGGCAGCTACCAGATAAATGCATGTTGCAAACGCTTGCCCATCAACAATAACAGTCAACGGATTGGAGAAGGTGTGTATAAACTATGTTGCCGCTGCCACAAATGTTGCACTCACTGACTGTGCGCAGTGAAATGTTGCTGCAAGGAGTGCGCATTAGCAGCAGCCAAAGCCAACAACAAATAATACCGCCGGCAGCTAGGACCTACAACTACTGCTGCTACTACTAAATACTGCAGCAAAGCTACTGCTCCGCTCCTCAGTTGCTGAACGTGACACGAAGGCAACTTGTTGCCGTCTGTCTGCCGTCGCAGTATTTGCTGCACCTGATGCATGCAGCAACAATAACAACAGCAGCAGCAATAGTTGTAGTTGCAGCAGAACAGCTTCTGTGCAACATTGCAATATGGCAAGCAACCTTTCTTTTTCATTTACTGCTCCTCTTGTTGTTGCTGCTATTGTCGTTGTTATTGTTTCTTGTTTTCACCATTTTCATTTTCCTGCAGATTTTTTTTTTTTTGTTTTGGTACAAGTTGGTATGCAACCTATAATTACCGCATCCATGTCGTTGCTAGTTGCTACTTCATAAATTAGCATGCCTTCTGCAACAATTGTGTAAGTGACTGCATCTACCTACATACTGGATTCATACTGATGTGCTGCAGCATTTATTATTGTTCTTTTTTATTGTCATCCAGCGGAAAGGCTCTTCGTAGTAGACAAAAATAAAATAAACTTAAATGCTTTTTATACAATACTAGCGTACTTGGCCTGCGTTGTTACGCCCTCTATGGGTTTTCTGTTATATGATGGCGTGGTACTGCCCAATTTTCCTATCGATCTAATTTTCTCGGTACTCTTTACATATCTTATAACAAATCTAGCGTATCCGTATTGCACTGCTACGCCACATTTTGTTTTTCTCAGGATATCTTATTTTTTCCGTTGGTCTGTATGTAAAGATACCGAATCTCATCAATTTGCGGCAAATAGTTCAAAGCGAGCTCCACCCCGCCAATTTTGCTGTCAAATCGCATTGTTAATGCTACGAAGCTGTATACTACGTACTTTGCGTTCATGTTCAGTTTCTCCTGAAGTAAGTAAATTTTTTGTTTAAGGCACATTTTTTGTTTGAGGCAAGTACTACCAATGATAACGGGTTGTCCCATTGAACTAATCACGAAATAGCGAAGACTTATATATTGGTGTAGCAACATATGAGAATTTTGGGGTATTGGGCGAATACTTCCTCGAAGCCTTCCACCCTTACATTAAAACAACGATAAAAATTATTTTCGGTAGAACCGAAGATCCAATAAACTTCACACGCCGTCACTCCTTTTTAAAGGTGGTTTAGCTCATAACCATGTGATGCTTCCGTACATTATAGATATCGAATTTCAAAGTTGTTCATACAAAATCCGAAAACCCTTAAAAGTAAACATGGTATAGTAGTTCAGATTTCAGCCTAGAAACATATGAAGTCTCCATACCCGATTTTGGATCAATAACTTAAAAACTGAGCGACTAGTTTTTATTCATACTGACAGGGTACAGACTGGCA
The DNA here is from genome assembly GCA_035044765.1 of Leucophenga montana. NCBI lineage: Eukaryota > Metazoa > Arthropoda > Insecta > Diptera > Drosophilidae > Leucophenga > Leucophenga montana. Next base: position 491,543 of record JAWNNQ010000203.1, read on the forward strand.
TACAGGCAGTCAGACATGGCTAGATCGACTTTTCTTGTTGCGTTGTTCACGAGTAAACACTCCTCGCCACTAGAATAGGACACCCCCTCTTAAGTCTGATTTCTATCCCAAACCAAGCATGCTAAAGGCTTAATAATTTGTTTTTTGATTAAAGTTCATTTAATTGTTGTAATTTGACCAATATGAAGATTCAAGAAAGAAAGGAAGTATCAACAAAAAATTATTAACCAAAAACCGGGGTGCTAATGCGGGGTCATAAACTTGCGCCACTTGAATAGAACACTCATTTAGTTTGATCGATATCTCTAAAAATCAAGAAGAAGCCACCCCTTAAGCCGGTTCGAAATCCGCGACGATTCATTTTTTGTCGCTCACATGTGACTTGGACTTTGGAGTGGCATCGCGTGGTTCTCAGATAAAGAAATATTTAATTTTGAAGCCCCAATGGCTATAGCTACTATTTCCATGAACTTCGCAAAGAATCTCATCATTTGGCCCGGTCCATAGTATAGTAGGAGGTGTGATGGTGTTGGGGACCATTTCGTATTATGGCACCTGCAAACAATTTTTCTCATCCACAATGAATGCGTTGTCTTACAATGGTATTTTGAAAGAGGTCTTTCCATACTTTCATAACTTTTTTGGATCTCTGCCATGGATTTATCACCATGATAATGCACCAATACAAACATCTCTGGTTGTAATGGAGAGTCAAAATATGGAACTTGTTACTGGTCGGATTTGAATTTCATCAAAAATATTTTGGGATGGTTGACACGTCAAGTATATGGATCAGGACAACAATATTTGTGTATACCCGAACTAACCCAAGTCAACGAATTAGCTTGGAGCTTGGATTTTGCTAAATTAATTGGCCAATTTGTATACATTCCTTCCAAACCGGATGTGTGAAGTTTTGGAGCAGAAAGGCACAACACATTAAAATTTCCTTAAAATCTCAATTACTCCCACTGCCTTAAATATAAGTAATGTTTGTGTTAAAAAGAATAAGTATTCTCTAAAATGTTTTTTTCGTTAAAATGTCCTATTCAAGTAGCGTAAAATTAGGACCCCGAATTATGCCATTTTTTTGTTAATAATATTTTGTTACCACTTAAAGCTTTAGCATTAAATCTTTCTTCAGATCAAATTAAAACAATTAACTTTAATTTAAAAAAAAAGTGGGTGATAGAAACTAGACTTAAGGGGTGGGGTGTCTTATTCAAGTGACGAGGAGTATATATTTTATGGAGTCTTTGATGCTTGCTTTAACACGATACAGACTACGTGAAAAAAATTATATTACTTTGCACTCTACAAGAAGTATAGAGGACACATAAAATAATTAGAAAAAAAGCATCACAAGCGATTAACGACTTTCAACCATCGCCAATTCTTAATTCAATCGTTCATCCTGTTCTTTAATGAACTGACCAATATTGTTCGGAAACAAAACTAAACGTTGAAAATAATGGATTTTGATAGACTTTCTGCTTTGAGGAATTCATTCTCTACATATCAGTAATCGGAGGTTTTACAAAAAGTGCTACAAAAAGTAAAACTAAGCTATGCCATATTTTGCACTGGTTCTATTTCTTCAAAAATATTTTGTCGTCCATAATTTGGCCAATTTGTTTACACATTCTCTCCGTTTTATGCTAAATCTCAAATTCTGTCACCTGCTTCAATTTTCATTTATTAAGTTTGCCAGACCTAAAATTCAAAACCAATCTAGAATAACTTAATAGATTTTTATGCAATTTTGAAGACTTGAAGGAAATTTTATTGATATGTGTTGAACGGAGCTCAAAGTGCAAAAAAAATTAATTTTTCACGTTTCGTGCCTTAATAACAAAAATGAAATATATAGTTATTCGTAATCTTTCCAAAACTAGAATTCAGTTAACCAAAAAAAAAAAATAATAAGTTGACTTCGGTGGAACCATAGTTTTAATACTTCGTTTAACACGTTTCAAACCGTAAAGGTATAACAAAAATATTCGTAAAATCTAACAATCTAAACGTGGGATGTAAGTCTGTTGGGGCCAACTCCTAAAAGTGGATGTGGCACGCCCCTTGATAATTCAGGAATAGTTAAAAAAGTGGGAGGTGAGTTTGTATGGAGCAGCCCCTGAAATGGAGAAAATACATATTCTTCTCTATATGTGAGGCGTACGTCCATAAGAAGCCACTGTATTAAATTTTAAGTTGATATTTATTTGTACTAAGATATTTCTCGTACAAAATTTCAAATTTAGGCGGTTAGTTTCTATAGCGGCAAAAAGTGTTCTATTTGTATACTCTATTAAACTGCTATAAAAAGAAGTCTATGTGATGACTAGTAACCTGACATCTTAAAAATTAGTGCCCAAAAAAGTCGCAACAATATCCAGACAGACAGAGAGATATGGCTAGATAGTAAAACATAAACGTGGTTGGGTTTGTATAGGATTGTGAAGCGACCACAAATAATAAGTCTCAATATCGAATTTTAAGTTGATATTGACTTAACTGAAGAAATTTTTCGTAAATATGTGAATATGTGAAGCAGACGTTCATAAGAAACCACCACATCGAATTTTAAGCTAATATTCACTTTAACAAATAAGTTTTTCATACAAAACCAAAAAAGTAGGCTATGGGCGAAGGGGCTACCCGAAAAATGGCGGGTACGAGGGGACCTATTTATATTTCGGGACTAGCAAATAATAACAAACATTTTTAAATGAAAATGGCTTTATTGTTTTTCAAAATATTCCCCTTGATGATCAATACACTTTTGTATTCGTTCAAACCATTTGTCATAGCAGTTTTTCCATTCCTCTTGAGCCACCTCCAAAACATGGTTTATGAACGCTTCAACTGCTTCTTCGGCGCTCATGAATCGTTGACCACGCAGTTTACCTTTGATACTCGGGAACAAGAAGAAGTCATTGGGTGCCAAATCAGGACTGTACGGAGGATGTCATTAATTCGATGTTTTGACTGCTGAAAAATGCACTTGTTTGACGAGATGTGTGAGAGCTCGCATTGGCATGATAGACAATGATTCCTCTTGCGGTTGGTTTTACGAATTTCTGCGAAGACTGCCGGCAAACAAATGGTCATGTACCACTCAGAATTGACCGTCCTACGTTGCTCAAACGGAACAAAGGCCACATGACCCATTCGGCCGAAGAAACAGGCGATCATTTGCTTCGCTGTGCTTTTTCCACGAACAACTTTTGTTAGATTTGGCTCGTCTTGGAATACCCACACGGTCGATTGCTGTTTTGTTTCCGGCTCATACGCATATATCCATGATTCGTCACCTGTCACGATTTTATACACGTCTTTTGAAGCACCACGGTCGAACTTTTTAATCATGATAAATTATGGGGTATCCAACGAGAGCAAATTTTTTTTACAGCTAATTGTTCATGCAAAATCGAGTGTATTGAAGTGCAACTAATGTGCAAGTCACTCACTGTAAACAGAACAAAAAGCAATTGTACATCCAAACTTTGTGAGTACGTTTATGCCAAAAAAATGTAAAACTTTATTATAGTGTTACCAGATTTTAGCTTTTGACATTAGTGTTGTCAGTTCCCGAAATATAAATAGCAGCCCTCGTACATAAGAAGCTTCCATACCAATCATTAAATTGATATTGACTAAAACAAAAAAGTTTTTCATACAAAAAGTCAATAGTGGGCGGGGGGTTTGAATGGAGGCTACCCCAAAAAGTGGCCAAGGCGGGTCAATATTGATAACACTGCAATGAAAATTCCAATTTTTTGGATGCGAATAAGATGGGACCTAGTGTTTCCGAATGGATTTTTCGTGCTGAACACGAATCTTCAAAAACTTTCCATCACTTCACGTTTGCGAGAAAATAGGGGTTGAAACCAATAAAAACAGCGTTTTTGGCAGTTTTTGAAAAATCGTGGGGCAAAATCCTGACATGATATTATCAGAAATGAAAGGCTGAAACAAGCTCTTTCCAATAAGCCCTATGCCAATTTTATCGCATGCGCCCTTAGAGTGGGAGGTGTGTTTTTTTTTGAGTAATCTATTTGACAGCAACAAAATAAAGTTAAAGTGCCAATTTACAACAAGATACCATAAAAATTCGACATGCGAACAGACAAACGTAACTAGTTCGACTCGTCTCGTCGAGCTGATCAAGAATATATATACTTTATGGGGTCTGCGATGTGCCTCCTTTTAATACGTTACAAACTTTAAGACAAACTGATAATAACATTTCACACTATGTGAAAAAAATTTAATAATTTAATAAATTTAAATTTTTTACAATTTTTAGGTTATTTTTTATACAACATCAAATCTAGCAAGGCATAGATAAACTTTGCTCAAATCTAACGAAAAAATGTTTTACTGTTCAAATACACTATTAAATTCTGTACCATTCAGTTTCGCTTAAAACTAACTACGTTGGTCCCAATCTTATTCTGATACCATGTAGCAGCCCACAATTCCTTATATGTACAGCAGAGCAGTGGCACTGTGGCACCCGGGACATGAAGCTTTTGCATGAAACGCTGCTAGCAATTATAAATACTAAGGAAGCTGAAACACACACGCACACACATACTGACTCCTGACACATCGTCGTTAATGCACCATTAGGCTTCTGTATATACGAGTATGTGTATATGAATGTATGTGAATGTCTGTGTTTTTTTGTTGCATTTGTTGCTACCACTTGTGCGACATGCAACAAATCACAATAAAATAAAATCAGCACAAATCCAAGTTTTTTCTTTAGGCGCTCCTCCCGAAATATATAAAAAATAAAAATATTCAAATAGAATTGAAATAAAAAAGTGCAAGTAGTCGATTGCGCCAGCCAGTAGCAGCCTGTTGTTCTTATTGTTGTTGCCATTATAGATACTTTATCTTCTTGATATTGTTGGATGGCTGTTTTATTCATTTTTTAGTTATTTCATATATGTACTTGCCGCTGGGCTTAAAACGCGCTTGTCTGCAACATTAAAACTAGCCAGCGTCTCCGAATTTCAGACAGCAACATTTTTTCCTTGAATTCAGAGCATGAGTTCCGCTCCATACAGTAGGTGTTCCACATGTTGTCGTTCATTTTGAGCAGCAACCAGCGGCGTTGGCCAACGCCTTCGTCCTTGCTGTTTCAACTCGTGCGGCGATGCAACACTTCTCTTCTGAGCTGCTACTCTTTTCTTGGTGCTGCTGATGATGCGGTTGTCAGTGCAGTTTAGATTATTTCAGATCCTTCTGCTGCAGATGACCCACATGTATACCGCTTACGGGGGTTACACCACTCCGACTATGATATCTGCACCCTGTACGCAAAAAAAAAAAAGATACTCATTTTTTTTTTTCATATTTATCATGATCGTCAACGTCATTATCACAATCGCCAGGCCAGCACGATCGTTGAGAACAACATTGCATGTTGTTGTTGTCCACTTAAATATGTATCGTTGCTGCTGTTGATTTTGGCAGGTTGTTGTATTGGCATTGCGTGTCTCAAGGTTTTGCGTTGTGTATACCAAAATTATCAATCCATGAATGTATGTATGTATGTATCTTTGTTTGGCTGCAACAGGGAGAGAGACGGACAAAGTGACATACTTGGTGTTTCAGGAAACACAACTTGCTATTATTACCATGTGGTCGAATCTTTAATGTACATACATATAATAAGTTAGTTTGTTATTTTTATTGTAATATTTTGTTGACACTCAATCACAGTGAAAAAGTAAGCAAAACTCATCAACCGCTTGAACTAAAATCCACAAGTAAGCACGTTCAGTTCGATATTTATTAGGCTGAAACAATGGAATGGGAACTAAAGACTCGTCAGACAATCACAATTAATCATGTTTCCTTTGAAACTTACCTCAAAATTAAAAATATTTGTACTAACGTCATAATACTCAGAATTTCGGTAGTAATTTAAAATATTTTCCAAACGTGAACTTTACCTTGACACAACTTATATATACCATGACAGACTGAAGGGTGCATTAATATTAAAATAGAAAATTGTTATATCCCTATTGAAAACCCCGTTATGAAGCACCCGTCTTACCCTATCAAATAGTGTGCACCAATGTTCTCCAACCAATAGAATATGTTCTGATTAAATTATCATATGCCAACTGTGAAGATAAAAATAAAGAATTTTGGTAGTTGAGTTTTTAAAGTATCTAACCATAGTAGTCTTAAGAACGCAAATTTCTCCAATATACTCTTAAAATTTTAGTAACCTTCTTTCGCCTTGTGAGCTGAGTGTGTGTGTGTGTGTGTGTTTCACTTTTCAGTGTATGCGAGTATATCACCCTACGGCAAACTCAACAACAAATCATAAACGACGACGGCACAGAAGCAAATTTTACTGATGAGTTCCAAAAAAAATTTCCATAAGCCTTAAGTGTAACACGGAGCAAACAAGCTGAAGGCAGAGGGAATGTACCTAAGTTGCAACACGCTGCTAAAGAGGCAACAACACAAAGCAGTCAAGATTGCATGCCACAACATCACCTTGAATTCGTCGTAGCTGATGCTGCCACAATACGTTTTGAGTAATACTCATGGCCTCCATTCTAAAAAAAAAAAAAAAAGACATCCAAAGACATTAGTCGAGCACTGCGGCAAAGATATGTATTTCCAACTTCGACGAATTTAACTTTGCTGTACAATGCTACAGAGTGCCACATCATTAGCCACAAAATACGTAAGTAAAACGCAAACTGAAGTGGATCGCACTCAGCTAAGTTGGAAACAAAAAGTCAGTTGCCAACCTCATTGCCGCCATTCACCGCTTGGCATGACAGTGGCAGCATCCAAATTCTGTGCGTATTTGTTCACAATCTAACCTGAGGCAAGGCTTGCGCTGCTAGACGCCTCCTTAGACTCTTCAACTTGGGTCTACTCTGCTCTCGGTTTGGGCTGCTTGGCGTGGTTAACACCCAGTTTTCCAATACACAGAAAAGAAAAGAAAATTCAAAAACCAAATGAAGCTGAGGCAGCAAATGAATGAGATCTGATCCGACGCGATCTGTTTAGTTGTCGTGGCAAAGATGAGGCAGGCTGGCTGGATGGTCGCCACGCCAACATGCTGCAAGGCAGCAACTCGTAAGCGTTTTTGAAGACCTCCAGTGCAGCACGCGATTTATTTCGAACGAAATGGCTCAGAGACACAAACGCAACAGAACAGAACTTCTTGTCTCTGCTTCGCCATAGTTTCGGTATTGGATTCGTGCGTCTCGCAGCAATGGTGAACCCAAAATCAAGTTGTTGTTGTTTACTTGCCGCCACTTCCTTGCTGCAGGGTGTTTCCTTACGGTTCTTCGTAGTTTGTATTAATGATTTCACCGGAATTTCGCGGCCTTCTTAAAAAGTTCAAATTTTACTTGACTTGTATGCGCTAGAAATTTAGTTTCTTTTACCTTGAGTTACCAACTCAAATACTTTTATGAAATCATATTTCATTTTTTCATTCACATATAGAAAATTTTAAACTATGTCGATAGAGAAATATTTCTACAATCACTAGTTGATGATGGTTTTCTAGTAGTTTTTTATGACCAATGGTAGGCGCAAATGCGTAGCCTAGCAAAAATTCAAAAAGGCATGGAAAGGTATTTATAGGCATATTTCAAAAAATTAAAAGCTTGCCCTCAGACCAAGTTATAGTGAGAACAAATGAAAGTAAATGATCGCGATATGCTTGACAATGCTTTTCGTTTACTTCTGTCAAAAATATGTATATAGGATCTGATTGTTTGTGCTCTAGTATGTATGAATGACGCAATTGCACATGTATGTTCATACAAATGTGTACAGAAATAGAAACAGAGAATAATTGTTTCTCTATTCGACCAACTGAAAATAAAGAAACCGAAAGTAACAAAAAATAGAGCATAGTTTCATTTTAATCGCTTACAATATTCTGTTCCGCTTACTACAATTTGTAAATGGCTTAAAACTTGTACGAATACACTGATAGGACAGTAGCAGTGTGGCATTAGACCAAAATGGTCGGCCAGTGACTACTACGACAATACCTGATAGAATTATTGAGAAACAATCACTTCTCATAGATCTAGATGTGACGAAGACAAGTCTAAATAATTGGTGGGAGAATTTCAACTTCAATGTTGTAAAAAATTGTGAAAAATTAAATAGGAACAGAAATAACCACAGAGATAACTTTGGGCTCACCAAGCAAAGAGCTCTGTCGAAGTACAAAAATAAAACCCTATAAGACGCTGATAATCCCGGTCTTGCTGTGTGCTGCAGAAGCGTGAACCCTGACAACATCGGTGACAGCGCCTTTAGGAGTGTTCGAGAGAATAATTGTTCGTAGGATTTTTGGATTATCGGTGACGAGTTTCTGATCCGTATGAACAACAAGTTGTATGAGATGTATGGTGAGATTGACACAGACCAGCGCATAATAATCCAGCGGCTGCATTGGACGTTACTTAATTGTTGGACAACTACGAAGATGGCTACCGTCTGGGATAACTTATGTAAACTTGGTATTGCCAACGATTGGAACCGTCGCGCATGAGACTATAATGACTATTGCGCCTTCATACGTGCGGCCATGAGCGATATACGGTATAATCGCCACATAAATAAGTGAGTAAGTAAGGAAGATAGTGCTTTGTGTGTATGCATAACAATGTGCAATAACATACCGATAGATGGACACTTATAGATCGAATACGATCAAGAATGTATGTATATACTCAGTCGAAAGTATATCAAATTATATTCAGTTTGGAAAGTAAAAAGGCTTTTGTGAGAACCATTTTATTTTTCATTTCATTTTTGTAAATTCAATGCTGTCATACAAATGATTTTTAAATGTGCTTGTAAAAACTTCAACTGATTAGTTACAGAAACAACGACTATCAGCAAAAAAGAACAAATCTTATATTATTTCACACAGTATACCAAATATTCATTTCATTCCATTAATGTTTGTATCGCATGCGTAGGTTTTCAATGACGATTAAGACCCTCATATGTCAACTTAACCCATTCATCATCAGCAACTTTTAGTCTGTATTTGTGTATCTACATATATGTGTAAATGTTGTATAATACATGCATAGGTAATTGTATAACACAGTGAAGATTATACGATTGGAGTAGAACCACTTTTACATATATACAATACCAAGTGCTGATGAGCTCAAATCTAAGTGTCTGCGTTTTAATCTTAAGATGAACAGCAAAAACACTAACGACAACATTATCATTGATATAGAGACAAACTATACTAACTATATACAATACAAACATTTACAAAATCTGTAGATACAAAGTATATACAAATATAGATACAGCATTAACATACAAATATAATGATTTTATAGAAATCAATCCATTAAACAACGACATACAGAGATATTACAGTGTTGACCACGTACTTCAGCGGATGAATTGGTATGGAATGGGACGCATGGACAGCCACAAGAGTTGGAACTTGATGACTTAATTTTCATTTCAAAAACAATAAAAAAAAAATATTTTAAAAAAAATTAAATCATAATAAATGAAGTTTCTTAAGAGCTGTTGTTGAATTGAAATACAGGTGCCAGTGTTTGATGCCAGTCGCATACTCAAATCATCTCAGTGACATACTACAAAGCATGACTTGAACAAGCAGGGGAATGAAAAGGGCCGTTTGCTGTCCCTCTGTCTACGTATTTGACTCTTAACTAATCACTTGCAACACTTCTTTTACATATATATGAGCGTACCATCTCGACTTCGATTTTAACTTTCCTTGTCGCTGTTGCCTTCGGGTGACGCAGCATTTTTCGTTGAGCGCTTGAAGGAATTTCGTTGCATCTTGTTTCGCCGCTTGACTTGTACAACAACAACAAAAATCTCTGTTTTTGTAGTCATAATTATTGTAGCGCCTTGCAGCTTGTCTCACAACATGATAAATCTCTATTTTATTAGCATTTCAAATCCATATATGTATACTACAGAGCAACGAAACGAGCGCACGTGTTGCCTTTTGCTAAATAAGATGTTTTGAAATTGTTTCTAATCCAATTAAAAACACATTTTTCAAATGATTTTTATTATTTGAACTCGATATGCTGAACTTGAAACAGTAGCTTTTCTTGCAATCATAGATCGCTTTTATGAGAGATTATTAACTTATATTGCTACTGTAGATTAAGTTTCGGTAATTAGAGACTGAATTTTATATGCGATAAAAAGAAATATGCTCATTTATTTTGTACTTTATTTTTGAAAGCGGTCTCATTTAATCCATAGCTGCCCACAGCAAGGGCTTAAGATTATTAAAGTCTTAGTTCTACAAAGAGATTTATAAGAGATCCAATATATACCACTGAGCTACATAAGTTTTGCGAATAAGATGGGACTTAGTGTTTCCGAATCATCCTTAGACAAATACACACCCCCCACTCTAAGGGCGCATGCGATTAAATTGGCATAGGGCTTATTTAAAAGGGCTTGTTTCAGCCTTTAATTTCTTATATCACGTCAGGATTTCGCACAACGGTTTTTCAAAAACTACCAAAAACGCTGTTTTTAGGGGTTTCAACCGCTATTTTCTATGTTCGTATTCAGCACTAAAAATCCATTCGGAAACACAAGTTCCCATTTTATTTACATCCAAAAAATTGGAATTGGCAGGGCAATGTAATGTACATTAAAAAAGAATTTTTCTAAAGCAGTTCAGAAAATATAATAAAAACAAAAAATCCACTGGAACGAGCGGTTCAAATATGGTTTAATTAGTGAAGCAGAAGAAAACAATGAATGGGAATCCCAGATTGGACCTCTGTAGAGTATATTTAATAATTCTGAGCAAACTTATAAACACCTACATATACACAGATACAAGGCTTACTATTTATATTGTGAGCTCAATAATAAAAAAACAATAATTTGTCATTGAAAATCACTTTATTGTCTTTCAAAATATTCTTTAGGCGTTGTAACCATTTGTCAAAGCGTTTTTCTATTCGAAGAAGACATCAAATCATTCATGCCAAACCAGGACTGTAATGACCCATTCTGTCGATGTTTTGAGTAATCAAAAATCACTTCAGACATCACACTGTCGTGATATAGAATTATGTGATTTACGCGGTTGGTTTTCCTCCTTTCTTCAAACACTTCTGGCAAACAAATAACGGTGTACCATTCAGAAAAACATTCTCCCGTTCTTTTTCGAAGTTGTTTGAGCGCAAACACTTTTATTGGACTTTGTTCTTAGAGAGTCGGGAGCTGTTTAGTTTCAGGCTCATATGCATAGACACATGATTCGTCATCTATCACAATCTTATACACGTATTTTGAAGCTTCGCCATTGTATTTCCTGAGCATTTGATTGCACCAATCGATACGAACATTTTTTAGAGCTTTTATCAAATGACGGAATTAAACGAGAGTAAATGATCATGCAATATTTTATATATGATTATGGGTACATACTGATGCGCACACGCACTGCGACCAGAGGTTGGTCTATTGTGCATCCATTGTGACCCTATAGGTCCTTGATTTGTGTTAGGAATTTCACAATGTTTTCATGGGGAATATTCCCAATAGTGTGCCTCATAGTGTAATAGAATTACTTTTCCGCTCTATAGTATGACGTTAATTCGATTTTTTTACCAGCTCTAATTTTGTATTTTTTAACATTGCCCTAAAACATAATATTCCGAGTATCGCTATTTTTCACGATCAATGTACTATTGCAAAAATATTTTTAAAAAATGTAATAAAATTAGAAGAAACAATAATTTTAAAGCTTTTATAAATTTTAAAACCTTGCAGAAATCACCAAAATTTAACCTTTGGCGGCATTGATTGAACTGCACTTGAGAATGTCGGCAATTTTTTTTGTTTTGTTTTTTTTTTTTTTTTGTATACAGTTTAGGTTTTGACCAAACTCAACAAGTTCTCACAAAATTCCGTCAAAATGCAATACAACACAGCCAAATAAACAGAATATTACTATATATAGTATTTTGTATACAAATAATTTCGTTAGGATTAACAAAGCAGTCAGTCACTTCAAAGGATATAATGCCTTTTTAAGGCCGAACCCGTTTGCGCCATACAACCATACAAAAAAATCGTTGTCATTGAAAAAAAAAAAATTATTTACAACAAGAAGAAAATCAACGTAACTAAAATCTTAAAATCCAGAAGAAACAGCAGCCGCAGAAATCATTGTCATGATTATTAAAAGAGCCACACGAGGAATCAAATTGGATCTGGTATATACGAGTATATAGTGATCTTGATCAAGAGCTGATCGTTCAAAGGAGCGACAACAAACGCCCCCTTCCGCAACAAATGCCTCAGAAACATCCATCGCACCAAATAAAATGATGTTATTGTAAAAAAGAAAAAAAAAACTGCTGACACAGTCGCAGCAATTAAATCGTATGACTTTGTGTAACGAAATCAATCGAAGAGCAAAGCCAAATGTTCAAGAGCATTAGGGATCATATATTCATAATACATCATAGCTTTCATCTACCCAGTCGTTCGTCATACCATTGCACACGAAATCCAGTGCGTTGTCTTCAAATTGAAGTTCGATAAACGATATTCGACGTCTGCACTCGTTCAACAGGTGAGAAAATAAGTTCACTCTGTCTGAGAATATGCTGATCATGCTATAAAATTTCAATTCATTCATGAATCCTGCCACAACGCCGCCATATATGTACAAGTACGTACTATACGACAAAATAAATATAAATCTTTTAACATTGTTGAAACTCTGCGCGGCTTTGCTGTCCATTTATTTCAACTACTAGCCTGGTCCACTCAGCGCCACCAATAAAAAGGCAACGAAATGTGTAAGTTCACAAGTGCAGATCGTAACTAAAGATGTTTACGCATAGTTTTCCAAGATAATTTCACCAATAAATTGAATTCGACTTCCGTTGAGATTGTTTTCGATCGATAAGCTTCACCCATTCGACTTGAATACTTTTCATGCATCCGTTGCCGTTGTTCGCTAGCTGGCACTCAGATTAAATACGCTTTCAACTCTTCGAATAAGAATTGATTAATGAATGTGTTTTACTGAAAAAAAAATGTAAGCCTTTTAAAGTAAATTGAAAACTTTGTGAATACAGATTGGATTAAAGGAAATACACATATAAAGGGTGTTTTTAGTGCTATAGAACTTTAAATTAAAATATATCACAAGCAAATACAATGAGTAAATGTTTTTTTTTTTTTTTTGTTCGGTTGAAAATTGTATGGCATTGATGATTGCAAATGATTTCGATAATATGGCCGCCATGAGAGTAACTGCATACTGGAGGTCTAATTTTTTTAAATTTTTTTAATCATTTGAGGCCGTATATCACAAAAAGTGTGCTCCATATTGACTTCCAAGGCTGAAATCGTTGCTATCTTGTCCACATAGATCAATAATTTAAAGTATTCAACAGAAAGTATTGCAACGGTGTCATGTCACACGACCTTGCGGGCCAGAAAATGTGCCCATTTCTGGAGATTATGTTGTCGTCAAACTCTTCCCTCAATAAGTCGATAGTTGTTCTAGAAGTTTGGCATATGATGCCATCCTGTTGAAACCAAAGGCCTTCCAGATCATTTTCACGTACTTTTGGAAACATTCAACATGGCTCGATATCGGGTGTCATTGACGGTGACTATTGCATTTTTTTTTTCCCTTTTTAAAGAAGTATGCCACCAGCCCATAAACTCCACCAAAACTTATATTTTTCGAGGTATGTCGGTAGCGGAGTGATCGCCATTTGATTTTCCTAGCTCCCAATGCGGTCATTTTGCTTATAGACAAAGCCACTGAAAAAAAGTGGTAGAAAATTTTACCTCTAGGAAACAGTTTCTTACGCGCGCCTGTGGTCGCCATATGCTAATTTTTCATTAATGTCATAAAATTATGTATGTATGTAAATTTGCAATCGGATTTTCGATAAACTTTTTGAGTATTTTAGCTGTACATAAACATGAATATAACGAAATTAATTTGTTCAACATATTTAATTTTCAATAAATTTAAGTAATATGCATGTATGTAGTTGAAATACTTTAAACACAAGTTTTGAGTACAATTCGGTGTACTTTTCAATCAGTAGAAGTTAGGCTATGTAGATGATCCGTATAGACTTTTTTGACGCTTATCACCTGCCCGAACTCTGAAGAATTTCGAATAATTCTCGAATAAAGTTTGAAAAAACCAAGTCAATCTAGGCATGTCCGTCAATCCGTATGTCTTTCTGAGAGAAAAATTCACCATCTTGAGAATACATAGACAAACCAAACTCAGGGTATAGATTTTCTACGTACTCCACTGCTATAAGAGTAACTTTTAATTTCAGCAAAGTTTTATAGTCGTGTCCTTCCGTCCGTCCGTCCGTATGTCTGTCTGAGAAAATGGTATGTGTCTATAGAAGACTTAAACAAACCAAACTCACGATATGCTACAATAGTAACTTGAAATTTCATAACTCTCAACGGTTTTACCGCAGTGGTAAAAAAACAAATTCAGTTGTTAATTTTTTTAATTGTGTACTAATCCTTGATTCGTCTTAAAAAATGTATAAGCATAATTTGTGAAATAGTTTGTAGGAAGCATAATTTGGGAGATAATATGTACGCAAATCAAGTTTAGAACAAATTTTGGATGCTACATTTACAATACGGCTATATCCTTAAATTTCACGTTTTTAAAAGAAGACGAGCTAAAAAAAATTATTACTTCGATTGTGGACCTATTCGGAGGTTTCCACGCATATTTCAGTATGTTAATGCACCTCTCCAGTCTGCTAGGGATGTATATTCTAGGATACCAAGAAAAAATTTCTCCCTTCTGCAGTGGCTACCATACTCGACAGACATAAACAGAACAGAAAATATATAGGGTCCGATACTACGCAAGGATTTAGAGTCGAGTAAAATATACTCTTGCAGGCCGGTGCAGAAAATAACTATTAATGGAACATAATTGATTGTATTGAGATTTTGTATAATTCCACTCAAAAGTATGATTATCCCAAACCTGAAGTGTACAACATATTATTCCAAAATCATAAATTTGAAACGATTTTGTGGGAGGGTGTTGCTATTCAAGCGAAACCGAAGCTTGCTCTTCTTATTCGGCAACGCTGACACATCTACTCGTCTTGACGAACTGATCAAGAATATATATTATGGTAGTCCCAGATGTACCTGTGCTGAAGTCGGATGGTGTTTGCAGTTTTTAAACAAGTTTGTTTCTGGCAAGTACCATCTATTATTAACTACTGTTGAATTTTGAGCAATCTGCATTATTAAGTTTGTGTTTGACAGCCATTAGTGCGGGCATGCAAGGCAGAAAGATGAACAGTAAGTAAGTACCTGCCAAAATTGACCTCAAATGCAATCGTTTTACAACTTCAAAGTAGTGTTTGGCGTTGGTGAACCACAATATGGTCAAGTTTTTGCACAGTTTCATGACCATTTATAAAACATGAATCCATCGCAACACTTCAGAAGCCAATCAGTAGTCGAAGCAATGTGTTCCTCTGGCCGCATCTGATAGTTGTCCATCTGAATGTATATGGGATACCTGACGCCTCCTATTGGACATTAGAAACTGAAAGTCAGCCGTAGTAATACACAATTTAAGGTATACAAATTTCATAAATTTGTTCCCGTTAAAGTTGACTCCAAAGTTTATATTAGTAATACTATACTAGTTACTCAATAATATTGTACATATCTAAAACAATTAATCGAGGACTCTAGCCATAAAGTAATTGTAATCGATCGGACCATTTTTGCATAAAATTATTTAAAAAAAAGGTTTTTATCACTAAATGATACCAATTATTTATTAAAGCAAAATGAAGTCAGATAACTTACGTTCTCATAGCTAACTTTTCTAACAACATATAACAATACGTATCTACGGATATGCAGTTGAAATGAACGCTGTGTATCGGTATTCTTGTTCTATTTCTTGCAACCATTTTCGAAAATGTTAATGTGTGTTTATAATATTCAATTGACAAAAATTACTAATTAAGCTTTATTTCAGGTCGAGCCTGTGACATTTAAATTGACAAATGCACGCTGTGAATCTCTCAACAAATTTTGGGTTGCTATAAACGAGTGCGACCTAAAAATCGAAATATAACTTTGTTAAATATAAGATTGAATTTGTTTATCCTGCCAACAATGTCGATGTACATATAGAGGTCCAGAAGAAAGCAAACGGCTATAAACCGTTTTTAGTAAATAAAACTGTTGACGCTAGTGAATTTATGCGACGTAACAATAATCCGTTAGTAAAGTTCATATTCTCATTCTTCAAGGAAGTATCAACTATAAACCACTCATGTCCTTATGAAGTAATATTTTGAATAGTTTTCTTTTCTTTATATATAATTTTTTTTTTTAGGGTGAACAGATTTTAAAAGACTTCCATCCTAAACTGGAACTATTAAATAATTTGCCATTACCGAGTGGTGACAATGTGATTTTGTTGAAGTAGTTTTTCGAAAAGAAACCAAGTTTTTTTTTCAAATGTTTATTTTACGTTTGTTGATCTTATTAATATGTAACTGTAGCTATACGTATTGTAAGTATTTTCCGTTATACTTTTAGTATTTAAAATAAAATACAGAATGTAGGAGTTATGTACATCAATAATAAACTTGTGTTTAGCTAAGTCAAAACAGAGTTTTTAATGCATTATGAAAATCCCATAACATAAATATCTTTATTCGTGAACACTCTGCATCTATATTTCAATCTGTGTGTCCAATGCGAAAAGTCTCCCAGTTTATTACTCGCCCTATTAGCTTGATACTCGGTACGGAATTCATATGTGTGGAAATACTGTCGCCACAATCATTATATATCCCATATAATGCCACCGAATACCATCCTAAAAAAAAAAACAAAAAAATAAAAACCATTTTTTCTTTTTTAGCAGTTTTATAAAAAATTCAATCATATTTTGTCTTAAAATCAAGCCCTGTAGAGTTTGAAGTGGATTGAATTTAAACTCCATTCTTGAACCAAGAAATTGTACTTGGTTTAAGAAAATCCGTACTCACCATACTTTTGCTACAGATATCGATCAATTCAAGTACGGACTTTTTGTATCACTATACGCTTACTTACGTAGCTGAAACTGCGAGAGTAACTTTTGACAGTTCGAATAATTCTGGGAAATTTTTTGAATAATCTAACAATATAGTTTGTATGGTATCATCAATTTTTTGTTTTTCTTTGAATATTATGCATGAGTACACTAAGCATAAGTAAATATTTTTCTTATCGTTTCATAAATACTCGAAATTCATAAAAAGTCTAAATATCCAAGTTTGTTGGCGTTAGATAAACAGCTAGACAGACGGACTTAGTTTTTACATCATGGTCATATTTTAACATAGTCATGCCATTATTGCCAATCTAGTATGTTTATAAATTTAGACTATTCAGTTTTCGCAATGCATAAAACAGGATATGACAAAATGGTAGATTCTCACAATTACAGCTAAATATATCGAAGTCCTGAGGACTATACTTTTACTTTTCATAAAGACTCCACATATTTCAAGCAAAAAGTTATTAAAATTTTATTACAATTAAACTTTTCGAACAATTTAGTATGAAATTTTCGCAAATGCTTTTTGCATAAATTGCAGTATGTATGTATGTATGTATGTATGTATGTATGTATGTATGTATGTATGTAAGTATTCGCAGTATGCATTGGACATGTGCCACTATTCTCAGCTCTTTTTAAGTTTTGAGACACATAAGAACATTTTTGCATATATTTTGTCATTTTTACAATAACATCGTTCTCAAGTTTTTGTATACCAATTGCTTTGTACTGCGTGCGAAAAATCGTTGCCAACTTCATGTTGGCGTTCTAGACAATTCAACGAAGCTCAATTGAATTGTTTCTACGCACTTGGTTGCGCAATAAAACTGTAGCATGAAATAATTGCTACGAAGCTCATAGCAAAAGAAAACACTTAATATGCACCTACCATATAGACAGATAGACAGATTCATATGAATATCTTGATTTCGATGCTGCGAAATAATGAAGAAAGAAATTATTTATAATAATGAAATAAAGCAAGAACTAACGTTTTGTATTTTTCGATTTGTTCTCAAGATTTAAGTATATAAAAAAGTTTATTGTTTGCAAAATGTTCCCATCGTTCGAATTTTGGTCGAATCATGCTCTTCGATGCCGCAAGTTATTTTGTGGGCAGTTTGAAATCTGCCGATATAATTCTCTTCACCGAACAGCAGAGCTAAAAAACTTTAACTGTTAACTGTTAGATACTTAGAATTCGGATCAAATAATTAATAAGTACCTAGTATATATGCGACAACACTTTCAACGCAAGATAAACAAAAATACTGCAGTCAAATTAAAAACACCAAAAGCGAAAGGTCAATTCTAACAAAGAACAGAGTTGTACACACAAAGAACACAAACAAAATAATGTTCGGTGCAGCCGAATTTTAAATGCCGTTCACGTGATTTTTTATCAAAGTGTATCCCAAAAAACAAAAATGTTTCTATACTGCTATTTTTTAATAACAGATATTTAAAACAACTATTGCTATTTAAATAAGGAAAAGCATTTCATGTTGCTCTTTCATGTTAAATAGTACTAGAGTTCACCCAGTGGTTGAAATTCGACCTTTTGTCTTTTAATTACCCAACAATAAAAATATCCATAATACAGGATTGTACAGAAAATGCTTTCGCCCCTAAATCAACGCTGTCCAGCCAGGGGTTTTGGCATTCAGAGCTTTGAGTTTGCTTTCTAGATTTTTGTTAATACCTTTTGTTAATATTTTGTTTATAACTTTTAATTTAGCTTTGGCTTTATTAAGAATTTGATCTGTGAGTTAAGTTTCTAGGCAGTTGTGTCTTTTAATTAGAGAGAGAATTTTGCTTTTTTTGTTTAATGATTACCAGTTTGGCCAGTGGTTCTGGTGGTTGAAAAACTTTTAGTTTTAGTTTTTTACGTTTTTTTTTCTATTACGTTACTTATTATTTCATTAAAGAGAGCGGGAATAAGTGAGCATTTATTTGCAATAATTGGTGCGCAGTTATGCAAATAACTAATGCACAGTAACAAAAGAGTTTTTGTTGGTGTAACAATTCTCTCTCTTTTTTGTTTCAAATCTTTTATTTGATTCCTCTTCTTTTAAAATTTTACCAACTAAAATACTATCAAAACCGCACTTAACTGACTTAATGTTGGCAAGTGCGCCCCCAATAGTTTCCCTAGTCTTCCAACTGAAACCAAAGGAACGAAAGTAACAAAAAGAAACAAAAAAGGTAGCAGCTATAGCAAATTGAGAGAGCTGAGAGAGAGAGAGAGAGAGAGCGATTCTTTGTGATTGGCCAAGGGATATACCTAGTTTTATACCATTCGTCCGTGCTCCTCTTTATATTCTTTCCAACAAAAGAAAAATCAAGCGAATATGTTGTGTTTAAGAGGGTAAGAAAGGGTGTGAATGATTTGCGATTGCTTCGAGTTTGCTTAGTTCTTTTCGAATGCTAAATAGCAGTCTTCTGATGTAGCAGTTCCAAACTGCTATTTTTCAGTAACAGTGAAAAATAGCAGTGATGTGGAATATCGGTCACCGCTTATTATGTACTACTAATCTGGATCATAGATTTGTATGGTGGCTATACGCTATATACGTTTGTTCTGAATCAACGTTGGATTTAGTTTAGAAAAATATATCTATTTTTTTGTAGTAAAAATTTTCTTATACCATATATATACTTTTTAAAAGCATATACATTTATCAAATAATCATCCCAAATAACAAAAAAGAATCTCTACAATATGTAGTGGACATGGCATGACAAATTTTTACTATATCTGCATGCAATTATAAGAAGTGTTCATACCAAGTTTCTGCTCGAAATATATAGAACTAAGCGAATAAATTACAATACCAGATAGAAAAATACAGCGCCTACTTGAATGAGTTACAAAACTTCCAACAAACTGATATTACCCTTTTCAAAATATGTGTGAAGAACATTTGAAATAAATAGTTGTAACAGTAGAAATGCGTAGTAGTTCCACATAAGTAGAAGTGAAGGACAACGCGCATCATGAACAAAACGTAGCTAAAACCCTTTTGCAAAAATAAACAACATTTTTTTGCGGATTTCACGCCAGGATATACATTTGAGAGTGTTCGGTAGAGTAAGCAATAAAGCGTTAGAGCATATAGCGTGACAAAAATATAGGCAACAGATCCTATTAAGGTGCGCTGCAAAGATGATGATGAATCGGTAGACTGGCGCCAGTCTGCTATTCCGAGTCGAGAGTATACCCGCCTGCCTGCATACACTTGAACTGCATAGAAAGGGATTAGGGCGTTGTAGGAATTAATCCAGTTTTGCTTAAGTTTTCTATTATCATTGTTGTTGTTAGCTTGTTTCGGACTTAGTGTTGTGTTGTTCACTCAACAACAGGTAGCATTCTTTTTATTCTTTGTATACTTAGTAGAAAAATTTTGGTCAAGACTATGAGAAATAAAAGAAATAGTAAATAAATAAATAAATTAAAAGTATTTCTCTTAAAGTTATATCCCTTGAGGCACAATCATTAAATTGTATGCTTGTAGTACATTAAATTAAACATTAAATTACAATTTAATTGTGTTGATTTGTGAACTTAATAATGGTGAGGGTGAAAGTAGTGGGAGGTGGGGTTGAAACAGAGAGGTGGGGTTGTGCTCTGAATTAAAGCTCAAGAAGGTGACGACGTTTAAGTCTTCTGGTGGATACGTTGTTGTCTCATTGATTTATCACCAGATGGTTTGGGTCATCATACAACTTCTGCGCATACAGCGCATTCCAAGATCGTTGTGGATGTTGTTATTGTCAATGAAGAATTATACGTTTGAGATCGTCCTCAGCGCTTTGCTCTAAAATCTTTATAGAATTTCTATGTTCGAATCACTTGAGACCAATAGGTTCAGGTGGCCTTGTAGAGAAAGATGTTGTTACGTATCTTTAGTTTTGATTGACGACCCAAAAGCCAGTTCTTTTGTGGGATGTTTTTCTTAGTCGCCATGTGAAGGTGCCATGTGAGCCGCATATTTCAACTCCAGGTATTTGATATAAACGCACGATGGGATTATTAACAAATTTAGTTTGACAGGAGGGCAGTTACTTTTTCTGATTTAACCATAATAATCCATATACGGAGCCATAAACCAAGTGCTTTCAGCTGGTAACTTACTTGAAGCATAGAAAGGATTGCTTGAGACTATTAAAAAACAAAGTGTTTTGGTCGGAAATGATTAGCATGAATGCTGTAACTATAGTATCGAGAATGGGACCCAAAACACTGCCTTCTGTGACTCCTGCTCTCATCTGTCTTATTGTATATAGGTATCATCCTGCCTGCTATGTAGAACCATAGGAGTAGGTAGAATAGTGTGTGCAGCCATAACATCAACTTGTAGAGAAAACCAGGATGCCAGACTCTGTCGAATGCCTGCATGACGTCTAACATAAATGCACAGCAATTCTGTATTTTCTCGAAGCCCACTACGATTCTAACCGATGACATTGTTCTGGAGTACCGTGGCAAGAGCTGAATATATATTGATGATCGGGGGTCAGTCCAGCGTCGTTCAGTATTGAAAGTTACCTATGCGAAAAAACTCTCTTAAGTATTTTAGAGAATACCGACAATAAGCTGATCTAACGATAAGAAGCGATGTTGTTTTGGTGCTTGCCTGGTTTATGAATGCTGGCGTAGTATGGAGACTTGGATGGCATTTTGAACAGGTGTTGCCTTTTGAGGTATTTTGTGACTTTCCATAGACTGTAGCAGGGATGATTTGGCTCAGTTTCGTCTAAGCACACTTTGAGCGATTGTTCACGCAGGCTGTAGACCGACCTGTTCAACGCAGCTTTATCTATAGTGTTCCGACTGATATAGCCAACTCTACTTAGACGCCATTTGTCCGCAATATTTTGTGCAACATCGAATGACTACAGTTGAAGATACCTATTGGGTCTTCTTTAATTGACTTGCGTTAATTGAGCAACTCCAGTGTTTCAGTGTAGTAAATATGACAAGGCTGTCAAACAATATTATGCTGAAATTTCTTAATTTTCGATTAAATTAATGTGTAAAATACGCAGCAATACAAGAGTTTTTATGATTCTCACAAAAATAAATCTTACAGCTGACTTCATACTTCAATTTTATTTGCATTTAATAATCATAATTAATTTGAATAACAAAAGACACCGACAGATACATTAAAGAAATGCGGAAGAAACCACACACAGCACAACGCATTGGATCGTAGCGCCGTTTGAACTCTGACACACGCCCTCGTTGCATAAAAGGAACGCATCCGTTCGTTTGGTTTGGTCGTCGATTTTTCTACCGGTTATAGTTTGTCTCCCCTATAGAGCGTACTTGGCGTCTTTGAGCCATTGTTTGGTTCGTTTTGCATTTAGACACGCAATCCAACAAGTGTTTCTTCATTCGGTTCAGCAATGACTGCGTGCGGCTGCGAGTAACATGCGAGTTTATTGTCGATCTCATAGATACAATCGCATGGACGTTGAATGTTGGATTTAGCTAAATATGCTTTTGAAAGAATATAAGATTGCGTTTAAGGCATGTAGATATAAGCCACAATAGTATAACAACAACAATGACAGCAGCTCAAACAAAATGTCGCCGCTACCACAACTATGGCGGCGGTTTCTCGGACTTCAACCGCTCGTATGACTGACAAACTGCCAGTCGCTTTGACTAGTACTGACTATCTGACAGTCGTTCATGTATCTAACTATGTATCTATCTTAAAAAAGACAACAACTTGCTTTTATATACATATATATTGTTGTTGTTGTTGTTGTTATTGTTGCTGTTACTCTTCTGCAAGATTGTCTCACCGCTCAGTCCGCTTTGGGTTGCATTGCTGTTGGCTAGCGTGTTGTTGGCGGCAAAAGTGGCCCCTATTATTATAGCTGTCGTCTTAACTGAAATTGGGCAGCACGGATGCGCTTGTATGTTGTTGTTTTTGTTGTAGCGAGCGTTTTCGCTGCGATCGTGATCGCTTCTATACCTAGGCCAGTCCAAAAAAAAAAAAAAAAACGCTAAGCAAACTAATACACAATGGGGGAAGAAAACGAAAGGTTCGGTTAAACTACTCCTTTAATACACTTCACAAACCTCAATTCATTTTGAATAATTGTATCTTAGTGAGGTGCTGTCAGAGGCGTGTCGACATTTATCGGTTTTATCTGCAAATTTTCGGAATAATGTTGGTTACATTATTTTTTCGCCAAAAGCTGCCAATAAACTTTTCTACGCCATTTTTTCAGTTAAATTTACTTCTACAAATCTTTAAACCTTTTTATAAATAGTACCTACGCTTGGATGTCTGCTTATTTTCAGAATCATTACACATTTAGCAATCTATTGAAAAGTTTTTCTGAAACTTTACACAGGACCTTTTTTAAGGTGAAGATGAATGGAAATGAGTTGTAGCATTATTTACTTGTCACAAACTAGTTCCCTATGTTACCGATTTGAAAAAGAGTGTGGCGACTTTCAAGCAAACCTACAAAGTTAAATTTGATATACCCTTAATAACAGAGCCTATTCAATACAAAAACTCATATTCGAGTGGTGGATTTGCATGTCTATGCCCAAGGTGCAGTATAACCAATAAGAATTTCAGCGCATAACTTTCCGCATCTACGCTTTATATTTTATTGGATTTCCAATATGTTGCAAACTATCCAATAAAATCATAATACTTATTCACATTTTTTATACAATCTGTATACAAAGATTCAAAGTAAAATTTTTCTTTTTGGTAAAAAATTGATTTACGACTTCCGGTGGTAATGAAAATTCACTTCATTCATACTTTGTTTGTAGGTTTTCTTTCACTGCTCCTCAAAAATATTTTTTTTTTTTTTGTTTTCATAATTTTACGTTTAGCTACTTCATTTTGTGGTTTTTGCTCAGCTCTAAAAATTCAAAATTTTATAGACACTCATTTAAAGCGATTATTTAGCAATATTTATCAGCAATGCGGTTCGAAATTTATTACAATAACCATTTCGTTTGACTTAAGTCGTTGGGTTAGTGGCGAAATTTATTGCCCAGAAAGTGAATCATTTAAGTTAATGACGAACGAACGTGGTTCATCAAAATCACTCCACGACGCCCGAGAGTAGCAGAAACGAGCTTAGTAAGACAAGTAGCCGTGATTGATAACTCGCTGATTGAGTTATGACCGTAAGTGAATTTGTTTCAGTTTTAGCGTCTTCGCTCTTTCAATTTTAAATCGTTCTTATTGGCGTTTTTTCTTTTGTTGCTGACGCCATTATAATTATTTCGAAAGGTGACATGGCGCATTCAATGAAATCCCCGTAGAGTGCAATATATTTAATACTAAAGGGTTAAGAAGTTGTCTCAAATAATATTCAATTTCTTGTGCCGCCAACATACGCTTAGTATTGAAGTTTCGATAAAAGTCTATGGCAAAGGTGTAGAACTGTCATACAAGAGATGTTCAAACAAACATTTCATTATTATAAAAGTTATTTATATAAGGATTTTAATTCGCGTAAATAAACTCTAGTTAGACTATGGTATTACTTACGTTAACATTTGTTACCCGATTTCGTTGAAGTTTCAATGAATATTATTCTTTGAATTTCAATGCAATATGATGAATCGCTACAAGAATAATAGTAGTGTGAACAGGACATTAATGTTGACAAATATATGAGTGTCGCATTTGCTTTATATAATATGTCCCATTGGGTTTGTCACTGCAAATTTACGAATATCTAATGGAATTCTGTCTTCTGCTAAGTAGTTTCTCCATTGTAAGAATGCCTCAAGTTTGGGAGTAACTTGACAAATAATCAAACACTTGAGCAACTTTAGGTTTTAATGATTGCATATGAATATACTGATTGTATAAGTTCTTTCGTTATACAATTAGCTGCCAACAAGCCTTTGGCAAATATTCTTTATCTCTCACTCTTTAAGTAAAGGGGGAACCAACTTTTGTTACCCAAAAACACGTAAGATTCAAAAGTATTTAAGGCGTAGAATCGAAAAATGCCAACTATTTTTTTCATTCGAATCTTTTTCGACATACCCAGAAAAAACTTTTTGATACTTCTTTTATTTATTTACACATCTCTTCATTTCATCATTTCCACCAGGACATCGCCTTTGGGACGAAGGTATGATGTCTGAATATTGCTGGATGCAAATTCGTGTAGATTCCACGGACTACAAGGATGATGCTACCATTTTACATTAATTTTGTGAATAATTTCTAATAAAACAAGAAAAATCGGTAAATTCGAGTGAATTAGAGTAAATCGAACCTTTAATGCCGTTGACACAAAATTTCAAATCATTTTGTAAAAAATAAACGTATATGGCGAGTTTTTACTGGGACTACGCAAAAAAATGGACGGGACACGCCCATTTGTATATGTATGTGAAGCGGCCGTTCATTCTAAAAGTGCGCAGCAACTATCAGACGGCCATGCCTAGATCGACTCATCTTGTGAAGCTTTCCAAGAATACATATACTTTATGGGATCTACATTGCCTTCTTTTAATACGTTAGAAACTTTAAGACAAACTGATAATATCATTTCACAATATGCATGAATGGTATGAAAAGTGAACATTTTTGGAACCCTAAATACATAGAAAAGTTTATGAGAAACCAGTTTTTTTTTTTTTTGTTCAGCGTTCAAAAAATATAGGATACGCAATTCGCAGGGAGCGACCTTTACTAATTTAATGTGATCTCGAAATTTTATAAAATGCGTACCCGGCGTGCGTTGTTACGACCCGTATTGATTTTCTACTATATTTGGCGTGGCACACTTTTTACACAGTGAATCTTATTTTTTCCTGTTTCCTTTGCAAATGTACCATATCTCATTCATCACAAATTTTCCTAGTTCCCTTTACATATACATAAAACTACAGTACCGCTAATGCAATGAGTCAATCCGCCAATTTTGTTGTCAATTCGGATTACTATGAATTTCATGGTACTTATACTCTTCATACAGAGGGTGAATAGTATTATGATTTAGTCGCAATGTTTGCAACGCCTTAAAGAAACCATCGGAGACCCCGCAAAGTATATATATTCGTGATCAGCTTGACAAGACGAATCGATCTGGACATGTCCGTCTGTCTGTGCATTCCTGTCCACCGTATTCCCTCAATTTTCGAAATAATGCAGTAAGTAATACAGCAAAATTTACCACAATGTGAAAACGGGAACACATACAAAATCAATAAAATCAAAGCAGATACATACTCGTATATTTTTTATATTTGTAAGTTTCGAAAATTGGGCACATGAGCTGCAGTATAGAGAAGAAGATTTGGCAGAAAGCGCCAAAAACACATTATAGCGGTTTTTTGAACGCCAACGTCGTTTAGTTTATTTAATTTTTTTTTTTTTCATATACTGCAGCGGAGAAAATGAAACAAATCATTAGCGTGAATTTATTTCAGACGGCGGTGTTTTATGATTTGTGGCTCCAGTTCGCATTAAATATTGTCAGGTCGACGAACAAACAGTCAGTCAGACAAACCAACGACAACCGATATAATAGAAGCGGCAAAGGGTGCGCAAGTTGAGACCAAACATGATGGAAGCCGTTGGCGTTAAAGCGGCAAATCAAACTGGAGTTAAGAAATTGGCAAATTGGCCTGGTCAGTCAGTTTGGCTAAGTTTTGGCGGTAGAACTTAAAAAGTTTTATTTCTAAAAAAAGAAGAAAAAAAACGATATAAAATATAAAAATGAAATTTGCAAAGAAAACGGAAAAATATTATAAAATACTAAAACTGCCAAATAAAAAAATAAGACAAAAAATAATAATAAACAATATAGTAGTAGAAGTTATGGAGGCCGCGGAGGCTCTAGAACTATGCGTGCCATAGCGCCGCAGGCGTTTTAGTTTGAAGTCTGTTGCCACTGCTGCTGTTGATGCGTTCCCCTTTCGCTTGACTTCACTGTGGTTCTTGTTGTTGTTGTTGTTGTTGTTGTTGAGTTTATGTTGGTCAAAACATAAACGCTCTTGGTGATAATGTCAGGTTTCGTTTGGGGTTTTATCTTTCTTTTTTTTGCTTTTTTATTGCTAGTTGTTCAACTTTTGAAGCACCGATTATACCAGACGCCGCTCGTTGGCAGCTGACGCAGTTGTCAAAAGTCAATCATTCCATAAGCAAATTCGAAAAAAGAACATCGCAAAAATTATGTACATATGTCAGAATTTATGATTTTTATTGTTGCAATACATAGGAGTATAAAGGTCTGTTTCAATTCTGGCTTTCGATTTTTTGCGCAAGTTTATTATGTTATCTTTAAACTCAATGAAATATAAAAAATCTGATTAGGCATTTACTACAATCACAATTCGCATAACGAAAATTGAAATATTTTTATAGTGTATCTAGTATTTATGTGAGCATTGAGCAGTAAACATAGAAAATCGTTATCAAATAACTATTTATGAATTATAAGTTAAGTTTTAAGTGAATATTTAGCTTGTAAAAACGATGATATTGAGAGACAGAAAAACAGAGCCACATCAGACATAGCAACAAACACAGGAGAGTGACGTTTGCAAAACTTTCTTTGTTTGCCGTTATTATATTAGTGCGAGGCGTGATCGATGATAAGAGGAGAAAGGGAATGAGAGAGTAGCAGCATACATTGATTCTTCTTGTGATTAGTTCGTGTTGCCATATTGGCACAAAGTACTACTTTATATAAAAAAAAATAGAAACTAGCTTTTACACTTTTTTAGAGTTATTTGGGTGCACTGAACACGAAAAACATACTGATGTTTTTCATTTGGAACACACTCTTATATAATGGAATTTTTTTGGTTTTCGTTGTTTGATTTTACTTAAACCACAGTGATCGATATATCGCTAGAAAGGTAATTAATATTCCCTCAAACGGTACATTTTAATAATCAACTATAACAGATGAAATTAGTTTAAAGGTTTACTTAATGATGTTCTCGTAGATTGACGTGATAAATGCACAACTCGGAGCTTTTTTTATGTAGGTATTTCTTTACTAAAGTTAACTCACGCCAGAAATTTGCGCAGCAGATGGTATTCTTGGCTTAAATGAGGATATATCTCTCGAGTAATTAAAGTTGAATTTCCGTACGGCACTTTTTGTTGAGGTAAGACACCAGTTGCAAGTTATAAAATCATCGATATCATCTGCAGTAGTCGATTCAGCAACTCGAAAAACAAAAATATGTTTTCGAGAAGCAACTATAGATAACGTTTGGTTTTTGTTCGACTATTGATATTCAGATTTGTGTTGTAGGAGACATTACCCCAGTAGCAGGAACGGCAGTTCTTATTAGTGAAGGTGACGATCCAGATACTACAGCATTGTATCCAGGAATGGTGTAAACATGCAGCGACTCGTGTTGCAATACTGTAGTATCATGTGTATGTATTGACAGCAGTGGTAACTTCATTATGAGCTGAAGAATCACCATTGTCAGCGGAAGACTCACCACTGGTTAATGCAAAAAGTTGAGAGTGTGTGCTCAACCTATGTTGAAGGTGCCTGGGCACCTCTGAACTATACCGCAAGTTTAGTTTCTCTAAGTCTTCTCTAGTCAGAGAACTTTTCTCTGCAACAGACATACAGATGGACATGGTTGTATCGATTCATTTGTTGCGCTGATCAGGAATAAACATTGTGATTTTTTCAGAGGCTTAAAACTTTAAAATAAAATAAAATAAAATAAAATAAAATAAAATAAAATAAAATAAAATAAAATAAAATAAAATAAAATAAAATAAAATAAAATAAAATAAAATAAAATAAAGTAAAATAAAATAAAATAAAATAAAATAAAATAAAATAAAATAAAATAAAATAAAATAAAATAAAATAAAATAAATTAAAATAAAATAAAATAAAATAAAGTAAAATAAAATAAAATAAAATAAAATAAAATAAAATAAAATAAAATAAAATAAAATAAAATGAAACAAAATGAAATAAAATAAAATAAAATAAAATGAAACAAAAGAAAATAAAATAAAAGAAAAGAAAACACATACTTACAAAAACTAAATGTGACATTTTTTTTTTTTATTCCGCCATGGCGTTAATGATGAAAGGCGGTTTCGAACTTATGGCCGCCACGGGAACGTCTGATGAACTTTATTCTGGAGGTCCAACTTTCCACCACTTTCTGAATCAGCTCTAATTTGGCTTCCAAGGTTGAAATCGATGCTGCCTGGTCCACATAGACCAACAACTTTAAGAATCCCCACTGAAATCAGTCCAACGTTGTCAGACCACACGTTGTTGGGGACCAGATCCATTTCTGGATATTATGTTCTCGTCAAAATCACCACTAGATTTTTATCGTATATCGTTTCAATTTTATCTATTGGCAAAGCCATTGAACAAAATCTTTGCTGAACAAAATCAATCAAACGAAATCAACTTTCATCCATTCAATCTAAACTATTTGTAATTGAAGTCTTTGCACGAATATTTGCCAATAAATGATGTATGCAAATATGCAATCGGCTTTTTGTTAAACGATAAAATTTTTGTATGTAGCCACATTAAAAACTTACCTGTTCAAATACACTCTGTATTATTATTATTATTATTATTCACATGTACAATATATTTTTTCCGTTTCTATATTTATAAGTCAAAGCGCTTATAATTCAAAAGTAAACCGCAACATTAAAAAGAACTCATTTTCGCATACCTACTAATAACATTATCCACACATTGTCGAATAGTAAACACCTTTTTAAGACAAAGCCAAAAGTATAGAACAATAACTCATAATAATGGGAAATCTATGCTTACACATGAAATTCTGTTAAAACAAATTATGAAAGATACTTAAGATGGCTGAACAAACGATCAGCATCAGGTCAGGGAGCAAGTATTGCAGCAGAATTGAGCAATACAAAAGCAATAAATTCAAACACAGAAAAATCTAAAGAAAAAAACAAATTTCATAATGCCGCTTGACACATTGTACATTGAGGGCGTTGTCACGCAGAATTGCAGGATCACACGCAAGCGCACAAAGGACACTCGTTGCTGCGGTCAGCTAAAACAAAATACAAATGAAAGATTCAACGCTTTATGTGGTCCCGATTAAGTCTAAGTCAGTTGACCTGCTGCTACATTGGCTTAAAGGCCGGGAGAGAGAGTGAGTGAGAACCGCGGGCGGCGCCCTTTGTCGGAACCAGTGAAAGGAGCAAAGTGCTTCGATTTGATCTGCTCCGCTGCGCGTTTATTAACTGTTGACACTGTACGCAAAGCGGGGGGTTTAAGCGCGGAAAACTAAGAATTTATATACGAAAATATTTGGGAAATTAAATCATTGGCGCTGACAGATTTATAGCCGACGCAGGCGTGTGGGTTTGTTTTATGCATAGTATAATGTATATACTTTTGAGGGCATAACCAATGTATGGGTTAGACATGACCAAGTAGTCTATTGTTTGAAGTGGAGAAGATGTGCCAGGCATTTTTAAATTTCAGCAACAACAACAGCAACAAAAGTAGTTAGAAAACAACAATTTCCAATTATGTGCAATTTGTTTAGTAATTTGTTTTTTTTTTTTCTTTTCAGGTTTTTTCTATTGCACGCATACTTGGTCAAATAAATTGACAAATGCTGATTTTTCATTTGTTTCGTTACGCGATTTTGAATTGGTTTTTGTGCTATTTTTTTTTTTTCTGAATTAATAAATTGAGCACAATTTGCCGCTAGCATCAAACTGAGGGACAAATTCACATTATCTGCGTATAGATATTTCTAAAACTGTTGAATGGCATCTTATTATTGTATGGAATTCGAACTTTTTGTTTACATAAACTGTGAATGTCGAGTATTTTCAACAACTGCATACTTGTGAGGGAATCTACAATCTCTTAGGTAACCCTTTCGACATCTCCGCCCAAACGACAGCAACAATAACTAAGTAAATAGTATCTACAACATTCTATAGCAGCAACAACTTGAATAAATGAATAATTGCCCATTGAAAACTGGAAATGCACAAATGATATACGCCATTTTTCATTTTTTTCAAGTAACCGTTGAAAAAAAAAAACAATAGATAGAAAATCCAAGCCATTGTTAAGCGGAGATTTCAATACAGTTGCGCATTTTTCAAACAAATAAATTCTATTTTTTAGTAGTGAATATAAAAAATAAAAAAATTATAAATAAATAAAAAAAAATATTGCAATTATTTTAATTGTTCTTGCTTTTCGACTTGTGTGGTTTTTATTTATTTATTATTCTTTCTCTATATACATATGTATATTGCTATTTCATAACCATTCTAATCACTCATAGTTTATATGCCAAACACGTCGCAGTCAGTCGTATTTCATTTGTCAGATTTAAAATATGTATTTGTAGTAGAAAAGATATTCATAGCGGAGATATCTCAGGGGGAAACCCATTGCACAGTTGACAATCAAAGATCAATGATTGATAGATTGACATACATACTCGTAGATGACTTGAGTCATTTAAAGGGTGCAACAAAAGAAAAAAAACCAAGTAAGAACGCTACAGTCAAGCTTGTCCCACAATTGAATAAAACCAAGAAAAACAACAACAAAATATCGTTTTTTTTTCAGTGCAACCGAAGTTCTATACGAGTACCATTCGCACGAAATTGTAAATCGTATAGCAACTACTAGTATATAGACCAATCCAATATAAAAATCTTTGTTTTGGACCGTGGGTTTGTATGGGTTTACCATGATATTTGTGTGAAACGTCTGTCCATAAGAAGCTACCAAATCCATTTTAAAGTTGCTATGGACGCGGTAATGAAATAGTTCCTCACACCTAGTATCTAAGACACCATATTCATTTTAAAGTTGTTTGTATGAAAGATATCCTGTGGCATATAGATTTCATAAACTAGATCAGCGTATGGATAAATAGAATCTAAAAATCTAATTTTAGTCGCTCTAGCTCTTATAGTTTAGGAGATCTGTTTTTTTTAAGAATCACACGAACGAACATGCAGAAATGGCTACAGTGACTAAGCTACACTAAATAGATTATTGGGTGTGGCGAAATCACATCTATTTATGTATAAGCGTTCGTCCATAAGAAGCCACAAAATTAAATTTTAAGTTGATATTTACTGTAATAAGAATGTTTTCATACAAAATTATAAAATTGGGCGGTAAGTTTATATGAGGGCTACCTTTAATATCTTAAAAATTTATGCACCAAAAATGAGCAACAGCATCCAGATAGAAAGACGGACATGGCTAGATCGGTCCGTTTCGTCAATCTAACCAAGAATATACGGTCTACGGTTACAAACTTTCAGACAAACTGATAATACCATTTCAAACTATGTGTTAATGGTATAAAAAACAAGTAAGAATGAAGCACTTCTGTGCTCACAACTGCAAAGTACCCTGCACCCTTGTTTTAATAGCAGTCATACATCCAGACAGACGGACATCGCCAAATCGATTCAGTTTCCAATACAAATCAAGAATAGATAGACTTTATGGGGTCTACCACGCCTCCTTCTACCTGTTACATGCATTCACACAAACTTATTCTCGTACCCTGTACCCAAATGTTACCTTCGGTGGAATCGAAGCTTTAATAGTCATCACACTTGCCCTTTTTGCTCGGTGGTGTTTCACTCCAGTTTTTAAATTTTAGAAGAATTTTAAGAATTATATTAAAATTTAAAGAAATTTTGAATCGAGCAGGGATTAAACACAGATCACGTGAAATGTTAGGCAACACGATAGATAGTTGAGCTATTGATGTCTCGATATTATAAAACGCTTCGAATTAGAAAAATGTTAAACCAAAATCATTCTTCCACGCACTAAACAAAGAATATATAAAAACTATTTGCGAATTAAAGAACCAAATAAAGAACCAAGATACAGGGTATCATGAATTATCGACATTAATTTCTAGCAAATTTGACGTCTTGCGCCTCCCGGTATATGTACAGATGTATATGTACGTCCTTGTAGATTCTCTGCGATTTAAGACAATGCATAGCGGGTTATCAAGAGTATTTTCATAAAAGAAAGGATTAGAATAAGGCAAGCTGTCAACACATAGTATACAAACGCCTACAACAACATCTCTCCCAGTTGATTGAGTTCGCAGCGTGTCGCCTGCTTAAATGTGGCACACTTCTCGATGCTAAGAGTAAAAATGATAAATTATGCAGAAATGACTAAGCAATGGCGATAGACCTACGATGGAGTCAAGTTGACTTGATGAATTGTAATTTAAGACATTTAAACAGTTTAAAACCCGTATAAATTCAATCTTACAAATCAAAGTGAAAAAGTGCAAACACGTTTCGGATTAGAAGAAAAAAAAAACCAAATCACATACCTGCATTGCAAATTGCAACAACTATGATGAAAGTTACATTTGAAACTATAAATTATTTATTTTGAACTTGTACGACTTTTGCTGAATATTACTTTGCGTTATCGTTGTTGTTATTGTTGATATTGCTTTTAATTAATGTGATCAACATTTCTGTTTGATATTTTTTTTTTCATTATTAAACTTAGTAGATAATTAATACAATATCGACTGGTTAAACCATTTTGGGCTGGATTAAATCTTAATCAACAACATACAGCGAAGGCTTTATTGAATTATTTATTACATATTTAGAATGGAAATATTCAGACATGTTGTCCATACAGATCTAGATATATTGTGCCCTTACCGTAGTATACCTACAAAGTGTTATTTTGCAACACAATGCTGTTTGTCTGTTTTTTCAGAATTCGTCTCTGGCTATAAATTATTCAATTTTCACTATGATTCTAGATGTACATGGTCCCACACCGCAAAATAGTTCCGGGCCAATAAGCGGACTGACTGCAACCTTTGTCGCTAATTTCTCTGCCTCCTCGTTACCAGATATAACATCCTGACCAGGTACCCAGTATAACGTTACTCTATTAAATTTTCCTAGATTATAAAGTTGTTCTAGGCATCCCAGTACTAGAATGGAATTTATTGAATACGAATTTAGTGCTCTGATGACCGCCAGACTGTAAGAAAAAGCCCTAAGGAGGAGAAAAAGGACTCAACCCTCCCCAAAGCATTTAGGTCTATTAGCTTGACATCATCAGATTCCCTTACATCGGGACCACTTCTGCACTTCAGAATCCAACGGGAGCAATTGAAACATCCTTTCAACAGAAAGAGGTCGCAATGTGTGCCTTTTTGGACATAGCAGGAGCTTTTGATAAAACTAATCACGTAATCAAAGTAGACCCAATTATAGTGAAGGGGTTAATGGCACCAACGTTAGACTACAAACAGTTAAAGGTTATCCACAGGGAGGAGTTCTTTCGCCTCTACTATAGAGCATAGTTGTAGACGGCCTACTTAGTAGGATGAGTGAAAATGGAATATGTTGCCAGGGCTATGGCAAGTGAGAAGTTTGTACAAACACTCTGTGACAACATACAAAGACTAATATGTATAATATGCATCATGAGTGCAATGCGCACATCTCCAACTACTGCGTTGGAAACAATTCTAGATGTAACAACACTGCATTTAGAAATTGAACATAAAACTAAGGAAACACTCCTGAGACTGTTAGTTGACGGAAATAAAGTTACCTCAGAAAACTTTCAGAAACGTCTCTCTATATAGATACAGGTAGCAATACTAGTGTCCATGCCAAAGGACGAGATGTCAAGGAGAAGGATTTCAAACGGAACTGCACCATTAAATGTGTCCAATAAGACTTGGACGTCGGAAAAGCCAAATGCGCTAAAACTAAATACAATTAAGTTGTATACGGAATGATCTTTGACGACAGAAGGAACTGGTCTAGGAGACGTAGCGCCCAGTATATTTCAAGCTGTACTGTGCGCTATGATTAGATGTGCACAGTTTAATTTAGATAGAGGCTATCCCAGATTTGCTATTCTATCAGACAGTCAAACTCCGTCAAGTCCAAACTAGTGCCAGAAGAACTTTTAATATTGGAAGAGCTCGACGAACTCAACAAAGTCTATTTGCTGTGGGTGCCAGGCCACAGTAATATAGTACAATAGGAAATGAGCTAGCCGATATGCTTGCCAAGAAAGGAGCGGCAACGCCAATGGTACGACCGAAGCCATTTTGTAGCACTGGGAGACACACCACATTAGAACTAATCCGCAATGAAACAATGAGCCAAGGACTAAGGCAAGCAAAAATATTCCTAGTGGGTTTCGACACGAACTGAGCGAGAACAATGCTCTCTAACTAGGAAGAAACCAGTTAAGAACATTGACAGGAATACTAACAGGACACTGTTGAGTGAGGAAACACCTGTGTGATAGGTGTATATAGTTCCCCTGGATGCAGATTTTGTGATCATAATTAAGAGACTCCTCCTCCTGCGGAATGTGAAGCAGTAGCCAGAAGTAAATTTCAAGTAATAGGCAGCCACTTTGTCTTCGAAGAACTGAAAAAATTAGATCATAGGAAAATACTAATGTTTATTCAACAGGTTGGACTAAAGCAGAACATCTAAGTAACAAGGACAAGACAACAGATCTGTTTAGGTCGCAGTATACAATAATGTCCTATAATAATAACATTTTGGTTCCTAAACTCTCTGTTTACATTGCAGTAGACAAATCTTTCTATGCCATACAATTCTGCCTGGAAGAAACTGACTATCTTCCCTAAAGGTTCGAAGTACCTCATGCGAGGTCTAAAGATCCCAGCACCTGCTTCTTCATCCGTTATGGAGCCGTCTGCGTACCAGTTTTAATATTATAATTGGGGTTTATGTTCCTCCATATTTTCTTCTCGCTGAATTCTATGGTAAACCTTTTGATAAAGTTGTGCTAAAGCCGAGGTTATCACTGCGGACGAGAAATATCGCTTGATTATTCTCAAGAAGTTTCTTTTCGTACTACTTAAGCCATCACCGAACAACAAGGCTGGATAGCCTTGCCATTCAAAGACATTTACTGTAAGCATATTCAAAAGACCATCAACAACAAGACTCCACAGGAGTAAGAATAGTACACCCCAGTGAACAGACCTTTGATAGATCGGCTACCATCTTCCTAAAGTCACCCAACTGCCAAGGCCGGGATTTACCCCCTTATTGCAAAGTACTCTAGGAACCTCCTGTTGAACGGTTTTTGGTAAAGCGCTCCCAATATCCATAAAAGCACCCAAAGCTGTGTCTTTTAAGTCCAAGGTATCTTGAATTGTATATGTATCCGAATTTTTGGCCGAATGTCCCCAAATTCCGCAAAACTGAGATGGTCACACTACACTTGCACTTTGCTCTGAAGTACTGGATTTTATTTCAGTTTTTTAATTTTAGAATATATATGACATTGAAAACTAGGATAAAGTGTGAAAAAAATTAACTATAAAGATATGGGCAAGTCGGGAAAATGGCCCTAAGTCTTCTCTAGATGTAGAATAAGTCTTTCAGACAGACGTACGAACAGAAGGACGGACATGGCTATATCGACTTGTCTTGTCACGCTGATCAGGAAAATTCATTCTTTATGGGGTCTCAGATGCTTCAATCGCTATGTTAAATACATTTAAACACATTTACTTTTTTCTAAACTTTTAAAAAAAAAATTAAGAAATGAATATGCCAAAAATAAACCAAACCAGTTCCAGATCCACATGGAAACTGTACCTACGTTTTGTAGAACCACCTCCAAAAGAAAAAATTCATTCTGGATCAGGCTCTGACAAACTTTGGGCGCCATTTAACTTAGAGCTCTCATGATCAGTTCGACGAGACGTTCCTAGTCCCGCAGTTTGAAGATATTTTCCCTGAACATTCTACAGTGCAATAAATTTTGCGATAGATACAGTGTGGTTAGTACAAGAATAACGTTTTTAAGGATTTTGATTTATTGACATATTAAACAAAGCAATTATTTGCAACAAAAACTTCAACGCCGCACACAAAAGTCCATCGCACTTGTCTCACTACTATTCAGTCTTCCTATCAGATCCCTCAAAGTAAGAAGGCTTAACAGTAGAAGAGGCGCGAAGGTGGAATACGTCCATACTCGCCATTAGTAGTCACTGATGGTTTATAGCATTCCAAATTGGGAAGTTGGGCACGATTTTGGAGCTCTAGACATTTATCCTTTTCGGTTATAGTAAAGCGCCTATTGAGCCGATTTATATGCGCATAATTTTGGAAACCATCGTCACCAAATTGTTTGCGACACTCAAGGTACACATCATCGAGACGTGAGTAAAGCTGCTTTTGCTCCGACGGTACCCAGGCAAAACGTTCGGACCACTTCTTCTTCGAATCCTCAATGCGTGCAGAGATAAAACGATTTTGAAGTAATTGTTCTGTGGTAATTATTTCGTCCATAGCTATTTGAACTTAGACTCCGATATTTTTCGAAAAATATATCGTACTTATATATATATAAAAAACTTTTAACAGAATATTCAGTAGACAAAATGTGTAGAGAACTGAATTTTTTTTTTTTTTTTTTTGAACTTAAATTCTTTGTGACTTTCGATACGATTAAAAAGATGGAAAATCTTAGCGTAGTTCTTAATTGTTCACATACACTTCAAACATTCAAGTGGTGCAGAGTTTTTAGCAGCTTGCCACTCGCGCATGCCTCGTGCAGCTGGCAGCAAATTAAATAAATAAATGTAAAATAATGTTAAAAAAAAAAAACGCAAACTGCCGCACTTAAGTGGGCGTGTCGCTGTAAATGTGCTCAATACTTGAATTTTTCAAATGGATTTTATTATCCTTGCACTTAAAACACACGCACACACATTAACTGCATGACTAGACAAACTCATCAGGATTTTCATATTGACAAAATCTTTTGCACCTGTAGTCTACTTACATATTTTTATCTCAGACGATTATATTGCAAAAAATCATTGCCAAAGTGACCGTCATAAAGATCTTTCTCCTTATTGTAGAGCATAAAGTCGGGGCTCGCATCATTGCTGTTACCGAAAATCGGTACAAAACTGTTGAAATTCAAATCCTGCTTGAGACGCTGATCTGGTTTGCGACCAAGCGAGATGACTTTCCCATAGAGTTCCGTATCCGAGAGCAATGCACGATCAAAATCCTTCCAGTGCACAAATTTAACATGCTCACTTGGTATGGCATCACGTTCTAGTAGCTCGATTAAAGTATTCGAATTAACAGGCTGCACAACGCTCAGCTCGCGCTCCGAAGTGCTGCCGGTTATAGATGTACCTAAGCGTCTTTTAGCAGGATGTGATACCAACTCAGGTGTATCCCAAAGCCATTCGAGCAGCTCGCTGACATCGGTGTTCTGTGAAGTAAAGTTCCATTGCATTGAAAAATATCTACACACACACACACACTATATGTAAGCCACATACCGCTGCTGCATTGCTGCGTCCTATGCGTGGTATAGTTTTAATACCATTTGCAAAGTAGCTCTCATCACGCTTGCCCAGACGCGGTACATTCTTAGTTATTTTCAAAAAGAATCCAGGACTTTCATCGCCGTAACTGCTGCTGATTAAAGCAAAAACCAACACTAGGAAAATGTTGCAACCAAGTAACTTCAAATTCATAGTTTCGAACTCTTGAATTCGTTTGTGCTCCTTGTCGATTCAACTTAGCTTTTATAGCCGAACATGCTGCAAAAAGGTACCCTTATATTTTGAACATGAGCAATATGTGCGCTCTAAATTTAAAAGCGGGTGTTTTCTTATAAAAATTAGCATTTATCGATCGATTTTGTCTTGATAAGCGTAGATGTAAACTAAATTGTACGTCGCCAATCATGAGCGTAGCAAGGCCCGTTTTCCGACCCCTTTTTATCAGACTTCACATTTTTGAGTTTTCAAAATCAGCCACAGGTTTTATTTATAACTTTGGCATTCTTTTGCAAACCAAATGCAAATTTCAATTTGTTGAACTGAAGACGAGACGGATGTGGTATGACTGTGCAGAAAATTCTAAAGCAAACACCCACAAAAAGTATCTATTCTCACAAGTCAAAGGATAAATTTGATTATCAATGATTTAAAAGTTGTTCTCGAAATCCGAAACACCATTTCATTTCAACTTCAAACTACATTATTAACTTTTCAAACAACTAGTTATTCAGAAACAATGTTTGCCAAATGTTATTTCATTTTGTGGTGGTCGAAAAAATTAATAAAT
This sequence comes from Leucophenga montana, assembly GCA_035044765.1. NCBI lineage: Eukaryota > Metazoa > Arthropoda > Insecta > Diptera > Drosophilidae > Leucophenga > Leucophenga montana. The sequence continues at coordinate 530,861 of JAWNNQ010000203.1, forward strand.
TAAAAAAAAACAAAATTTTTTTTCAGACGCGTATATCATATGCACAAAATTTCTGCATCTACCGTTTAGTAGAATCATTTTTCCTTTCGATAAATCCCAGTATGATAGTCAGACGTATAGCCGGGGTAAAAACCCGGAACTGGAAGCAGAACCAGAACCGTTAACTGAAATTAACCGATTTAAACTAAGAAATGAAATCGAAATCAGAACTGATATTTAAATTTTTTTTTAAACCGGAACCTTTTACTGCAATAAAAAATTTTTTTTAAAAATATACCGGAACCAAAACGTTTCTACCGATATAGTTTCCTTTCTCACTTTTATTTTCTTTCTAAGAAAAATATTTACTTATGCAAAATGTTCAAAGGAAAACAAAAACAGTTGATAGCATACATATATGGTTAACTAATTCCACAAATTTTCCAAAACTATTCGAATTGTCAAAAGTTACTCTAGCAGTTTCAGCTGCGCAAGTAAACGTAGAGCGTCGAAAAGTGGTGGCTACTCCTAAAAGTGAGCGTGGCATGATAGTTGTGACACATGTTCAGCATAGAAACACATGAAGTTTTCATACACGCTTTCAAATCAATACCGTAATTACTGAAAAACTAGTTTTTACAATCAGACAGACTTTGCTAGTTCAATTCGTCTCGTCGAGCCGATCAAGAATATATTATGGGATATCCGATATTTCGTTTAATGCGTTACAAAAATTATAATAGAATTCACACTATGTGTGAAGAGTATAAACATTTAAGTATGTTTGTATTTACTTACTCTTAAATAAAGAATAGTTTATTTCAAATAATTTGAATAACTTGTTATTAACCCAAAAATCCAAGAATTGTACCGAAACCGAGTACCGAAATAAATGGGAACCGGTAAAGAACCTTATACCGAAACACACGTTTCGATGCGTACTACATTTCGGTTTAATTCTCTGCGTATAGCAAATTATTTGGCATTCAGATTTTGAGCAAAGCTAGGTTGCGCGCACATCATTTGGTTTAGTGGTCACTAAGTTTGGGGCAAACGCATTTTGTCAAAACTATAAAATCAAAAGTTGAGTTTGCCGTGCGCAATTGTTCGTACGAACGCATTTAGTTATTGGTATATTCGATAATTGATAACTTGGAATTATATATTGCGATAATCCAAACATGCATTTCATTTAGAACACCTCTAATGCAAGAATGGCAATAACTATACTCACCATTTTAGTAAATTTTCACAAAACACATTACAAAGTATGCAAGTGCGCAAGTGTCTCAAAATCGAGTGCAAGTAATAATGCAACATAATGTATGAATTATATAATTTATGACTACGTTTATACGGATACCTTTTTTGCACATGGCTGGTCATACACAGCATATCATAACTCAGGGTGGTAAACGTTTGCATGCAAAACATTTCTCGATTTCCCTAGCTTTACAAATCGTGAAAAAAAAAATTTTAAGAACAATTTAGCACCCTACACCTTTCCCTTTGTGACAATCAGGATCGCGCTAATGTTTAGAGAAAGAAAATATTTTAATAACAGCAGAAAAATAAATAAAAAATTCTTAAACTACTTAAGGAAATGTTTAACCATTGTACTTGTAACTAAACTAACAAGATTCTAGACTTAGATTAATGAGCTCTGTGCCCATTGTGATATTTCTGTGGGCAACGCCTGATAGCGCTGTACAGCCAGCTTAATTTGTCCAAAGGTCAACGCTAGTTTATGCATCTCGAATTCTTTTTGCACTTTGCCCATACCACTAGCTGAGAGCGGTAAAATCAATTCTACATTGCGTAAATGTTCGAAAGCCTTTAAAACAACTGGACGCTCTATACCCTGCATGGTGCTAGAAACTTTAGCGAATTTGGCAAAACGTGAGAAGATAATTTCAAAGTTGAACGGATCACGATCGTAGATCTCTGAATGATGTTTAATGGATATGACCAAGCAAAGCTCGAGTACAGATAAGCCACAAAGTTGCTCCACCTTATCGTCTTGTTCATAGCGACTAACCAGCTGCGTTAATTGCTCCGCTGTTATATGCGGCCTCTTGCTGCTGAGCTGCGCTACAATTGACATAAGAAACATCTTTAGCATTGCTTCGCTTACATCATAGTCATAGAGCGACTGAAGTACTCTAATCGCTGCCGGTGTTTCGAACAACTTGGCAATCTGTTTGTTCCAGTTGTCTGCGAAATTCTTGTTAAAATCGTACTCCACCGGATCGAAATGTCGGCGATGGAAGACAAGTTCGTTTGATTTAAGTAACGTTAGACTGTCAATACGATCAGCGCAATCTTTAAGCGCTTTGTTGCTGGGTATCATTAACAGCTCTTTTACCAATTCTGTGTATTGCTTAAAGTCTGCAGCATTTGGAAAAAGAAAGACCTGCCTGTGTAGAAAAGGATTATAAAAGTTAACTTGCATTTTAAGTTGAAAGCTCTTTAATTCCTGCGCTTACCTATGTGAAAATCTCGATTTCACGCGTTTCTCGAGCAGCTCAATCACATCCAAACGACACGTTACGCCCAGCACACAAATGGGTGCCTGTGCCGACTGCGATACATCGAAAAGATTATAGAGCAGTGTTTGATTGTGATGTGCGCAGAACAAATCAAATTCTTCGAGTATGAAAATGACGCTCTTTGACTTTTTATTGCCGGACTTGAGGCAGGCCAGCAGAAATGCCAAATTTTCTGCAAAAGAACCAAATACCTTACCATCAGCAGCATTCTCTAGACGCATTTGCACCGTCACTGACTTCAGTGCCTGGCGATCATCCATGTGCAGATAACCATTTAGATGCACCAGGAGCGTATTGTTCACAAAATCTTTGTTATTCAGCAGATCGGTGAGCACAGCATTGACGAGCTACAACAGAAATTTGTATTAGTCTTCACTATATGTTATTATTACAATACTTACAGTGGTCTTTCCGGTGCCGCGCGGTCCTATCAAGAGCAACGAGTTGGATTCACCCATTTCGGCTGTGCGCTGAAGCAGTTGACGCACATTGGCACGTTCTGCCTCATGGCCACGAAATGTACTTGTATCGAATACCAAACGCTCTTTGAGGAAACGGCGCAGCTGCTTCAAATTATCTACACTTTGTGGCATAGTTTAGTTATTAATTCAACTTAAATTAGTTAATTTTAGTTTAATTTAAAACCTTCGAAGCAGATGTAAACAAACAAGAGTATGGCCTCCCAATTGTTTGAAGGTTTCGCGCTTTGATTTTTTTAATTGTGAATGGTTTTGACAAATTGTGTCATTCACATGCCCGCCACTTTCGTTTCCGGTTGTCTGTTAACCGGAAGTCAAACAATAACGTTTATTTGAAATTTAAACGAAATTTACTTTCAGTTTTTCAAACAATTATCTTCTTCATTTCAGCTTGCCATTTGAAACAAATATTAAATAATTAAAAGTACGCAGCTGTAGAGGGCTCGTTCTGTAACTGAGTTTATTCTACAATTTGTCTCAAATATTTGTTTCTTATGTTTACTAAGGTAAAGAACATACAACGATCTTAAGACAAAGTTAAAATGAATTGAAAACAGTTTTGACAAACCAATTACGTAGTGACACAAGACTTTAATTTTTAAGCTACAGTGGTCGATTTTTTCATGTTTTATGATACTAAACTCTAAACTCTACAACGCATGAAGTTTTCGACCAAAAAAGTGTACGAAATCGTACCTGACCCGAAACACTCAAATGCTTAATTTTTAAACAGTCAACACTCAATACGCTCGGCTACTAAACAAAGATATTCTGACTCTCTCCTATCTTCTTCAGACAGACTGTGTTATCGTAAATGAACATGCTAACCGAACTTTAAACGTTACCCCTCATACAAATGTACTCTTCATTTTTAAATTTTTGTATAACAAACGTTTCTTCTTTTGCTAAAAATTTCAAAATTTTTGTGGAGGTTTCTAATGTTAATAATAATGAAAATTTTATGAATTTTCATAAAATTTTTGTTGATTTTCCTGAAATTTGTAGAAACTTGAAACAGTGCAATATTGTTGGCTTACAGACTTTGAATTTTACATGGTGTATTACTAATCAAAAGTTTAAGAGAAATTTGCTATCGTATTTCGAAAAACCAGCTGCATTATAATGTGCTTTTATACTCTATTCGAAATGGACAAGGGTATAATAAATTTGTGTGAATGTATGTAACACGCAGAAGGAAGTGTCGCAGAACCCGTGAAGAATATCTATTTATTCTTGATCTGCATCGGAAGCTAGGTTGGTATAGTCACGAGCGTGTTCCAGCAGTCTCTATGAATAATTAGATCTCAGAGACTATAAGAGCTGGAGACTCCAAACTTAAATTTTTAGATTTCTCTTATGCATACGCAGATCGAGTTTAATAAACTTTGTGTTAGGCCCATAAGGCGGCTATTTGTCTCTTATATGCATGCATTTCTCCCAGATGGAGCATAATTTTTGTCCTATTTTGTATACTCTTCACACTGAGTGTGAATAGATCTTTTTGTCTCGGAGATCTGTTCGTTCAAACAGACGGACGGATGGAAGGAAAGAAGGACATGTCTATATCGACTCGTCTCCAGATGCTGATCAAGAATATATATATACTTTGTAGGGTCTCCTAGGCACTCCTCCTCCTACATTTTACATACATTTTCACAAACTTAATATACCCTAAGGGGTATTCGAAAGCGACGTTGTATTAGAATTTTAAAGCAATCGGTGAAAAGCTCTCGGTGATTATTGATTATTATCAAACGAATATTTTTGTTTATATACATTTTATCACTTACTAGTAGGTCCCTGTGACGTTATACGAGGCCCTCCCATTTCCCCTGCCACTCATACCCCTTCCCCACCTACCACATGCTCCTTCTTATTGAAACACAAAAAAAAATGAAAGGAAAATTTAAAAAATCCAAACAATGTTCTGTTTATCCAATCGCCACGTCACAGGATCACCCGTGGGACTATTTTGATCAAAAATTTGATCAAAATCGGTTGAGCGGTTTCGGAGTCTATAGGGAGCATATTTTCTTTTGAAAAAAAAAATTCTTAAAAACTAAAAAAAGAACCAAAAATAAGAGACATTAAATTAATGTCTTTTTTTGACCAGAAATGTAAGCTGAATTTGTTAACAATGAATTTTGAAAGCTTAACGGTTTTCACATATGGCGATAAAAAAGACATATTCCAGTCCGTTGCCTTTAAATCAACAAGTCTTCTTTTATTGCATATAAAAACTCATTAGGATTAAACATTCTTTTTCAATGCTTGTCTTCTTAAAATTCGATTTTCGTAAATTTATTGCAGTAAACACAATGCCAAACCGTTGGTATTGGTGATAGCGAAGCTACAATACTCTTCATGCAGTCATTATGATCTATATTAAATATGGCTATTTATCCAAATGTTGCTTAAAATATTGGACTGTACAGAGTTTTATACAAGGATTGAGTACGTGATGCTAATTGCAATTAAAGTATTTGTCGGCACTGAAAAATCTTCGAACCAATTTTAGTGGACGTGACATGGTCCATGTGACTTATATTTCACACTATGTGTGAATGCTAAAAAAAAAAAAAATTAAATACAGCAGCTGCATACTTATAAATCTGAGTTTCAGCAATTCTGGAATTTCGGAATAAAACTGGTTTCGTAAATAAACAAGAACGTATTAACACATGTACTTATAATACATAATTCAATATTTGAATAACTGGTAATGTTTAGTTAAATATTTAATACGAGAGATTCAAAGCAAATACAAATGCATAAATGAAGTACTGTACAAATGTACTTTGTATAAATTAATTTTATTAAACTTTATTGAGTATTTACAACTAATATGTATACAAATAAAAACAATTAGCCCTTGATAACCGCAATGGGGCGCAGTTTTATGCATTTTTTACTTATACCAGCCGCATGGCAAGTGTCGACAACATCAGTAACATCTTTGTACGACTCTGGAGCTTCTTCCATGACCAGTTTTGGTGACGCGACGCGTATGGCGATTCCACTTTGTTCAAGTTTTTCCAGAACATCTTTATAGTCGATATTGCGACGTGACTTAGCACGAGAGAGTGCACGACCCTATAGAAGACAACGAGATAAGGACATATGTTCACTTTAATATTTAAACCTTCGACACTAAGGATATACTTACTGCACCATGACAGGTAGAACCAAAAGTTTCATGCATGCCGCGTTCGGTTCCGGTGAGCACATAACTGCAAGTGCCCATTGTGCCACCGACAAGAACTGGTTGGCCTGTAAGTTGATAGTCTACAGGTATAAGTGGATGGTGTGGCGGAAAAGCGCGTGTAGAACCCTTTCTATGCACCAACAATTTCTTCTCCTTGCCGTCCACCATATGATTCTCCACCTTTGCTATATTGTGTGACACGTCATAGATTACATGCATATCGAGATCATCTGGCGCAGAGTTAAACATCTTGGCGAATGCCTGCCGCGTTAAGAATGTCATTGAGCTGCGATTGACCCAAGCGAAATTCGCTGCAGCGGCCATAGCCTTTAGGTAGTCCTGTCCCTCCTGCGAATTGATGCGCGCACATGCCAACTGACGATCGTTTGTCTCGATCTTATCACGCTTCATAGCCTTTTCCATCTGTACTAACGCATCGGTTGCTACCTGATGACCAAAACCTCGACTACCCGAATGTATCATAACACAGACCTGACCCTTCTCTTCGATGCCCATTTTTGAGGCACTCCATTTGTCGAATATCTCGTCGACCACTTGAATTTCAGCATAATGATTGCCAGCACCCAACGTACCCAATTGCGGCAGTCCACGTTTCTTTGCACGCAGACTGACTTTCGATGGATCCGCATTCAACATGCGTCCGTATTCTTCACAATGCTCTTTGTCCTCAGCCCAGACGTAACCTTCACGCAACGACCAATCCATGCCCATTTCTAATGCCTCCTCCAAGTCATGTGCATTCATTGGTATAATGCCCTTGGAACCGACGCCCACCGGTATGTGATCGAAGAGTGATTGCGCCAGTTGATCTTTCAGTGGTTGCACATCCTTCTCATATAAATTAGTACGCAGCAAACGCACGCCACAATTAATATCGAAGCCGACACCACCGGGACTCACAATCGATTCAGGATCATCCATATCGAATGCAGCCATATTTCCAATTGCAAAGCCATAACCCGAATGTATATCGGGCAGCCCAATAGAGCGACCAACAATGCCAGGCAGAGCTGCAACATTTGCAATCTGTTTGACGCCAGGCAAGAAGCCGCCAACAGCGCCAGGACGACAGGAGTTCTTCAACTCTTCCAACATCAGACGTTCCAGACGGCTGTTCACATAAAAACAACCATCAACTCTCATGTTCGGCTGGAACCCTTTCTTGATGCGCCAGCAGTGGTCGCTTATTTTCTCCAGGTACTTCAGCTCTTCATTGTACGGACGCACAACCATTTTAATGCTATTATTTCACAATTCCTTCGCTTTTCGTATTTGGAATGCAGCTGAAAACTATTAAGCTGGCCTGCCGAACGCTTTAAATATCGAATGAAAATCGCTTCAGACGAATGAATAATGCAAAAAATCTTTAAACAATGCACTAGTTAAAAGTTTTTAAATTTTGCTAAACTTTTATTAAAAGCTTCTATTAATATTTCGCAATTTGTATATATTTTCGTGAATTTCGCATGGAAAAACGCCGGCCCAATACTATCTCGCTCACTCACTAGACCCGCACAGTACTCATAGGAAGAAGCCAACTAGACAAGAAAATTTGTACAGATTCAACCATTGGCAATCATCCAAAAGCGAGATTGGGCCATACTTCTCTAAACAAAATATAGTAAGTATGGCAGCGCTTACGGAATGTACATGACAGTTCTCTAATTATAGTGATGGGCAATATTCCATTCGAACCTTTCCTAGAGTGACAAAAATACAATTCAGGGGTCTAAAAAATTCAATAGATTGATGAAAAAAATTTGAATATAATTGAGTTTCATATCAACAACTCAAAAGTTAGATGACTTGTTTGCTTATCTACCAACAGCAGACACATTAACGGACATGAATAGATTTATTCAAGACAAAACTAGTATATTTGCTTAAACCCTGTTTCAGCATCTTGTCAAAATACTAGGTGATCTGTCAAAAAACTATATGTAGTGCAAATTCATTATAGTCAACAAAGTTTGTTCAAGACAATCGAAGTAGCTGTTATTATTTTATAAGAAGAAGAGAACGATTTCTATGATTTTCGCCAATTCAGAGCTGGCCAAGCAAGATGTCAGGTTTGATATCATTGGCTGAAATGTTTGGGTATTTGTAACTAATGCGTCTGTAATGTGTTGCAACTTTGAAATACGGATACCTATATTTTAATAACATCACGGTATGAGTTATAAAATTTTGTACTATTTAAGATAGAGGGAAGAAATGTTGTATACCTATTAATGGGATCGAAAGGGGCATGGGGAAGGTGGCGCAGGAGAAAGGTGCGGCTGGGGGAAGCAGTGGAAGAGGGAAGTAGTGGCAGGGTAAAGGAGAGGCAAGGGGAAGGGCAGAAACACGCCGGGTACCAGCTAGTTATTAATATAAATAATTATTTAAATAAATAGAATAAACAGCACCATTCCGAATTTTCTTGATCGTTGCTATGAATGTGAACATCAGTTGTCCGATTGTGATTGCCAGTTCGTTTTGAGAGCAAAACAGTAACACGTTCATTGTTTTTGACCGAAAAAATACTAGTCTTGAAAAATTTTTTATACCATAGTGTGAAATTGTATTATCAGTTTGTCCGAAAGTTTGTAACGCATTAAAGGAGCCATCGTTGACCCCATAAAGTATATATATTCTTGATCAGCTCGACGAGACGAATCGATCTAGCCATGTCCGTCTGTCCGTCTGTATGTTGTTGCGCATATTTTGGGGACCAATTTTTATGCTATCCAGTTGAAATTACACATATACTTCTTTTTATTGTAGTTTAATAGAGTATCAAGATTGACCTGCCACGCCCACTATTTGGGGTAGCTCCCATACAAACCTACTCCCCACTTTTGACTTTTTGTAAAAGTTTTCTTACAAAAAGTCAAAAGTAAAGTTATATTATTTGCAATTGATGTTTTTTTTTTTTTTATATATAATTTTGCTATATACTCTAGTTTTGAGTATATAGTATAAAACATTTTCTTAAAGTCTATATTAGGTTGAAATGCAATGTGGTGCCTTTTTATGATCAGCAGCTTAACATACATAGACTAACGTGCGTGGCCCGCCCACTATTTGGGGTAGCTCCCATACAAACCTATGGTCCACTTTTGACTTTTTGTAAGAAAAACTTTTTTATTAAAGTCAATATTAGGTTGAAATGCAATATGGTGCCTTTTAAGAGACAGCCGTTAAACATACATAGACAATTGGGCATGGCCCGCCCACTTTTTGAGGTAGCCCCCATACAAACCCACCGTGCAATTTTGTGTTTTTTATGAAAAAATCCTTCATTTAGATCAATATTAGCTTGCAATTTGATTTTGTGGATTTTAATGCACAACCGCTTCATATACATATACAAAAGGGCGTGTCCCGCCCACTTTTTGAGGTAGTCCCATATAAGCAGTTCACTTTTATGCATTTGTATGGAAAACGTCAATATCAGCTTGAAATTCGATATGGCGGCATCTTACACATCTACTACACGCTCACTAGTAGATGTGTATGAAACACATCTACTAGTGAGCGTGTACCACCCCCTATTTAAACCGCCACTTTTATGTATTACAATACTATTTAAAGTTTCGTGTGAATGGTATTAGAGCTTCGGTTCAACCGAAGTTAACGTTTTTTTCTGGTTGTTTTTTGTGTGCTTTTTACTTTTTAATGCATGAAAAGCTTTTATTTAGAATATCTTATCATTTTAACGAATGGAAATTTCAAAATAAGCAACAATGAAATGTATTGTCACACGGTAACGAGTTTTGAGAGACTCCTAAACAATTCTACTTGTTTCGTCCTAACGTACAAAAGTTATTTTGACCAACATGTTGCTGAGATGGTTGGTCACCAACGTGCATAAATGATCAAGGTGCACTATATTCCGATACTTAAATTCTACAAAACGTATTCAATAAAAAGACTACATTTCATACAAATACAGTTTATTTCATATTTCGTGCGAGTATGCGAATATTAGTATGGCGTCATAGGCAGCTCGTTAGCAAAGCCAGTAACTTGTGTGGCGGTTCTCCTTCCCATTTTCATTGCATTAAACTTGACTTTGAAAAACTGCAAACAAAACTGCAGCAAAATCATTTGACGAAAATAGTTTCAGCAGCTGAAAACAAGTTTCTACATGCTATTCTAGTTATTGTACATACACAAAACTTGACCTGCTCAACAATGAATAACGATCTCCACAGATGCACATAACAAACTTGTATTGGGTTGCACTTAAAATTTTGAATTTGCAACTAAAACTGAATGATTAAAAAGTTCCCGAACTTTTTCAAAATAGTCATTATCGTAAATTAGTGGCTTAGACATTTTCTTGTTATTGGGGTATAAAGTTATATTTTTCTTCATATTGTGCAGCTAAGAGCAACGTTGACCACCTATCTACGACACTATAGTATATTTCATAAATCCAATTTTTCAAAGCAATGATGTCTATAAAAATTTTAAGATGTTTCTAACATTAATAGTCATAAAGCCATAAATATTACATTTGATGGTTCAAATTAGTATTGTAGTGTAGCTTCAGCTTCCCCTTCATCGCAAATAATTAATCAATTATATTAGGAGCCGTTCAAGTATTACGTAACGTAATTTTTTTTTCCCTTCAATTTCAAAATTTTTAAAAATGTATTTTTTTTTTATTTGAAAAAAAACAGTAAGAATCCTGAAGTCGTGAATTCGCAACTGCATTTCGTACTGTAATAATTCAGTTTATTTTTTAAACATAAAAAAAAACAAGTTTTTCTTTTTTTAAGAATGTAAAGCCCAATTGCGGGCATTGTGGGCTTGGCATTTGAAATTTTAATTACAGTTGATCTGCGCGCAAATCACACAAATCTGGAAATCCGGATTTGGATTTTTATATGTTATACAATCTAACAACCCATGTTAGGTTGTTGGGGCATATCCCTAAAAGTGAGCGTGACGCCCCTTGATAAATATGCGAAGCATCCACGAAACCACCATGTCCAATGTCAAGTTGAAGCAATTTTTTATTAAAAGTCCCCAAAGTGGGTGAGACCCACCCTATGGGTGCCACCCCTAAAAAGAGGCAATCACACCTATTTTTCTATAAGTACGTCACATATTCGTCCATAAGAAGCGACTATATTAAATTTTCAGTTGATATTGACTATAATATTAAAGTTTTTCATACAAAATTCTAAAAGTGAGCAGTAAGTGTGTGTGCGGGTGCTACCCTTAAAACTGGGCGGGATACCTTTCTTTATATTAATGTGAAGCGTCCGCCCATAAGAGCTGATCAATAACATATATACTTTATGGGTTCAACGAAGTACAAAAAATGTAGGCGGACAGACGGACATGGCTAGGTCGACTCAGTTCTCGCTTCTGATAGAGAATATATACTTATGGGCACTGCCTCGCTAGCTTCTGCCTGTTACATACATTTTTACAAATTCAGTATATCCTTTCTCTCTAAGGCAGCGTACAAAAATAACTAGATGGCGCTAATAGAACTAGATGACGTCGAATACAGGCAATCAACGAAATCATATTGAATATAGACAGCGACAATTTTGTAAAGTTTGCATAGGAATGAATATCCCTATAATAGGAGTAGCATGGATCTTTTTTTTCTGAACTCGACCTGCGTATACAAGGCGAATTGGAGCTCTGCCTTTTATAGTCTCAGAGATCTCGTTCAACATACAAAATGCGCTTAATCTTTGGGAAAAAGTTAGAACATTTTGCATTGAATAAATTAATTTTTCTACTATATAATAATAATTTATAGTTGTCTTTTTTTCTCAAAACTTTTCGAACATTTTTATCAGACCTTGTGTGTCGTCAAATTGTAAAACAAACCAGAAACGTCCCGAAATCTTGTGCAAACAAATGGGAATTACACGATTTAAAGCTTCCAACTTTCATTGGAAGCTTTAGGTTTAAACAAAAGCTTTGCTTTCTGAGTGCGGTTCGCCGCTTATAAGCTTGTGTTGTATTGTGTTGTGCGAAATATGTATCTCATCTTCATTTGAAGACGAGTCGCCAACTGTGTCAGTTCAGTACGAGGTATACTACGACTTTTTTAAAATAAAAAAATTTAATTTGAGTTTAGTGCGTCATTTAATAAAAATAAATCGTGTTTCCGAAAATCAAAAAAAAAAAAAAGTGACAAACTGAAATATTGTTAAAATAGAAACCGTAGAATTGCCTAATTTTTTAAAAGATTTTTTTATGAAGAGCTCGAAAAGAAATCGCTCGGTCGAAAAGAAAGTTTAAAAGAGAGTGTTGAAATTTTTAAGTGTTGTTTTATATTTGTTCGAGCAAAAACTACAAAGAAAACTTTGCATTATACAACTAAAAAACAAATAAAATATAAAAAAATAGCATCAAAAAGTGTAATTTAGACTCTTAACGATAAACCGCAACTTTAAAAGCTGAAAATAGCAACGCACGCTCTAACCTCAACTGACCTTTGAGACTATAATAATTGCAACAACAAAAATAAAAAGAGAAACAACTGCACAAAATGGTATCTGCGGCGAAAGTGTTCATAGCGGGATGTCTTCTGATGGCATTCTCCATGCAAATGTGTTCCAGTTCGGCGATACCCATTTGGGAGTTTTTAACGCGCAATGAAAAGGTAATTAAGCACAACCAGTCACAATTGCACACGGCTTAAAGTATTTAAAATTTTATTTTCATTTTCATTATTTATTAAAACAAGTTTTACATTGTTTATTTTTACAATTATTTTGAGCGATACTTTGTTTTTATTTTTTCTTATATGCGGATTGGTTACGTATATTTTCATACGCAATTCAATGTGAATGTAATCAATAAGCGATTGATAGTAAAACTATTCGTAATCTATTTTTATTATATAATTATACAAAGTTGTAGTAAATTCAAATGCGACGTAGTTTTTAAAACTACCTATTTTGTTACTCAAAAAATACCATTCAAGAACAGTTTTTTTCTTTAAATTGTGACTTTAAACTTATTTCGGAAGCATCAAGTCAAATTTGGCCCAAAAACTATTCATTGCTAATTGCTGCTTATTAAATTAGATTGGCTTATTAAAAATTTTAATAGCAATTCTAAACGCCGTTTTCTCAACCAACTTATATTGACAAGAAATTATTTTATTAAATATGTAAAGAGAACCGGGAAGAATGAAAGAACCGGGAAAAATAAAAACCGCTAGAAAAGTGAACGGTGGCATGCCTTCCCCATTTAAGAGCAAAACAAAAATTGTCTTATCTCACCAACTGATTTGATTGACGTAGATTTTGAAATTCGTGGCACGGTAACAATGCGAGTTAACAGCAAGTTTGGCGCACTGAGTACTCAGATCGTTTTGTCTTTAGTTGCATTTTTGGCTATGGAATTACATGCGAGTAAATCAAGAGCACTAAGAAAAGTAAAATACATTTCAAAATGAGCGGTACCACGCCACCATTGCGTTGCGCACACCAAGAACCCTAGATGGATGAGATGTGGAAAAAACAAGATTCACTGCGAAAATAGAAAAATAAGGTAGTTATATAATAGAATCTTCATTTTAAATGCGTATCAGTACGAGTATAACTAGTATATGCTGTTAATAAAATTTACTTCAAAATCACTTTAACGCATGCAGATGTTACTATAACACTAACTATAACATTTTCGCTTACCGTCCTTAATTGTCTCTAGAGTGCAAAAAAATAAGGTTTTCGTTTAAATTTCGAAGATATACAATTTTGTTTTGCTTTTTAATATTTTCATGTTAATGGATTTAATTGTTATTTTTTTAGCTGCGCGTGGCTTGGTTTATTAAATTTTAATTTTATAATCATTTTTTTTTTATTATTATTGTATTTTTTCTATAAGCAACCGCATTCTCGTTTCAATGAACGCTACTAGTATCATGGCTGTTGAACATTTGAATAACTGTAGCACTCGACTTTTATTGTTTCTCGTTCAAAAGTGCTTCAAATTGAATATCAGCTTCAACTTTTGCCTCATCTTCATCGGCTCTTTTATATTAATATAGTATATACGAAATTATTTATGCAATTCAATTTTCAGAATATTTGTTAGTAGATATTGTATCTTTTAGATTTATTCAAAACTGCTACAAATCCTTGACACGAATATTGCTCTATAGTTGATGCATATTTCTGTGTTAAGGTTCTGTATGGGTCGAATTTTAGATAAAATTCAAGAATAAACTAAATGTGAAATATTTCATATAATTTATTGAATGCCGCTGATCAGTTCAATGTTGTCAATGTTGTCGTTGGCCAACTTGTTACATTTTTTAACGCAGACAATGCTTTAATCTGACAAATCGCTCAAATGACAACAACTTCCACTATTAGTAAAATGATTATGCATGAAATTGATAGAGCTTTTATTAATTTTTATTTTCGTCATCAAAAACGGTAAATACCAAAAGATGAACCAAAACACGTAAAAAAAAACTAAACTTTAAAAACTATCAACGTCAGAAAATACCGGCTAAGCCGGTCTTTTTGGCTTTTATTGTAGACCGAACCACGTTTCGATCGATTTCACACTAAACTAACTGATTATGTTGCAAATTTGCGCATTTGCCTGTTGATGATTTCATAAAGATGTATATTTTTTAACAGTTTATCTACAAAGTTTTATTTAGCACAAACTTGTATTGTATTATTTCAATATCTAGAGGTCGCTTATGTCATTAGAATCTAATAAAAATGCAAGTTGCAAATTGTGTTTAAATGATTTATGTATTGTACTTTAATTGAAAAACGAGGAAAAACATTTACTATGGTTTACCGCTATGGTTTACCGCAGCATTTATACCCTTTCCAAATGATTTCGACCAATGTTGGAAGTTTTAAAAGGATTTTGTGTTTGTAAGAAGCAGATGTAAGATTTCAATTTTCAAACGTTAAGCGACAAGTGATAAAACAGTTAACAATGAGTAATAACGATTTTATATTATATTTGAGATCAGGATAAAGGAACTTTTCGTGCACATTTTGTAGCTTGAATATTGTAGCTTTCAATACTCAAAACTATCAGATTGTCTTGAACTCGTGCGAAAACAATTTTTGATGAGTTTCATTTTTCAGAAAGAATTTTCTGCACTTCAATTAGTCACCATCATGACCAAGTAAATGCGAAGCGCTATTTCTGTATTGAGAAAAGATGAGTGCAAATCATTTTTTATGATTATGAATTAAGCAATTTTTTCATTGGTTCTTCACCAACCAGTTCATAGAGATCGGATTATTTGGTAAATTGCAAGAGTTCGTTACCAAGAGTTGATTTCAAATACTTACTTAGGTGGCTCCACAAAAGTCTATCGGTCAAGGCCGATTTCAAATCCTTTGGGTAAAAATCGACGACTTTTATAACTCAATTAGGTGTCATTGTCGAGTGCTTACACAAAAAACCCAATTTTTCGCTAACTACTACATACACTGATATTCATTGTAAAAGCGACATGATTTTTGGAAGAAAAGCTTTAATATCCTGGTGACAGCTGAATAGCAAGTGACTTTCCATAAGCAATTGGCTGAAGTCATGCGTTTGGTTTTCATATTATCGAATTTGTGTTGTACTCTTCAGCCAATTGTAGTCCATAGATTATGAAAGAAAATTTTTTTTAATTCAAAAAAATTACCTAATTTCATAAAATTTTCTAAGGACTTAACACCTGTATTTAACTTTGCAAATATCTACTGGTGGCATCATATCTTTCAATATTGTCGTGCCAGATTTCTGTGTAAACTACAGTTTCCATATGAGTTATTTCTTGAAGAAATCCGAAAGCTTAATTTTCCACAATGGTCTTCTCATCTTCGGCAATGTGGGTCTCAATCAAGGCTAATAACGGCAGTTCATGCAAAAAGCTGTTGTAAAAACTCGAAAAAACGTGCACCTGCAGAACTTATACAAACACTCCGACCAAATTTCAAAAATGCTTACAGCAAGAAACAGATTCAACTCCAGTATCCAAGCTTGAATGTCTTGATACTCACCGAATTAGACGCATTAAACGCGTCAGTGTTCAGAGTCTATGTCACAGTCTTTTAAATACTTAGCAGGAGCTGTGGTATGTCAACACTAGGGTATTAAAGTCAAAAAGCATTCAACTGGCCTGATTTCTTCCATGTATCTAACAACCACTGTCAGTTGATCTATAGTTCCTTCACCAAGAGTACAGTCGACTGACAGTAAATAAAACTTTGTTATTGCTCTTATTCGAGTACAGATCTATGACAATACTTTTCTTAGCCATGATTTCGATGAGTGATTTGTGAATTGTTGGAGATATTTATTTATTATGGTAGTATTCTAAGAATTTCAAGCTGAAATGAACGAACGAACCTGGCCTATCAAATGGTGTATAGCACGTTTTTAAACGAATAATTATTTTTTTTTTTTTTGTTGAAAATCATTGTATTTTCGCTACAATTGGAATCACTGCAATTTTTATCATGGCTGGTGGAGGCCCGAGTACACGCGTTCTATATTTGTAGTTTCTAACTGGTAATAAAGAAGTTCACAATGGCTTGACCCATATTTAAATGATAAGTTTGATATAAGGTTCCGGTAATGGAGGTTGATTTAAGAAACATCTGTAGTAATTAATCAAATCTTTCGTAATAAAAAAATTTACTCTACTAAAACTGGAAAATGAACATTGAGTTTGTATACGTATTACGGCTTCACTACTTTATAGTGGACATGTTAAGACTATTTAATTGCAATAAAACAAAATCTCCACACTAAAATTAAGTCAATAATCTTTGAAATTGAGTGAAAAAAAGCAAAGCAGCAGACTTATTTTCTGACATATAATCATGGACATGACTAAATTGACTCGCCTCGTCCAATCAAACAAGAGTATGGGTATACAATTTTTGTAGTCTCCGATGCCTCTATAATATAATAATATAAAATAATAGCCTTTCACACTATACCTATTTAAATACTGTAAAAACATCTCTAACATCAATTTCATTGACGTATAACTAATTATTTCTATATTTAGATATAGTACGTATGTTATTTATATGCATAAACAGACACTATCAATTCTATAGTGGATTAATATATGAGTATACATTGTAATTCAAGGTATCATCTTCGATAATTCTAGCATTAGAACAACTTGCAAATTCACCAGCACATTTGCTTATTGCAAATATTTTTTAAAAAATATGTTTGTATGGGTGTGAAATGATAAGCATATATGTAAGTATAAATAAATATTCAATTTTTTTTTTTTATTAAATTTCGCATTTTATATTAAGTCGTTTGAATTTGCAATTAAAAAATACATGTACTTTTTTAAATAAAATCGCAAGCTTTTATTTAATTAATGATTTCGTTTTGACAATTGATGGATTAATTGAGAAACAAAATAATATTCAATTAGGTTTTAATTTATGGTGAACTCATGTCCAGTTTTAATAAATATATAAATGACTCAATGCACAGAAGATCGCTTAATGATAAACTTATAAATATAAGTATTATAAAGATTTATTAATTTAAAGGACATCCATCTGCCTCAAATAGTTAATGAGATGTGACGAATTTCTTTCCGTCATATATAGAAGGTGTAGAACCGCCCACTTTACCAGTATACCTTATTTCTCTCGGTTCGCTTTACCAAATCTCAATCATTTGCGTCAAATAGTTGTTGAGGAATTAAAAATGTTATCTTTCTCTTATATGGGAGGGCCTGTCACCGCCCACTGTTCCAATATATCTTATTTCTCCCAGTGCCTTTTACATATGTACCAATTCGCATCCATCTTCCGATTCAAATAATTTTTGATTGTAGTATACTCGTACTCGTATTGAGTTTGCATATTGTCAGACAAAGTTGCAATGAAAACTAAAATCGTTTTGTAATTGTGTCATATGTAAATAAGTAATCAAGAACTGCTTACCACTAAACATATGTATTGTAAAACCCAATTAAATATAGTAAATCGAAAAGCATCTAAAAAAATCGCTATCAACGAAACGGTTCCAATCTACTTATTCTACACTGTTGAGTACGTGATTTAATGATGATTCTTTGTACGTCGATTCAATCTGTCGATACACAGCGTGAAATGTATACACTATCAAATGTGTACCATTTTTTTTTTTTTTTCAAAATAAAAATAAAAAACCTACACTGCACTATTATAGTCAATAGATATAAAAATGAAAAACTGCAATGAAAAACCAATAAAAAATAAAGAAAAATAAATGCCGACTGCAATTTGCTGAGCAACCGAGCATAAAATTAATGATATCAACATTTTACCCCGACTAATACAACTACGACAGCAACAACAATTTCTTGAAAAAAACATGATAATAAAATTTATTGTGCTAAACGGCCAATAATTTAAAAAAAAAATTGTACATGAGGGAGGTTTAAGAAATTCAGTATAGGTCAAACGAAATAAATTTTGGAAATTCGTTCAAATTTCTTATGAAAACTGATTTTTTTCAAATCCATAAGTTCAGATTGATTTGTTTATTAAAATCTGTTCATGACGTCTCGAATTTCGCACCGTTTAGATTTTAGATTGTTAAATGCAACAATTAAGCAAAATGTTGTAATTTATAACGCAATTTTCAGCTGTTTTAGAAAATATTTTTTTTTTGTGTAGTGGCAGCCCAGAATCCACAAGCGGAAGATATTTTTGTGTAACCTGAGCTATTAAAAGAAAACAAAATGTCGTAGTTTTGCAACATATTAATATATAAGTACATCTGTTGGACAGAATTTTGGCAGCAGTGGAATCAAACGTGTAATCCACAAGCGGAAGAAATAATTGTGAAGTTGGCAAGAAAAATTTCATTCGAGTTGAGTACTATGCTTAAGCATAGTACTCAGCTCGCCAAAAATGTACGACCAAATCTATTAATTATTACTGAGATGTAGAACATACAAAAAAATAGTCTGCCCTAATCATCGCAAAATGTGAAAATCTTTTGAAACTTTAAATTACAAAAATAAATTTATTTTTAAATAAAAAAATAAAAATTAAATTAATTTTTCGGGCTATGCGGCCTTGAAAATTGTCCATATAAGGGTCAAATGAACGTAATGTGGTTGTGACATCGAAAGAAGTGATCTTAGAACTAAGAACGGTTGTCTCATACATCCAGACGTACGGACGGACATAGCTTAATTGACTCGGTACCCAATGATGATCAAGAACCACGCCTCCTTCTGCCTGTTACATTCGCACAAATTTGTTATGCCTTTGTCTCTTTGGGTAAAGGGTATACAAATAAGTCATGTTTGTTTACTGGTGGTCCATAAAACAATTCTAAGAGTGTAATAATAGAAAATTACATGTAGTATATTGTCTACAATTAGTTAAAACTTATGAAACTGCTCCAATATTTAACAAGCCAAAATTCAATTTCCACATTTTTATTTTTATTTTAGTAAAAACTCTTTTCCACGACAAATGTGAAAACTAACTGCCGTATAAGAAAACACCTCGAAAAAAATTAAGTGAAAATCCTGCAAATGTTCAATTATGTATATGTGTATTAACTTTCGTTAAGTCTTTGGGACCAACAGAGCGTATCACCGCCTGAACGATTTGGCTTGCTAGTAGTATTCAACCATGGTTAATTATTTTGCTGGTGGTGAAAGACATCAGTCCACAAATTTTCTGCAAAAAAGCAGTTAATGAACTTTCGGCGAATAGCAAAAATTTCAAATGTAGCAAAACGAAAATTATTAAATTGCACGAACTAAAAGTGCGTGAAATTAAATGAAATCTTATTGGTTGCACTTAATTTTGATGTATTTATAAGATTTTTTAACATCTTATAAAAAGTTTAATTTATACTCGTAACTCATCATTACTTTTTTGCACAGATGAAAGCGGTTTGTATTTATTTTTGACAGCATCTGTGCTTTTAAGAATAGCTACAGATATAAAAATCCCAACTCATTATTGTTAAATTTGTTTTTTTTTTTATATTTAGCAAATTAATGGAATAGAAATATATTCGCTTTGTCACGGCTTCATCAGCATTTGATAGCACTCAAACACGCGAACTGCGTCTTAAAATATTCAACGAACTTCTTTTCTTTGTTATTGTTCTAAAACAATTTAAGTATTTACACTGAGAAAAATACATTATGGGAAACTGATGTATATTGATGACTTTGTTCATATTGTATCCTCTTGCCTCTTTATTTTAAATTTAAAAATTTTCTTGTCATTTTTCAATTCAATTACAATAAAATGAAACTACACTCTTTGCTGTATAGAATAGGTTTTTGTATCTATACATACATATATACATAGCTACTCAATTGCATAAATTGCTCAACACATCCGGTCCGATATAGGAAGACAGGTTGCTATACAAATAGAACAAGTTATTCAACAAAAAAAAAAAAAAAACAAAAAAAGTAACACTGAAATTGAATGAATTCGAAATTCTATTTAAAAACAAATTTGCAATTCTAAACAATAGTAAGAAGTTTATAGAAAAGCTTATCCAAAAAAAAAAACAAAGTAGAAAATTGAAATACATTATCTCGTGAATCAGAGATATATATACGAGTACTATGTACGAGTACTATGTACAAATGCTTCCTAATTAGAATTTGATATTAGCTGAATTTCAGGTTCAAGGTGTTTCTTTTTTTAACTTATTATTATAAGATTAAAATGCTAAAAATTCAAGACAGTTGAATAAAAGTTTTTGTTCAGCAGATTTCTCTTATGAAATATATCCTATATCGTACACGCCTTTGGCCTACATTGTCATCCGTTATCGTTTCATTAAAGTAATATAAAATATACGCATATAAATATACTTATATACTTATAAAGAAATGCAAGTTTTATACGGTATGAATAAAAAGGAAAGGAAAACTAGTTTATCAAGTTTTTGCTTAACTTTTAATTTTATATCTCTACTACAATATATACATATATAAAATATATGTACGATATATACATACGATGTTCACATTTAATTTTTACGTAAAATCTTAAAAAATAAAAATAAACTTAAATATTGTGCCACATCTTCGCCTGCGAGCGATAGTCTGAGGCTATCGCTTTCGCTGCTCTTTGTTTTAGGTTGTTTTTATATATAATATTTCAACTCTTATATATTGTAAAATGTATTTCACTACTGCATAAATATGTATGTTTAAATTTCTGTTAAATAATTATATACACCTTGCTTTGGTCAACGGGTTATTGAACTCTCGAGCAACTTTTTGGCAGTGGACAGCTTGGCGGATATCGATCGACTCGAAAAACGTGTAACTCAAAAATTTTATTGAATTACTCGTTTCGTATCCTTTAAATAAACACTTTTATAAAGATACCTGTTTAAAAGACACAGTTACAGGGTGATTAGATTACTTATATGAAAAACTAAAGATATTTACATTTGCTATTATTTTTTATCTTCTAATCCCAACTTACTTCATTTGAACCTAATAACATTAAACTTAAAAATATCGATACAATAAAACCAATTGTATTCATGGTAGAAGGCATTGTTATGGAAGTTGTGGGAAATGCAGAAAGAAAATCGGACATTCTCCAAACAATCTAAAACAATTGTCAAAAGAAGTAGCACTAAGAAATCAGGAAGTAGAGGAAGTTTTAGAATAATTTAAAATAATACTGGATAATTCTGATTTTAATAATTTCCGTTTAAACCCTTAAAGAGCTTATAATTCACAATATGTAGTTTCATGTTAATTAAGCGACATTGTATACTGTTCCTCTGATGATTTATTTTCTTATAATTTAAAGTAATACTATTGAGCAGGATATTGCACAGTGCTCCAAGATAAAAAAAAAAATAAAACTGGTTTAAAATCTAAACAGGTCGCTAATTACGAATCTGATATCAAAATTTATGAAAACAAAATGGTTTATTCAAAATAGCGGATCGAAAATGGTGGACTAATTTTTAGGGTTCCGTACCAAAGGGTAAAACGAGACCCTATTACTATGACTCCGCTGTCCGTCCGCCTGTCTGTCTGTCTGTCACCAGGCTGTATCTTATGAACCGTGATAGTTAGACAGTTGATTTTGAATTTTCACATATGATGGATTTCTGTTGCCGCTATAACAACTAAATACTAAAAAACAGAATAAAATAAATATTTAAGGGGGCTCCCATACAACAAACGTGATTTTTTGGTTTTATAAGTTATTGACACGAAATGAAATTTAGTGTGCATAGGTTTTTTAGGTGGCTGATTAAATAATAATATCTCTTTCATTTTTGTAGTGTTGAAAGGAGAATAAGTAGGGCTTTTAACGAAATAGTCTAAAATTGTTACTTTTCTAATTTTTTTAAACTTTACTTCAAATTTTTATTCATCATGGGCATTGGGCACAATATTTAGAGAGAACATTAATTTTTTGTTCAAATGTCTTTCAATTCATCAAAATTGGTAAAAATTGGCACAGTTCACACACTTTTTCCAGTGGTATCCAATTTTCGTTTTACATTTTAAATTTGATTTGACACCCATAAATAATGAAAATCACTTAATACAGTAACAAAATATGGTTTAGTCAAGTTTTAAAAAGCAATTCAATTGTGATTTTACATTTAAAAATAAAGGGTATGGTGAAAATGCTTGCTTGATTTCGGCATTCGTGAATTCTTCTACTGGCGGAAGATGAAATGATTTTGATGGTTAAACACATGGCTTCGAAAGGTACAACTTCATAATCTTTCGATTTTCAATAAAGGTGGTTTTCGTGAAAAATCACTATTTACATCTTGGCAATAGTAGAGCTACTGTGAAAATGCATAGATAGAATAGAACAAAAAAAAAACAAAAATAGAACAAAGCCTCCATTTACAATTGTATATGTATCCTATCACACAGCCACTTTTTTCCTTATCTTGATTCTTTGATATACTTGATGTCGATCATTCATTTCCGACTAAAATAATCCATCATTTGCCCTGAACGTGCCCCATCCACATCGTAATCCCAAAATCAGGTTTTGACAATATGAAGGCTAAAATTGGTGAGTCAAGAAGACAGATACGGAAAAACCAAATTTTAGCGAAAAATGCTACAGGTCCTAAAAATGTTGCTTAAAATTTTGTGCACAACGGCCATAGTGCATCATTCACCACTCTGAGAAGGGTTAATACATGGCTGAAAACTATGAAGACTGAATCTCGTCTGAATTGTAATTAAAACTCTTTTTTAAAGATTATCATTTTAATACAGCTTTTCTATAAAGCACTAGATCCCCGCGACGTTGTACGCGGCCCTCCTCTTTCCCCTGCCACTCCTACCCCCTGACACTCCGTCCACCTTCCACATGCTCCTATACTCTACCTCCAATTCTATTAAAATTAGAAAAATCTAAAAAAAAATTTTCTGTTTATCCAATCGCCACGAATTTCACAGGATAACCCACGGTACTATTTTAAATATTACCACAAAATTTGATCAAAATCAGTTAAGCGGTTTCGGAGTCTATAGGGAACATATATACATACTTCCATTTATATATATATATATATATATATATATATATATATATATATATATATATATATATATATATATATATATATATATATATATATATATATATATATATATATATATATATATATATATATATATATATATATATATATATATATATATATAGAGAGAGAGAGAGAGAGAGAGAGAGAGAGAGAGAGAGTATATATATATATATATATATATATATATATATATATATATATATATATAGAGAGAGAGAGAGAGAGAGAGAGAGAGAGAGAGAGAGAGAGAGAGAGAGAGAGAGAGAGAGAGAGAGAGAGAGAGAGAGAGAGAGAGAGAGAGAGAGAGAGAGAGAGAGAGAGAGAGAGAGAGAGAGAGAGAGAGAGAGAGAGAGAGAGTATATATATATACGATACATTTTAAATACATATAATAGTAATAAAATTTTAAAAACACCAACTCATGATCATTGACCTCTTTAGCTCATGACCAGCTAGTGCGACATCTAGCGTTCAGTTGAACAACATCTAGTTCGCTTGCTAGCGCTTATGTGAAATTGTGTGGTCCTCCCCACCTTTCACATACATACATACATACATACATACATACATACATACATACATACATACATACATACATACATACATACATACATACATACATACATACATACATACATATATAAACTTTAGATCTCCATATAATAATATTGGTGCTCCGCTCCTATTGGTCTTAGCGTGATGATAGAATTGAAGAATTTTTCAAATCGGACCAGTAGTTCCTGAGATTGGCGCGTTCAAGCAAACAAACAAACTCTTCAGCTTTATAATATTCGTATAGATTATGTATGCTGAGTACGCATAGACAGTCTACGAAAGGAAAGCAGAATTGAATCCAATCCTCCCTTTGTCAATAGCTGGCTTCGCCTATATGTTTACATTGCATTTCTATAACTAGGGCTATATGGCGTTATAGAAACAATTTGGCAACAAAATACAAAATTTCCGACTTCTATTTTTCGATTTTTGGCCAGCTTGTTGGATTTTAGACCACTGTGCGTCAGCAAGGTTACAAACAATATTTAATAAATTATAAACATATGTATAAAGAAGTCATTTCAGAAAATGCATTAATCTTTATGGCAGATCTAAAGCATATAAAGTCATTCGCAATGACTTTGACAACACCCGCAAAGTTTAATTTTATATTTATTTTTATTATTATATTATTCGATGCAAGAAATCATTGCAATTTAAAATTGTTTAGTTAAATAACGAATTGAATATGATATCGATATTACATCTTTTAAATTATTACAGTTTTGTGACTTGTAAAATAATTTAAACAATGTAATATCTTATAACACTATAAATTTAAGAATATATATATGTAAATAAATAAAAGCTGTCTGTGGTTAGTCAGTAAATTGTTTAATTAATGCAAGAAAGTACATATTTACAAAATCTGTAACTGGTACAGTGGATTTAATTTAATTATTACGATCTTGCTATCTAACTTTATATGCCCATTTACTGCAGTTATACATGTGTACATGCATACATAAAAATATATTCCTTCAGATTTATTTATTTAGATATTTATAAAGCAACTATTGTGCAATTATTTGTATATACTTGAAAAAAAAAGTATCTGTCTGTGTGTACACAGATACTGTGTGTGAATTTGTACATATGTATATGTGTAAATGTATCTGAAATACATTTATGCCAATTCAAACATTACAAAAAGCGCACACAAAAATTATTTACCGAGCTGAAGTGTAGCTCATGTCGTCGCTTTGCAATGCGATTATAATTCACAGTTTAGACACGTTTTCCCATTTTGTCGTCAATAAAAAAAATTTAAAAAAAAAAACAAAATTTTTGAACATCATAGCCAAGTTTGTCGTCTGCGCTGTCGCCAATTTTAACTTTAACTGTAATTTGTAATTTAAGTATTTAAGTTTTTTGTTTGGCTTCGGTAAACAAAGTTTTTCCATATTATTATGTTTTTGTTTTTTTTTTTTTTTTTTTTTGTTCGATTTCTATAATAATTGTTATGCAAACAACGAAGAACTCTGAAAAGAAAAAAAATTAAACAATTCAGATACTTTGCAGAAATCAACTTAAGAAATGCAAATGTACGCGCGCAACTACTTGGTGACAACTGCAATGCAACGAATTGAAGGCTTCATTCCAGATCAAGGTAGCACCATGGGCGATTGTGCTGCGATAAAATATATTGTACATATATAGAATATAGATTAATGCCCAATAAGTTCGAACAAATCTATAAAATTTATCTATATACAAATTTTGGCACAAAACATACTGGGGAAACACTTTCTATTTGCTTTAAACAGATACAAATACAGATTTTTTCTGTGTAGTTTGCAAATTAAAACAAAAATATGCCGGATTTTTGTACGATCCTAAATCTATTCTAATTTATGATTAGCACCTGACCGGCTGCGCTTACGTCACGTTCCCGTCGCATGAAATTCCAGCTATCATTTGAACTGGTTATCTTCACATATGTGTCATCATCTACGTTGTTGTTTTCGTCTTTGCTACTGGTGAAATCTCTCGTCAGAGTTTGAATCAGTGACGCTCCACAAAACAAGCAAACATTCTTTGCCAAATTTCGAACAATAAGCTTTGATTTAATGCCAGTGATATGCTTCGTTGCGCCCAGCATGGCATACAAATAAGCGACGCGACGCCTGCGCAGCTCCAATTTGCTCAGACAGAATAGACGTGTTTGCTGCTTTTGTTGTTCTCCGTACACCCTACACCCATAAATGATGTTAGTTGTAGCTACTGAACCGTAAATTCACTAACCGCAACAGCAGCTGACGTAGACGCTTTTGGGTGTAGAATAGTAGCGCAATTCGCGCAAAATGCAACATCCGACATACTTATTTAGATATTGGTTTACACACACGCATATGGAAATTAGTTGAAAAATTACGTTTTATACTTGTTTTAGATACATATTTGTTCTAAAGAGACTATTCGTAGTAAGTAGCCACTCAGAAAGCATCTTAAAGTCGCTGCTCTTCGACCAAAAAATTGCTGTGCAGTGCACGTATACAAAAACTTGTTTTACGTAGGAGATATAAATTCAGATCGTAGTGCCTAGATTTCCCACAGAAAAAACGTTCTAAATCAAACTAATTAAACGTTGATTTAACTATTTTTACCAATGGTTGTGCACCAAAAAGTGAAATATTAAACTTGAAGTGTGGAATTTAAATTAAATCGACCATTAATGTAGTTGATTAAAAAAGTTTTCATAATTGAATCAAAGGGCAGCAATAGTTTCATAATAAAAGTGAAATGTTTCCACATTTAATTCAAATATGGTTCATATTTGCATTAAGATTTATTAATTAATTAATTTAAATAATATTTATATTTGAAAATTAATTTGACCATTTTAAACTATATTCGCCATTGATTTTATATTTTCATATTTGAATAACATCAAGGGCTTTATAGTTGCCATTTTTTGAGATTTTACAAAAAAGGACTCAATGAATATTGGCAAACTGTCAAAAATCCATTTTTATCAGTTTCTAGTTTATTGCAAACGCAATGAATAAAGTCAAACTGGACACTTCTCTCTTCGATTTTGCCAAAAATACATTTTCAGCAGTCTCTAGTTTGCTGCATACAAGGTGTGTCGCAAAAGACGCAGGACTTTTTAAAAATTGCGTGACAATCGGACCACTACAAGCGAAGTTATCGCGCTAAAAATTACAGTATCTTTTGGGCATCGGTCGAATCGTTCCAAATGATGAAACAAGGTTATGGTGCCAATTGTCTATCCCGTAGCAATATTCACGAATGCTTTAAACATTTTGAACAAGGTCATGAAGTCCTCTGTGACGATGAAAAGTCGGGCCGGCCAAAATCAGTGGTGATCGAAAAGAACAATGAAAAAGTGTGTGAACTCATACAAAAAATGAACCGAAATTTTCGTTTCATTATATGGAAATGGAATGAAATATTCCCAAAGATTCGATTCATCGCATATTGACGGAGAAATTTGGTCTACGCAAGGTGTGTTCACAGTTTGTTCCACACAAATTGTCTGACGACCAAAAATGCGATAATGCGCCGACTCATAGGTCGACACTTATCACCGATTTTCTCACCAAAAATGGTATTTTAACCATCCACCATTCACCGTTCCTGATTTGGTTCCGTGTGACTTTTATTTATTTGGAAAACTTCATTTGCTGATGAAAGGACAACGCTATGATTACATTGAGGGAGGATTATGAGGAAGATTCAATTTTCGACCGATGCACAAAAGATACTGTCACTTTTAGCGCGATAACTTCGCTTGTAGTGGTCGGATTGTCATAAAATTTGTACAAGATGTCAAGGATGTTGAAGGATGTATCTTTCCAACCAATAGGTGGCGCTACCAGAAACAGCTATTTTAAAAAAGTCCTGTTTCTTTAGCGACACACCTTCTATTTATACTTCCGACTTGCCTTACGTTAGTATGAGCAATCTATGTATCATAATGCCTCATACTGTATCAGCAATGAAAATCAAATTTGAAGTATACCCATAGATAATTTAAAGTGTGCCCATCGTAAATTTAAATGTGTATCGTATTTAGTTCATTTAAATTTTCATCGTGTTAAACCCATGCCTGTAAAAGGAGATCTCTGTAAAAAGGAGGCCAGGTCAGCTACCTAAAACGGGCACGCTGCTACCAAACTGGCGCCACTTGCTCGTTAAATCAGCCGCGCTACCAAGAAAATTTTTAAATTAAATATGCACAATTTAAATATGCAAAATATTTAATTTAAATATTTATATTTTTAATTTCTACACGAACTGTAGATCACTTAACTTTAAATTTGTGTATACTTTAATTTGAGATGTTCACATTATTAAATGTTACACATTTAATTCAAAAAATTTTAAATCAAAATATGCACATTGTTAAAATAATTATGACCCAACATTAATTTAGACATGGCATATTTAAAATAAAGTGTATTGCACTTTCATTTAAGGTAGTTTAGTATTTATTTGCTGTTTAAATACTCGTATGTTTTAGTTAAATAAATGTGGCTTATATTTAATTTAAATATGCATACTAAAATCAAGTATGACCATCGTGGTTTTTAGAATGCGTTTTTTCTCTGCGTGTTGGCTTTTGGGATGCATATTTTTTTAAAATAGTACAGATCGACATGTCGAACATATCAACAATTCGACTCCAGGTATGTCTGTACTATTAGAGCGTCTCTGATATTTTCCTGGCATAATGCTTATGTACATGTGGGGTGGCCCAATCTGTTGGACCCCAAAGCACAACACTATAACTGTGGGACTATATTTATGACCAATTACCAGATGGACTAATGACAGCAAGCGCTGCAAACGTCTGTAGAATACAATATGTATGTACCCATGACGTAAATGGGTTTACCAAGTTTGTGCAAATGTATGTAACAGCCAAAAGAAGGCCATATAAAGTATATCTATTCAAGACGGTATAGTCATGTCTGTCTGTTTGACGACATCACAGAGACTATAACAGACAAATCCTACAATCTTGGATATTTAGACTGTCCTATTCCGTCTTTAGATGTTAAAAGAACATGCCAAACTCACTATAAGAGCTATTTCCCATACAAAACCATCCACTATGTTTGAGTTTTTGTATAAAAGCAGTATTTGAAAAACGCTAAATTTGACATCAATCCTAATAAAATACCTCACGTAAATTCAGACGAAAAGTTGCGAAAAAACATGGAGACCGCTTTACTTTATTGAAGGTAACACAAAGATCCGCAAAATTCCGCAGGTGAAATAAACAGTATTATAATCTAGAAACATTAAGTAATAGTATGAAAAAATTCTCATTCTGACAAAAAAGGACAACACGACTTTAATTTTAGCTGAAATTTATCTATTTTGGTCAATACAACACTCACAATGACACTGGACAAAAATTAATTTTATAACAAAACCACAATAACATGAAAAATCCTAAACATTAAGTTAATAACTCTTTTTTCATTCATTTATATATATTTTTTTAATGTTTGAAATCAGACTTATTTTTGATTTGACTCACACTACAAAATCAAGTCAACCTGCTTAAGGGCCGTTTTCATGACTTGCCTATAACTTTACCGCTTATATTTTTCAGGCGATTTGCTAGTTTTCAATGTCACGACTCTTAAAAGAAAACAAACAAAATTGAAATGTTGTATTAAATTTTTAAATGCAAACGTGCACATTATATTCATAGATTGGCTCGTATTTTTCGATAGCGACGGCGCTCACTCTCATCCCTTTTTTTCTGCTAATTTATAATTTTATTTTGTTTACGTTTTTGCAATTGGACTGTCCACCTCTTCAAATATTCTCCAGGGCTACTCAAAATTGATTTATTATAATTGAGATGTCGTGACATGCACTACTACCGCATATAGCATATCTTGCCGTTTCGTATTTTCTTATGTATCGGTAAGTCATGAGAACGGCCCTAAATGTTCTCTCGTTTGAAGCTATTCGTAAAGAATAGGAATGGAATAGAGCAAATACCACTTTACCGTTTAATTGCTTGTTCTTTTTAGAGATAGTGATGATACTTTTGGTGGCAAACTTTTGACTTTGACTTTTTTATTTTTGGAATATGGAATCGACCACTGTGCCATGTTTCAAATAAAGAACTTTAGGCTATGTACAGTGTTTGAACTCCAGACCAACCGATGAGCGTTCTTTCTTGTTTAGCAAGGAGCGGTACATGCCAATTTGGCTCTTTCAAATCGCTAAATAATTAATTCAAAAGAACCCATTATTTTGGGAATCGATCATTATGAGTCAAACACATTTCTCGTTAGTGGCAATGTAAAAAATAAGACCAAAAAGTGACTGTACGGTGCGGAGTTTGTCTGGACAGTCATTAACACAGTATATTTTCAAGATCGTTTACAATTGAGAAGATGTTTTGTCATTAGTCGATGTGACAGCTGATGTCTAAGTTGTCCGATGGTTTGAAAACGATTAGGCCACCCTGTATGTGTACCTATTATATTTAAACAATTTCTTTTAAAATACTGACTTGCACTCTCACTTGTTGAGTGTCTTATTATGCTCAATATTCACTCTCATTGCTTAATAATTTAAATATGTATGTACTCGTATATAATTTTCTACACAATTACACATAACTCATACGCACCATTGTCTTTGGCTCACCTCACACTAATTATGCCCTCTCTACTTTGAATTTCTTTGTTCCAGATTTCATATCTCTACTCATCATTCGCACAGCTCGTCAGCTTGCACTGTAAAGCGACTGCATCGAGTTCAACTTTGCCGGTTAACCAATGCAAGCACAATTTACTCAGCTATGGCTATGAGAAATTGCAGACATTCTCCGATGCACAACTGGAGTCCCTCGATCCATATCAACGCGGTGCCAATGAGCTAAGTAAGTCTATGAATATTTATTCGCTCTTGTTTTACACTGCAAGATATACTACGCAATATTTCTTTCTCGCAATTTGAATTTACAAAGGCGTGAGAATGGGCTCAATAAAATATTGCGTCTATAAATAATTTGCAACATTTCCGTAAACTTTGTGTCATTGGTTATAATTGAAATGAATCGGAATGTAATATTTTTGTCTATATGTTTCTTTTAGTTTGGGCTGCCATAATGCGGGATCATACCAGCGCCACTTTAGTGACTACACGTAAGCCGCTACCTACGCCTCCCGCCTCATCCATCATAATTCTCACACATCAGCAGCCAGCAGAAAGCGCTAAGAATCCACTTTTTGAAGGCACCATCAGCGCTGAGCAACAGCATAAATTTGCCATGGACATGGATACTACTTATGGCGATGCTTCGTTGAGTGCCGGAACTTCAGCTGAACAGAAGACATTTCTAACTGGTCCATTAGTCATACGTGTACGTCCAGATGGCACACCCGTTGAAGAAGACAGATTCCGTCCGTTACCACGTGATGATGATAATCTTGAAGTGTTCCAGGTGACAACATCGGCTTCCAAATCTGCTGATCGTACAAAACACCATAAAATTGCCACCATTAGTGCGCTGAAGCAACAACAACAACAACAACACTTCGCCGCCATTGCGCTACAACGGGATCTCTTGCCACCGGCTGTCGAACAACGAAGACAATTCCGTCAAATCAGTAGCAATCCTGGCTATTTTTATGGCCAGTCACAGGCGTAAGCCATACAACGTCTTACTATCTATATATATATAGTATATTCTTTTAGTGTCTAGGACATTTTTGACTTAGTTGTAAATTTGTGTGTATTTTTCTTTTTATCGTGTGAATGCTTGTTGTGTGTTATTGTACTTTGAATGTTACTAAATATTTAAATTAATTTTTTTTTATGGAGCTTTAATTCAAATGCTTTCAATGAAAATATTTTATTAAGCTAATGCAAATCGTGAATTTAGTTTTAATATTTTGAAGAATTTAAGCAGTTATTTTTATTTATTTGTGTGCTTTAAGGATAATTATTAGTGTTGTTCAACAAAAAATAAATATCACTTATGATTAACAATCGATTTATTTTTCGTATTTCTTCTATTTGAGTGATACAAAAATAAATAAATTTAAAAATATTCGTATCTTATGTATTAATGTGTTTTATTTATAACTCTTGGATTAGTTATTACTGCAGTAAACTGCTGTGCAATACAGTTTCCACCGATGAAAATCGCAGCTACAGCAATTAAATAGCTTGACCGACTGTCAGTACTTTGGAACAGGAAGGAAAATAATTTGCTATATATTTAATTTACATTAAATGATACATCAAACTTAATTAAAAGTTATTTATTTTTTAAAAATTTCGTGTTGTTGTTGAAACAGTTTGTGGGCTGTACCAGGATCAATATACCATCTGAACAAAAAGTACCAGAAAATATTCAATAAAACGAAAACAGTTTAATTATACTTTGATATTTTTGTCAAAGTAATTCCCATTAGAATACACAAATTCCAACGATTCTTCCAAACTTCGAAATACTCTTCATACGCAGATTTTTGGAATAACTTTCAGAGCTCTCCGAAAAGTTTCTTTTCGTAACCAATCGGGTCAAAACGCTTTCCGCGGAGTGGTAGAAAAGTCAGATCAATGCGGAGTTTATGTATACCAATATATACAGAGTTTGCCATCTAAACCTTCGGTATGCCAATATGGAAAAACTCTGGCATTTTTTTAGGCTTCAACAAATGATTCTAAAATGTGATTCAATACCATTTTATCGATACCGAGCCTGACTTTTGGGACACAGTTTTAATGATGCGCAAAGCTCTTTTTACACTCTCTGGCGAAATCAATAAACAAAACTGTCAAATTTGGGGAACAGAGAACCCACACGTCAATCAAGAAACACCACTGCACGATGAGAAAGTCACTGTTTGTGCCGGAGTGTACTCAAAAACCACCATCGGACCATTTCTCTATCTATAAAGAATATCATAAACAAATCTTGCTCGTTTGCCGAAATCGGCTGCAAAATTTCAGAGTTATTTAATGTTAAAATATCAAAGGACTAAATATATTTGGAGTTGTGGATAATTTTGTTGGGCATGAAATTATTAGAAAGAATTAAATTAATATTAAAGAAATTTTGGAGTTCAGCCCAGGTCGTTTGAAATGTAAGGCATTATGCTCGACAGTGGAGCTATCGAGTCTTTAAATGTTTACTGATATAAATGTACAATTTATTTATACAATACTTCTGATTTAAAAATCTCCAAACGCACAGACAGATAACGGACATATCTAGATCGATTCGTCTTGTCATGTTGATCGAGAGTAAATATCCTTTATGGGGCCTCCGATGCTTCTTTTAAGGCGTTGCACACATTGTGGCTAAATTATAATAATAAAAGAGTATACAAATTGCAAAAAACTCAGGAGATCGACGCAAAAACCAAACGCATATGTAGTTGTTTGTGTAAAATTTTAGGAATTGTCTGAGCACACGATGACCTGAAGTGTTGCATGCAAAAGTTAAAAAATCGTCGATTCTTACCCAGATGATTTGGAATCAACTCTTGGTAAGGAATTGTTGCAACTTACGAATTATTAAACTTCTATGAATGGCTGGGCGAAAAACTAATGGAACATATTTCTTTATTGCATAATCATAGAAAACTATTTGCGGTCAAATTTTCTAAATACTGAAATAATACTTTACATTTACTTGTCCATTACAGTGGCGAAAGATCGTTCTTAAAAATTAAACTCATCAAAAACATATTACTCCCGAGTTTGGTTTTGAATATTGATTTCGACATTCTATCTTTTGATGACCTTTTTGATGTGTTGATGTGCTTCACGAAAAGTTCCTTTATCTAAAATGAGAACCAGCGTCAACCTTGGCCGGGCCTCCACAAATCTAAAACCGGTTCTGATTATATGTAATTAAATAAAGTAAATTAATGGCTTCTAGAGATTTTTACAATAAATGACAAAAAAAAAAAACTTCGAAAACAGTTTTGCCCACCAGTTTTGGTGACATTTTAGGCGGTGTAAAATTATTTTTGTCATATCCCATTTTATTTCATTTTTCCGCCGGTGTAAACTGAAAAAGTTTAGTGACTCTACGAGTATTTCAATAGTCTACGAGATCTCGATCTTGACATTTATCCAGCATATATATACAGATAGATACTTTATGGAATCTGCCACACCTCTTTCCGATGTTATTTACAACACATTTGCACAAATTTAATGTACTCTCAATGGCCTGTTCATACTATCAAATATATGTGACACATTTCAGGTATGTGTTCGGTTCAATTGATAAGAGCCTATTTTTACGATCTTGTTTCATAAAATTGGAAGGCAAAATGGGACAATAAAATTACGTTTGCACGATCTAGCTTCCAATTTTGGATGTTACGCCTACAATACGGCTATTTCGTTAAAACTCACATTTTCAAGGTAAACCAGCTGAAATTATTACTACGGAAAAATGGCGTGTACAGAATATAATATAGTCGAGCACCTCGAATATAGCTCTTCTTAATTAGTTCTCATTTGTTTATCAATTCTAACCAAATATTCCACATATGTCCAGATCGGACAAATACTGAATATTATCTATAATTTTTTTTAGGCCGGAACCTTTTCCGAAATAAAATCGGAGAACCATACCGGAACCAAGACATTTATACCGGTATAGTTTCGGTTCTTACTTTCTTTTTCTAAGAAAAATAATTACTTAGGCATAGTTTACTTAAGCACAATGATCAAAGGAAAACAAAAAAAAGCTAATACCATATACCGATAATATGCGTAGTGGCAGTTTTTCAAAAGCCATTTTAGTTGTCAGAGCCATTGGCAAAAGCTTCACACTATGTCCTTAAGCTGTCGAATGCTAGATAAGAAGTTAAAGAAGATACTAATTGATTGTCCTACTCGTTGGAGCACGACCTATATGATTCTGAAGTATCTGCTGGTTTGCGTTAGCAAACACTGATTTTAATTATAGAAAGAAAAGTCTGGGATACTATTAATGAAATTGTTAGCGTTCTCGAACCATCTAAAATGGCAACGACTTCAAAGTGAGCAGTTAGTTTTGGGCGACTTTAACGCTATTTGGCTTCATTGTAAAAATCAAATTGGTAAAAAAACTACTGGTTTAGCTAACCTTTAGTCTCTGAATTTGAAAAATGAATTTTTGAAAACCGTGAGTCTACTGTATACTAGAATTTTCCTTTTTATGTTCAATATTTTTGGACCTTCGATATAACAGGAAAGTATTTATATAGATGTTTTGACAGATTTATATTCCAGAGTTTTATCTGTTGCTGAAAAAGTGCCAGAACTTGAAGAAAGTAGTGCTCAAGTAATTTATCTGGAACTGGAGACGAAGTCGATGCATATATGGATTTGTTTAATAAGAAATGAGAATATACAAATAGTAATGTATTATCAATTAATATTTTTCTCAGGCTGAAACGTTTAAACAACAAAGAAAATGTACAAATTTCCCAGAAACATTCGCATTGTCAAAAGTTACTCTCGCATGCGTACGTTTTCATGCGTCAAGTTTATTATGAATCCGCTTAGGAGTCGGCTGAACGCAGAAACTCTGAATGCCATAAAGCTTTTAAGATGTTTTTACAATTAAAGAAGAATAATCGTTAATTTCGGTAAAACCGAATCTTCAATACTCTTGGCAAATTAAAAAAATTAGTGCCAAGAATGTCGGGCTAATGAAGGTTCTCTCTAGGACATGATGTTTGTACATACTTTCTCTTGTATAAAGAATAGTTTATTTCATAAAATTTAAATTAACCTGTTAACGTTGGTAATAGTAATTACTCATTTCGGTTTTATTCCCTGGTTGCTGCTGATCGACCTAAGTTAAGTTAACTTCGGTTGAACCGAAGCTCAAATAGCATTTACACGAAATTTTGAACCGTATTTTAAAACATAAAACGTGGTGGGTTTGTGTGGAGGATATATTAGAAAGTGGATGGGACACTCCCATTAGTATATGTATGTGAGGCGAACATCCATAAGATGCCTACTTATCGAAGCATATATTGACTTAACTGAAGACGTTTTTCATACTAATGCATAAAGGGACGAGGGCTCGTCTTGACGAGTTGATCAAGAATATTTATATTTTATGGGGTCTACGATGCCTCTTTTAACGCGTTAAAAGCTTTAAGATAAAATGATAATACCATTTCATACTGAGGGTATTCCATCATTTAATTGAATCTCGTAAACGTCATCGATCGAATCGGATTGGTTCGATTATAGATTAAATTTTCATACAAAATGAAAAGTAAAAGAATCAACTATTTGGTTGATTCTTTTGATATTTTAAATTGATTTTAATAGGGTTGTCTCTATCACGATCAGAAAAGATAGTATATCTGGCCTTCGTTTACATTTACTTCACAATCGGATTTGTTAATTAATTGGAAGTAATGCCAGCACTAGTCTTGCAAATATTCAATTAATAGCACTGGCCTACATGAGTTTTGCGAATAAGATGGGGCCTAGTGTTTCCGAATGGATTTTTCGTGCTGAACACGAATCACGTCACGTTTTCGAGAAAATAAGAGTTGAATCCCCTAAAAATAGCGTTTTTGTCCGTTTTTGAATAATCGTGGGGCAAAATCATGACGTGATATAAACAATTTCGCAAAAAAAAAGAATTTTTTTACGAAGTAGTATACTCAATTGAGGGTATACTACAACTATATGTGAATGGTATAAGAAATTGACAATTGAAATTGAAAAAATTCGGTCCACCCGTTCAAAAGTTATGAATTTTTTAAATTTTGTACGAGTTTATGAAAAAATTAATTTGTGTGTATGTGTTTGTTTGTTTGTTTGAATCATTTAGAAAACCTAAATGTTTTTACTATAAATTTTTCAAAATGGCAGAATTTGGTGGGAAAAGCTAAAATAAAGCTCAGCTTCTGTGGTAAGAAGTTTCAATATTTTTGAACATGTAATAGGATGTTGCAAGTCTTTTAAATAACTTTTAAACGAATTCCTAGAGGGCGTTGCACAATCACTAATTAAAAAAAAGGATCAAATATATTTTAAAAAGTACATTTTTACCGAAAATTGAGACCACATTTTCGTGCTCAAGTGACAATACGTTGTTAGATTGGACAAAGTTTGGTAAATTGTAATTTCTTGTGAAAATCTTTTGAGCTGCGATATAGCGTCACAAATATCAGATTGTGCAATTTTAGGTTTTTGTCATAATGCGTCATCTAAAAATACGCGCTAACAATAGCAATCAGCTGACTGTCAATTTCTTTGTCATTGCCTTATGAACACCTGAAAATATATGTATATGACAAGATTTTGGCAGTTATACACCTACATATGCGATTTATCGCATTACCATATGGAAAATGAATGGTATAAAAATATTAAAAACAGAGGGAGTGTTTACTTCGATGGAACCGAAATTTTAATACTCTTCAGTCGAATTTAAAAGTAAATTGTGCTTTGGGCATATGACTACTTTTTAGAACCACATTTATATGTGAACCGTGGAGAGTTGTTAACCACGTCAACATCCCCTATGCTGTGAATGTGGTAGGTATATTCCATATATTCCAACTAGTGTCAAATGATTCGCTTGACGTGAGCTCAATTTTTCATTGGCATGGGGCCCATAGATATGGCTGTTGCTAATAGTATCACGATGCATGCAACCCGTAGACGTCAGCGTAGTCGGCCTTTTAAAAAGAAATGTTTCACACCCAGTGCCAAGCTTGGATGAAAAATCCCATTGGTAGAGTTCTCGAATTGTATCGCGTAGTGCCTATTGGTGATAAATGTCTCGATACCGCATCCACTGCCGAAAATATTAAAAGTGGATTTGAAGCAAGGGAGATTTATCTATTGAGGCTTTCATGGTTTCCCAGCTCCTCTTCTTCAAATAACTGCAGCAATATAATGTGATTCGCTCAATAGCATTTATTAGCATTGAGAATGCCATATTTTTTTGTGGAAACGCCACTTATTTTAAACTAATGACATTTTCCATAATTTCTATCAAAGACTTATCGCTTAGAGCCACGTGTTGAATATAAAAAAAGTTAAAAAGTCATACCCCTATTGTGTATGGATTGGTTTTTTGTAAAGTGTATCAAAGTAAACACTATTTTCCAGTTCAGTTGTGTCTAAATAGTTAGGAAAGTATAAATAGTGTTTCACTGTATGCATAGCAGCATTGGCGTAGATAGGGAGATTACCGTTGACCGTAAAATGTGTACAAATCCCCTTATGAGCCATTAAATCCCGTAGAAAAGTATAAGTGCCTTAATGTGCAATTGACGTAGATCTGGATACTCTATTGGGTTAGGACAATAATAAACATATATACTGGGGTTCGGCCAGATTTCGTTACAAACTTTCAGACAAACTGAAATACACCCTTCACGCTTTGTGTGAAGGTTATAAAAAAGCATGTACATTTATATTAATAATGATAAAAACGACAGCAGTTATTTTCATGACGCTGTATGCTTTTAAGTAATTCTGATTAGGCGAACATGCGACATAATCAAATTTATTTGTTGTCCCATTTTTTCCTGACATTGCTAACCCATATCGAACTACCACCATCAAAAACAGGTAAAATTTATTGGTCAATTTAATTTGAGCAGGTAAAATTCCCTCTGTCTGAATCCGGTTTGGTTTGCATTTAGAATTTTTAAACAATAAGGCAAATTTTACATCAATTAAATTCTCATCGGGCAATTATTCTCTGCTGCAATAAATTAATTGCGACTGGTAAATCCGGCTGCAGCATTTGATTAAATTGTTTTTTTTTTAAGTAAAAGAATAAAATAATTAAAACATTAATGACATTAATATACCAAAAAAGGAAAAAAATTAAATTACAAAATTATTGTAATTAGAACGTCTGGTACTAATTTTTATGGATTAAAAATTATTTGTTCTGTATATTAATATTGTATTTCTTTGAATTATTCAAAAAATACGAAGTAGAAGGATTTCATTTAAATTTTAAATTGAATTGATATACCTAGAATTTTTTACCACTACCGAGAGGTTTGCCTTTGTCACAATCGATTTTTGTTTTTTGCCACTATCGATAGATTGATAGAATCGGTTGTTCATCGCTATGTATACCCTGTCCTGGAGGGCGAAACGTGTACTAAGTTGTGCAAATGTATGTAACAGGCAAACGGATTCATGACAGAACGCTAAAAATACTAAAAAAAAAAATTTAATTTTGTAAATATATTTTTTATTATATGAATTTTTAGCTGGCACAAGGTCATTTTACATTGAGAAATATTTTTTTACATTTTTAGAGGCACCCGTTATTTTATAGGGGCACCCTTTGAAGGCGGTACAATAAATTTGGAAAACTAATCTTTTTTTTTACGAAGCAATAGATATGTGACTGGTACTTTAATTAATATTTCATACATCGATGCTAAAGATGATCTGTGATGAGATGTGAGCGATTAACCATAAATATGTATGAAAAATATGCCTACTGCCGGGCTTTTTAAGGCTTCGCTCGTGCATTTCGAGCTATTTAGTTCATGTGGTGTCTTTTCGTGACTCTGATTTTCGTGCTCCTGAGTTAAAACTCAAAAAAGAGCGAATTAGATTTTGAAACACAAACCCTTTTTTGCAAGCAGATGCCAGTGGTTCACGAAAAAGAGCAGGGAAAGTTTTCACACATGTATGTCACATCTATGACAACTTTAAACACAGCCATGTTTAAAGTTGTCATAGATAAAAAAAATATTTTGCAGTGGAGTTTATTGAGTTTATTTTGAATTTACTTCAAATATATTGTGAAGTCTTACATTTGTTTTAATGAATATGAATTATATAATTTATTAATACATATATTGATTTTGAAAAATACCCACAAAAAAATTATAATTTATGTTGACAAAAAAGGCAAAATCATTGGCAAATCTGTGACTCCCCAGTATGTGTGAATGGTATAATAAATATAGAGAGAATTTTACTCTGACTGACTTACTGATAGACAGACGGACGGACACATCTCGATTGACTCGCTTCGTTGTGCTGATCACGAATATATTGTAGGTAAATTATGGGGTCTCCCATTTATCTATTGGTATTTCCTATATCCTATATTTTACCTATATTTATATCACATTTCATATTTTATTTATATTTTATTTCCGCTCACGCGACGTCCGCTGGTACCATAGAGATAAAATAAGACAGAATGCTGCAGAAATACTGTGGTACAGTATAACCATAATAATACAGATTTTTGGGGCATTATTTTTATTTATTTATTTTTTGTTTGTTTGGGCTTTAAACGCTTGCGGGCTTATTTCCAGGAGCCCGATCAGACATGCAAAAAAATTGGCTTAATGTACCGAATTTCTTTTATATTTCGTTGCGTTTGCTTTTCCTATTTTTAAAGTAAGTTCAAAAAGTAAAATAATAAAAATAAAATAATTAAAAATTTAAAATACAACAACAAACTGTATAGACTGAATGATTTATTTTTTACATATTGATATTTCAACAAATCTGAAAAATTTACTCAAGTTTACCTCAGAATTAGTGGTATGCCTCTGTGCCTATTCCTACTAAATGGGTTTTCAAATTTAATAACAAGAAACAACGTTAACTTCGGTGTAACCGCTGGTGTTTTACATCAGTTTTTAAACTTTTGAATGGATACTCAGATTTTAAAATTTAATATAATAAAATAAATAGAGAAAATAAGTGTAAAGCCGTTCACACTATCGTGGCTGCCATTCCATATCGTCTCTTCTGGAAATAACGTGTTCTTTGAACTTTGTAACGCCCGATATGTAACTCGTTTCGCCGGATTTTTGGAACTGCCAGTCGTCCAGATCCATGTCTATGTCATTCAATTGAGACGAAATTAAAACTCTGCCATTCTTATTTCGGAAGTTGTATGGCCCAATGACGCCAACATCAATTTCGACGTGTTCTTAAATTATATAGAGCTCCATAGTAAAATGGTGACTATGAAGAACGTAAACCTCGACGAATGGTAGCGTTACCACCTGAAACGATAAAGCAATAAGCTGACAAAGTTCGGACATGCCTATTGCTAAACTGTTTATAAAACATTCGACGAATTAGACGCAATTCGCATCACTACTTACAATTATGTTCTGTGCATTGATGTATTAATCTCTTCTATTCTGAAAGTCATTGTCGCCTATTGTCGTCATATACTTTGCATCCCTGCAAAAGATGAAACTATCAATTATAAATTTACTCTATTGGCTCCATAAAGTAATGTGAATAAATGAAATGAAAAACCTTTATCTCTTTTAAATCTATTTCATCCCCCTCGAAGTAATTCTCATCAGATTAATCACACTTATGCGAAATATTATATTTTACTTATATTCTACTGTACTATCGATAGTATAAATTGTTTTAAATAGTTCATTCAAGACTAACGAGTGTTGCCACTATCGATAGTTTTGCAGCTCTACCTAGAATACATGCTACCAGATTCTTCGTTATATTTCTAGTATAGTATGGTATTTTTTGGTGTTTTTATACCCTGCTCCGGAGTATACTACGTTCGTGCAAAAGTATGTAGCAATCAGAAGGCGCCATGAAAACCTCAATATAGTATGTATCCTCGATCAGAATTAAAAGTTGAATTTATGTAGCTATCCCATTCTCTCAGTATTTCATATGTATGAACACATGGGTTTTAGAGACGGTAAAAGAAAGAGTCACCAAACTTCGATTTTTAGACTCACCTAACCCATCCGCAGATCAAGTTACTGATTTTATATAGATAACACGACTACTCCGCCCGAACATACCGCTGTTTGTTACTTACATTCACATTTTTGAAGTTGTTACTTTTTGTTTTTACGCTATTTTTTCTTTTTAATATATAAATTATATATTAAGAGATTTAGAATTTACAAGTGAAAGACGGAAGAGTATTTCAAAGTCGTGTACTTACTATTGCATCATTCTTACTTGTTATCACTATAGAAGTTGGGTACCACTGATCAACAGTCTGAATGTTGTTTTTAGACGAAATGAAATGAAAATTCAGTAAACGATTAATGCAATATACTCGTATTAAAACCAAATGAAGGTAAACTGATGTGGAGCATATTGAAAATAAGAAAATTTAATTAAATCATTTTCAGCGCATAAGTGAAAAGAAGTTGGAGGCCTTTACAGTCGGCACCTTTGGAGCAAAACGTCAGCTGTCCAAAAAGGAGTTGGAGGACCAAAAAAAGAAGGAGGATGAAGCTGCCGCAGCACACGTACATACGTAGTAGTAGTAACTCCAATTAAATAATTTCTAATATTATATTTTCTTACAACAGGCTTTCAAAGAATTTGTTGAAACTTTTCAAGAAGCGCCAACTGCTTCCTTCTCCAAAGTTTGGGTCAAAGCCGGTACATACGATGCTGGGTCCAGACGTAAGCATTCCGCCCCACTTTCTAATAAAATTCTTTTGAAAATCTTTATTTTTACATTAGGAGAAGATAAAAGTGAGAAGGGCAAATTGTATAAGCCAAGTGCAAAAATGGAAGACCAGCTCTCCACCGATAAAGCGCAAGATTATGCAAAGCAGTTGGCATCGGATTTGAAGAGAGATGCTGCATCCTCGAAAAAGAAAAATCAAGAGAAAAAGAAAAGCAACTTGGAGCTTTTCAAGGAGGAACTGCGCCGGTAGTAATTTAATATACTCTGCCTCTTGGTAACTTGCTAAAGCAAATATTTATGTTTTCAGAATTCAAGAAGAACGCGAGGAGCGACACAAATACAAACACGTCGCAACTTCCCAACAAATAGCACCAACGCAACAACAACAACAACAGCAGCAGCAGCAGCATAATTCATCATCTTCGGGCACTAATCAG
This sequence comes from Leucophenga montana, assembly GCA_035044765.1. Classification (NCBI taxonomy): domain Eukaryota; kingdom Metazoa; phylum Arthropoda; class Insecta; order Diptera; family Drosophilidae; genus Leucophenga; species Leucophenga montana. The sequence goes on from JAWNNQ010000203.1 coordinate 574,027, forward strand.
AAGCATCAGTCACGCGAAGTCGGTTCTTTCGATAATGGAGATCCAAATACAACCAATTTGTACTTGGGCAGTTTAAGTCCAAAGGTACCATTTATAGTATCAATAATATAACATATAAATACAATTTTAAACTTTAAATAAATTTTAAAATTAAATTTAAACAATTAATTTTAGATTACGGAGCACCAACTAATGGAGTTATTCGGTCGTTTTGGTCCACTTGCTAGTATTAAAATTATGTGGCCTCGCACTGAAGAAGAAAAGCAGAGAAATCGCAATTGTGGCTTTGTAGCGTATATGAGTCGAAAAGATGCCGAGCGCGCACTTAGATTACTTAACGGACGGTTCGTAATGGGTTGTGAAATGAAAATGGGATGGGGCAAAACAGTAGCAATTATGAATACCCCAATTTTCGCTCCGCAAACGCTTTTAGCTTTGACTATACCGCCACCACCATCCGGACTGCCATTTAACGCGCAACCTGCTGAAAGTGACATCGACATGTTACCAAAAAAGAACTATAAAGAGTATTTATATGAGGAAAAGGAGAACATGGATAAGGTCAATAAAAGAAATAATAGTCTCCCATTTCCTATCTAATAAAATCGTTATTTTAGATCTTGAACAAAGCGGTTGTTAAAGTTTTCATACCCACAGAAAGGTAAATTAAAAGAATTACTTAATAGTAATAAATTATGTACATCTATACAATATTACTTATTCGTCATTTTAGAACTGTATTAAACGTTATACATCGAATGGTTGAGTTTGTCATACGCGAAGGACCGTTGTTCGAGGCTTTAATAATGCGCCGCGAAATGGAGAATCCACTTTTTTCGTTTCTTTTCGACAATGAAAGCCCCGCGCACATTTATTATCGTTGGAAACTATTTTCGTTGCTGCAGGGTGACACGCCCAACGAGTGGAATGAAAAAGAGTTCTATATGTTCAAAGGTGGATCCATTTGGGTACCACCTATAGCGAATTTCTACACACGAGGCATGCCAGATGAGCTGGTAGTCGATCCTGATGCTCCAGCTGTGCACAAAGGCACTTTGTCTAATGCGTAAGTTAAAAAGAAATTACATTGTTTTTTGTTAATAATTTATTGTAGGCAACGCGAGCGACTTGAGAATCTATTACGACACTTGACACCAGATCGAGCACGGATTGCTGATGCTATGATATTCTGCATTGAGCATGCAGACGCCGCCGATGAAATATGTGAATGTATCACAGAATCTCTTGCCAATCCGAAAACGCTCGTTACGAAGAAAATTGCACGTTTGTATTTAGTATCGGATATTTTGCACAATTGCACAGTAAAAGTCGCCAATGCTTCGTTCTTCCGGAAATCGTAAGTAATTTTAATTAAAAGTTGTCTTTTTATACTCTACACAAAGTGGGAATAGTATTAATGTTTAGTCACAATGATATAATTTTTTTAAAATTTCTTTTTCTTATTTTCGGAGCTAGTTTCACATTTTAGATTATATGTCTAGTTAAAAACGTCGGATTAGGTTGCCAAAACATCATATTAACGGTAATAAAATATCCAGCAATCGCCTTACACATTTTTTCCAATCGGTTTCGTATCTTAAGTGTTATGAATATATGAAAAATGTCGATTTTTTGGGGAGTAAATTCACTGCAAAAAAAATCAAAAGTAGAAACCGTCAAATTATATCCAGTTTTTTTGCGTATATATCGGACTTTTACGAAGAAAACAAGACATTCATGGAATAAATCTTTGGATAAATACCGAATGGTCCGTTTCTCTGATGAGGAACCAAATATCGTCTACCAACATTTTTAGATCGGAAAATCCTTGCTAACGCTGCTCAATGGTTTACATTTCTTGATGAAACCTTTCACCGTGCTCGTCACTTACGTCACCAAAATTCTCCGGGAAAAAATTTAGGGCAAAAAATTAAGTTTGAGCGACATATTTAAGCCTGTTGAAATTAAAATAGAAATTAAATTACAGATTTCACGTTGTGAAAAAGAAAATCGTGAAGAAAATCATGCAATACGTAGAGAGAAAAAGAAATAGAATAACAGAATAACAATACATATTCCATACCCATTCTTGCATAATATTTTAGAAAATCTTCAACAATTTCCTTGTTTTTTCTTCGTGTTTTCATTGTTTCCAAGAAAATTGTAAGTATGAAAAAGTATGATGTTTTATTTATTCACTAGACCCTTATATGCAAAGTTGTTCGAGCCCACAATGATGTTTTCTCTTTCGGGCCACCACTTTTAAATCGGAACAAACTTTCCAGTCGTGCTTTTCATATTTAATACATTTCAACAATTCGACCATTGTATTATACGTTTCTTTGCTGTTGAAGGCATGTCCAATTGTGTTTGATGGTTTCTCGTTTCATTTAAGAGAACTGGTTTCAAACTATATTTACTGCTGTCAATAAATAACCGCCACTCTGTTGTGTCGAAATACTATCTTAGCTCCTTTGAACAAACCTCAAATATTCAATTTTGACCTTTTTACATGAAATACTTATATTAAGTCCGGTAAAAAATCCAAAGTGAAATACATTGTGAATTGATTGAATTAAACACCATAATAGCTATAAAAGAGGGAATGTATCAAAACAGAGAAAAATTTAATTTATGACACCTTCACTGAATTGATAATATCTTCGGTATTTATCAATATATTTTCTTCATCAATATCTTGTTTTCTTCATAAAAGTTCGATCTATACGTAAAAAATAAGAAACTACATAATTTGAAGTTTTTTATTTTTGATTTTTCTTTAAGTAAATTTTAAATTTTTTGTTGGCCCAAAATTTTGGACCAAAAAATTTAAGCTACAATTATTAACGTTTTTACCTCGAGATAATATGTGTAACTATCTCGGAAAATAAGAAGTAAATTTATAAAACCCCACCCGTAGAAATTTTTATTATGGTGATTTACGAGTTTAGTGAGACATATAACATTTTTTACATAAGAAATAAAAAAGTTGATACGTATGTACATTTTGGATGTAAACTAGTGCTATTAATGTTGATGTAATAATTGTTATTTAATTGCTGAACTACATTTTAAAACTCAATCAAATTAATAATATTGATATTGTATAAATTGTACATTTGTATCAGTAAACATTTAAGGACTCCATAGCTCAACTGTCTAGCATGGTGCCTAACAATCCAGACGACCTGAGTTCAAGCCCCACTCCATCCAAAATTTCTTAAAGTATTAATTTAATTCTTTGTAATAATTTCATGCACAACAATATTATCCACAACCCTCTATCCCATCTACAACTGTAGACACAACTTTGGACACCAATGTGGCGCATTTTGGAAGTCCAATTTTCGACCACTATTTATTTAGTATACGTGTCACCCGGATGGTCGATTGTTTCGACCGTAAAATGGACGTAGCGCACGGTATACTCCCGAACTGAACCACGATTTTCGAAATAAAATTACACAATCCGCAAGCGTTGTTCTATTCATGATAAAGTGGCAAACCAAACAGCACAAATGCCAATAGCTTTGCCAGATCTGACCTATTAATGAACGTTTAATCTCGTCGGAAAATGCAACCTCTAAAAAAACTCCCTACAAAAGAACAAAATTTAATATATTCAAAACTTGTAAATCTTAACATCCATTCAAAAATTAAAAACTGAAGTAATATACCGTTCCCAAGCAAAAAGTGCAAATGTGAAGAGTATTAAAGCTTCGGTTCCACCGAAGCAAAAGTTTTTTTCTTGTTATATTTTTTATTAAGCGATATAAATTTTTCCTATGCAACAGCGCTGAGAAACAACTAGTTGAAATGTTTGAATACTTGCACACATATTACGTAGCAATCGAAGGTCGTATTAAGGCAGAAAGTTTTAAGACACGCGTTTGCAATGTGCTAAGAGCTTGGGGAGATTGGACAATTTATCCAAATGAATTTCTACTGAAATTGCAGAGCATATTTTTGGGCACGCAGGTAATTTTGTTAAGTTTGGAAACGATGAAAGCTGCATATTACTTTCAAATATTTTTGTAACTAGTTTAATACTACACCACAGCTGGAAGAAGAAAAACCATTGGAAGAAACCACAGTAGAGGACATAGATGGTGCGCCCCTCTCAAGCGATGAAAAAGATGACGAAGATTTGGATGGTGTGCCACTTGATGGTGCAACATTGTTGAAAAGCGTTTTGATGCGCGGCTTATCAGACTCTTCCGTAAATCAGCGTGGCACGCCTACGCGAAGTACACAGGATGCAGATCAAATTGATGATATTGACGGTGTACCATGTAGGACGCGAATCTTACTAAGTAGTTTTCTGTAATGAATAATGATTATTTTGATATTTGAACAGTGGACGAAGATGTTGATGGCATACCACTGGATCAAACATTGACACCGAGCAGCAATGCAAAACCAAAAGTTGCTGGCTTTATTCCTTCAAAGTGGGAAACAATCGATCCGGAGCAAGTCGAGGCTCAAGCGGTTACCACAAGTAAGTGGGATACGTTAGACCCCCCGGAACCTCCAAAGTTTTATTCGTCCGACGAGGATGAGGAAGACGATGATAGTTCCCGAAAATACAGTGAAGAAAAGCGCCAAAAGTTACGTGAAATTGAGCTAAAAGCAATGCATTACCAAGATGAACTAGAATGTGGAAAACGGCAACTAGAACCGGGTAGGACTTTGCAGGAACAAGTGGAACGCTACCGTAAACGACTGCTCAAACAGGTCAGAATTACTTTATTAGTTTGAAATATATGTATGTATGTACATATGTATCTTATATTTAAGGATGCAAAGAGTGAATTTGTGGACTCGCCGCTCAGTTATATGCGTGTCAAAGAATCGCGACGCAGTGAAAGTCCGGATAGCACTAAATATTTACGACGCATTGCGAAGGGTTCAACATCGCCAGAGCAACGTTCCAGTTCAGCAAGACGTAGCTCCAAGCGTAATCGTTCGCGTAGCTTGTCAGACTCCCCGAAGCGCTACACCGAGCGCAGTGCTTACTCTAAAACTACGCGCTACGCCAGCCCTGCGCCATCATCGAGTTCAAGGCCGCGAAGGTAAGAATGTACTAATTTATTGTATATTTTTATCTATATATGTAAATTCTGCAGATCACCTTCACCTGGAAGTTATAGTTCTCGTTCGTACACTAGCAGTTCATCGCCTTCAAGACATCGTTCGGAGCGACTCAAACTTAAACACAGGCACTAATTACCATAACTTAGAACCGCGTTTGCTTTTTCTAAAATTTTTATAAATTGTGTTTTGTGTTTCAAAACTTTGCATATGAAATTTATAGTTTAATTGTATAAATAAAACGTTATACAGTTGAAATTAAATTTATTGTATGTAGGCATTTGTTTTTTGATTTCGTAATATTTATACAATCATGTAGAGATTGTTGGGTCTCATGGAATTCCGCCAGAATCTGTTGCAAGCGGTGAACAATCTGTTTGCCCTTTATGCGCATTAAAACATATTTACCGATCTTGTTCCACATAAGGTAGAGTTTCAGGATTAGATATTTGACATAAGACTAGATTGCTTAGCCCCGATCAAGTTACGCGTAATCAAATTCATCATTTTGTGATCGACGGGAGCACGCATCGAGCGAGTGGAATGTGCGTACGATATGAGGTGCCGTCATCGACTTGGACCACTAACTTGTCGCAACCAACGTAGGCACTACTCTCAGCATGGCGTACGACACACGTCCCAATACTCATTGAAAGCTAGACGTCGGAAAGCTGTATCACAAAATATATCGCTGAAGCCTTTTTAGCCAAACCGTACCAACTGTTCCGAGAATTCTCTCCGGCTTCTGAAGATATATGTGAGTAGTGAAGAAATATATCTCACTCCAAGGATGCGGCTGCCAATGAGGTCATTGGTATGACGAGGAATGTCGCCAAGCTATTGCAGAGAAAGGCGCCGGCTTCAGAAGAAATCTGCAATCGGGAGCAATACGAGCTGATAGAGAGCGAAATCATAAGAAACGGAGAGAGGAGAAACGTCTTTTCATACGCAAAAAATGGTACAGGAAAGGTGAGAGCTTGAGGATGTTGATGCGTTATGTAGTAGAAATGAAGCTCGTGAAAGGTCAAGCGGCTCAATAAAGGTTTGAAAACAATGCATGTGTGTGAAAATTATTTTTATTAAAGACTATTTTTATTAGTGTGCTTGACTTCGAGATAATCTATACCTTGATTAAGGCTCCTTATATTAACAACATCAAAAGCGTCAGAAAAGGAAAGAACCTCTTCAAACCCTTTGATACAAATAGAGGTTTCAGGCAGGGTGATGCTTTATAGTGCAATTTTTTTAATATCTTGATAGAGTATATCCTACCCCAATGCCCATACCTAGTACGGTCGGGCACTATCTTCCATAAGGAAGTGGTGCTACTTGCGTATACTGATGACATCGACATTGTCGGCACGAAAAAACGGCGATTTAGTAAGGCGTTCTCAAAGTATATAAAACAATGACGTCTCATGGGTGAACGAGGGCGAGACGAAGTACTTTGTGTCAACTCTCAAACCATCTTCACGATAATCGCTCATTAAAAATCTAATAATTAAATTAGATTTTTAACATTTGCATAAAAATGCATTACTTGCTGTATATGTATGTATATATTTTTTTTTACCTTGATGTTGTTTATAACTAAACATAAACACAGAAGTTGAAGTTTCAAAGTAGAATGTGTTATTTACCTAAACCTATATTTTTAACATCCAACTCATAAATTAGTAATTGCCACATCTTCAACACAAATACCTCAGCCTCCTCGTCGAGTACCATTTGTATATCGTCCAATATGCTCTGCGGTGAGCTGCCGGCCAATACTTTGGAGCAGATAAACTCGACCAGAGTGGGTTCGGGTTCACCAATATATTCAATAATTTTCTTATTTATCCAAGGTCGTATCTTGCGTTCCATAATACCATTGTCGATCTCAGTGCGATCCAGTTTGTAATTAAACAGTTCTTCCTTTTGTGTGGGAATCCGGTCAATAATGCTTTTTATATGACGACCTTTTTCATCATGCACACGTGCATCATTCTCATTCTCCTTTTTGCTGTTTGATGCAGCTGGACCTGTACTTCCAAATATCGCCGCCTCATGCTTAATGTATTTGCTGCTGCTGCTGCTACTACTGCCACCACCTCCGCTGCCACTTGCGCTGTGTTTTCCGCCAGAACCTGTTCCTGTGTTGGTGGTACTGATGGTGTGTTTTCCGCTGCCACCTGCTCCTCCACTGGAGTGTGATCCACTAAGCTTTTGTGCAACAATTTCCGCAGCTGCTGCTGAAGAACTGTGCCGGTCACCAGTATTTAGCGAGTAAGATGATCCAGCAATAGCTATTCCTGCTGCAGCTGGTATGCCACCGTCATCATAATCGAGTGGGACAAGTTTTCGTTTTTTAGTACTATTACTTTCATCGGCAATGTCATCGTTGTTAAACACGCTGGCTTCGATTTTCTTCTTTTTAGCATTTCCACCTAGTGTCAGACTAATCATTGGCAGATTTATAGGTGGTGTAGCATCTTTAAGTTCGTTGCGTAGTGATGACGATGATGAATACTTGGCATTCTCATTTATTTTAATGAAATCACGCGATTCTGAATTATGACGGCTACTACAATTAATGTTATTGTTGTTGTTTACAGCCAAAACGCTAGTGTTATTACTGCTGTGATGATGGTGATGATGTCCCGGTGGCGGTGGCGGAAGAAAGCTATCACTCGCATTCGATAAACTGTCCACTTGCGAAACGATATCATCATTTGATAGCGTCTCCACAGACATGGATTTGCTTCGTCTGTGTTTACGTGATGATCTATCATCGTTTGATACAATATTCGTTGTGCCGTGATTTTTGCGACGTTTCTCCAACTGCAACGCAGCTGTCTGTGTGTTCAATGTCTTCATGTCGATCAGTATGTCCGGTTTGTAGAGCTGTTCAAATTCCTTACGCGCCTTTTCGTATTCCTCTGTCGGATTTTCGTATTCGCCACTGAAAATTTTATTCTTAAGATCTTCGAGTTCTTCGCGTTCTTTGTCACGGTCTTTGCAATCAGCGTCGGCTTCACGTACACGATCTGCCAGGCGACGCAGCAATTCACGACCTCTAGAACTGTACATCAACGTGATTATCATCATAGTCCTCGAGAAACTCTTTTAAACGTTCAGCATCCATTTCACGTTCTTTTTGTTTTAATATATCCTTGAGATGGATCTTTTTATTCTCCTTATTCTTGCGTTTTTCACGCTGCTCCCAATTCATTAAACGCTGTTGATAGGCTTCCTCCTTTTCGCGTGCCTTCTTCTCTGCTTTCTTACGATCGCGTAGCGCTTCCTTCATTTTCTTCTCACGCCTGGCGTCACGCAAACACTTGGCATTCTTTTCTTCACGCTCTCTCTCCATTTCTCCGTCTCTGTCTCTTTCTTGCTCAAGCTCACGCACCTCGACATGCACCCTCTCGCGTTCCGTTTCCCGATCACGCTCTCGGTCTCTTTCACGCTCCTTTTCACGCAATTCACGCTCACGTTCGCGCAACTCTAGCACATGATCTCTAGAATCATATTTGGTGCGATGACGCCGTTGACTGCTATCCGTTTTCAGCATATCAACCATCATACCGGTACCAACACTGGTTCCGGTGCTGTTTCCACCGACACTACGCTCTTTATCCTTTCGCACTGGCGATAGTGGATCGGTTGAATTGACTAATTCCTGTTTGCGGCTGCTTCCTGCATTGGTACTTCTACCAGCGCTGCGCCCACTTGCGGCTGCTGCTGCTGACCAAGACGTTGAACATCCTGCTGTTGCCGAATTTGCATCATCCTTTTCAATAATTTCGACATCATCAATATCTAACTTTTTGCTTATGTTCTTATCTCCACGTTTCTTGCTTTCGCGATCCGTGTCACGTCCGCGGTCCCATTTACGCTCTTTCTCCTTATGCAGCTGTTTCTCCGTTTCCTTCTCCATTTCAAACACTTTACGATGTTCATCGGCTTCGGCGCGTTGACGAAATTTACCAATTTCACTGTTTATCAAGTTACGTTTCTCCTCCTCAAGATTCTTTTCGTTCATAGCTTTTATCTTCACATCGTCTTCACGTCGCGTTTTTTTGTTTCGTCCAGTCGAATATAAATCACTACGATTGGTGCTATCGAAACCTTCAAATTCATGCTTGCTGTCTTCGAGTATGTCGCGCATCTGCTGCAACACAAAGTCGTCGTCAGTCTTTTCGTCTTCCTCATCTTTGGAAGCACTGCCGCCGCCGTTCTTCGTCTGCTCCTCTTCTTTTTTGTAATTGTCAAGTAACACCTTGTTTTTACCGTCAACCTTCGCCACTAACTTCTTGCCATCGATTTCGGTTTCACTAAGCAGACGCACTGCACGCATACCAGCTGTGGGACCATCATATTCGCAAAAACCAAAAGTAGATACACGCTTCCAACTAACAACCACACCACATGTAGCTAACACACGCTTAATTAAGTTCTCCGGTACACGTTCGCTGATATTGCCAACAAATACGGTGATTATGGGGCCACGGAATTGAGGCACTGGATCTTGTGAGCTGATGGTTGCCGAATTACGAAAATTACGTCCGCTTGGCGGAGGATTACTCATTGACGACATCATATGTTGCGGAGTTATTGATGGATTCATGTTCGATAATATACATAGGTGGACGCGGCGAAAATGACGTATTATTGTTTCTTAACTTTTTTTACGTAGAAAAAATAATAAAATAACAATTGCAATAATTGTACAAGTTTAATGCAAAACTTGCGCAGTGTATTTTAATCTGTTCGTGGAAAAAAAACCTCAATGGAAAATCTTGTATACACACATACATATGTATGTAGATATGTATGTAATTGTATAAAACTTGTCAAATTATATATATATTGTATAATTAGCTGGTAAGCGGCACGTTGCTGCCCTTCCCCTGCCTCTCCTTTCCCAAGCCAACCATACTCCTGTCCCACCACCCCCCTACCGCACCATCCCCATGCCCCTTTACTCCAGCTCCAATTCTCCTACCCCTATTCTCCTGTCCCTTCCATCCATTCTATTTAATTATTTATTTTTTATTTAATTATTTATTTTTGTATTTGTTTGTTTATTTTTTATAAATTTATTTTTATGGGCTTTGTTGAAAGTGATGGCAAAATTTAAGTCCTCTTGAGTTTAGCATGAGGTTTGGTTTTGTTCTTTATTTTTAATACTTGTGTTGTTAAGATACCATTTTTGCATTGCATGGATTCAACTTAATTAAATTAAAAAATATAAAAAAAAAAAAAACAAAGTGATGGCAAAGGCAATGCGCACTGGAAACTGTAGATGGGTAATTTAACCACCTTTCTAACGGTATATAGTAAACTTCGGTCGTGCTTGCCATTCGTTCTGTAGTAAAACTCTCAAGTAAAATTATACATCGATACAACTGGTCTAGATGAAAAAAGTAGAAGTCATACAAGCATTATGGAGAATTGGTCCGGGTAGAGAAATAACCGTTTCATTACAAACACTGAACATGATATCCTTATTACGCAATTTTGATTTCATCGTTCTATTATCGTGATCTATTATCACTTTACCATTTAGTGTGATTCTTCAAGAAGAAACAATTGTCTTATCAAGGCTTCAAAAAGCTTTGCTTCGTGTCATTCGACAAGAAATGCAAAGAAGCGATGTAAAGAATCATTTCCAGAGAATATTTTTAAATGCAACTAAGATGCCAGAAAAATTGGATACTGATATAAAAAAGTCTAGATTTTGTCGACAAAATTATAGAAATAACTATTCATCACAAAGTATATTCATCACGTGGTTCTAAAATTTTATTTCCTTCTAGGTCAGTCGGCATCATGCGTTGGAACAGTGCGGAGCGGACTTTTGCCGTCGAGGTCTACTTTTGTTTTCTTTTTTTTTCAGCGTGAAGCTCATTTTCACTCGAATTGATGCATTAACAAACTGAATATGTACTACTGGGCTGACACCAATCCCCGAGAATTGCATGAAAGGCCTTTGCATTCACCTAAAGCCACAGTCTGGTGTGCAACATTTTTTTTTTTTAATGAGGTCACATTGAAAGAAATTGCTTACATACCCGCTGATTGCCGGTAAGGGTCATAAAAGCCAGAAATCGGCTTCTTCAGTGTATGGACAATGGATGGCATCACCTACCTGATATGATTTTCAAAACTGTGTAAAACAAAACCTTATATATTGAACATACATTATAAAAAAGAAAAACAAAATCTGATTCATAAAATTGGTTTTATTGCGTTTTGAAAAAAAGTAGAATACTGCCGCCCCTGTATATGCCATTATCCGAAATATTTGTACCCGGCGTACGTCGCTATTACACGTGACCATGGCTCAATCTTTTTTTCGCAACGAGTCTTATTATTTCCGATGCCCTTCACAGATGTACAAAATCTCACCCATCTTGCGTCCTCAGTTCAATTTCAATGCAAGGACGCATGAAAATTGAATCAAAATTAATTTTTACGAATTTTTTCAATTTGAATATACGAAATGACAGAGAAAACGTAGATTAAAATCGATTAGATAAAAAAAATTCTCCATATAACCTTTGACCACACCTTTTCACCTCACTTTCTCAAAAACGCGAAAACGTGATTTTTTCTTCTTCTTTTTTTTTTGATTTTAAAATCCAAGTTTAAAAGCGATCGGATAAAATAAAAAATTCCCATATAACATTCCAACACTAGTCTCATTTCACATCTGTATAATAAGTATAGATAAACACGAGCGTATTTGAATGCGACGATGTATCAAACTTTCTATGCAATCGATGAAGAACTATCAGAGATTATCGTTTACGAACCTGTATATTTATAGATTTAAAAATTTATTTTTTATAGAAGTAACATTTTATTGTAAATAAAAGAAGTGGTTTAAATTGTACTCTGAAATAAACAAAAATATTTATTGTTTACACCTACACATATTATTTTTTAATAATTTTTTTTTTTTTTTTTGCTAAATTTGCAAAATTTCAAAATATTCATTGTGGTACATTGGCAAGAGTGCAGGGTAATTCATAATCATGAATACACGACTGAGCCACTGTTTTATTTATTTATTTTTTGTTAGACAGGTATTTTTTGGTGTTTTTATCAATGGACATGTAAATTGGGGACCACTGACAAACAAATCTGGACACTACTTTTACAATCAGTCCAATGAAGATAAGTTAATTGATTTGATCATAATATTCAGCAAAATGAAGGTATGCTATTGTACATCAACGATACATAATGAAAAATGCATTAAATTTAATTGCCAGCGCATAAGTGAAAAAAAGTTGGAGGCCTTTACAGTGGGCACCTTCGCAACAAATCGTCAGCTGTCCAAAAAGGAGTTGGAAGACCAAAAAAAGAAAGAGGATGAAGCTGCCGCAGCACACGTACTTAGTAGTATTAACTCCAATTAATTAAAATTTCTAAAAATAAACATTCTTACAACAGGCTTTCAAAGAATTTGTTGAAACTTTTCAAGAAGCACCAACTGCTACATTCACCAAGGTTTGGGTCAAAGCCGGTACATACGATGCTGGATCCAGACGTAAGCGTTCGCCACGAATTTATTTCATAACTATTTTCTTTTAATTTAATTTTCTTTTACAATAGGAGAAGACAGAAGTGAGAAAGGCAAATTATACAAGCCAAGCACAAAATTGGTAGATCAAGATTTCCACAGACAAAGCGCAAGATTATGCTAACCAATTGGCATCGGACTTGAAGAGAGATGCTGCGACATTAAAAAAGAAAAATCAAGAGAAAAAGAAAAGCAACTTGGAGCTTTTCAAAGAAGAACTGCGCCAGTAAGAAATAAATGTATTATAATGGTTCCAAACCGAATGAATGTATCATTCTATTATTTTTAGAATTCAAGAAGAACGCGAGGGACTTCATAAGTACAAACATGTGGCCGTTACCCAACAAGCACCTCCAGCACAACAACAGCAGCAACAGTCTTCATCTTCTAGCTCTAACCAACAGAATCAAGCTCGTGGCGAATCCGGTTCTTTTGATACCGGCGATCCAAATACAACAAATTTATACTTGGGCAACTTGAATCCAAAGGTACAATGCATAATATTTTAAATTTTAAGTTAGTATATATTTCCAAATTTCAAAATTACAGATTTCAGAACAACAATTAATGGAGCTATTCGGTCGTTATGGTCCACTAGCAAGCATTAAAATAATGTGGCCACGTTCGGAGGAAGAAAAACAGCGCAACCGTAATTGTGGGTTTGTAGCATACATGAGTCGTAAGGATGCAGAGCGAGCTCTTAAATTGCTTAATGGGCGGTACGTGATGGGCTATGAAATGCGGCTGGGATGGGGCAAAGCGGTGCCCATTGTGAACACACCGATTTTCGCTCCTCAAAAACTATTAGAATTGACTGTACCTCCACCATCATCCGGGCTACCGTTTAACGCACAGCCCATGCTCAGTGATGTCGACATACTACCAAAAAAGAACTATAAAGAGTTTGACGGAGAAGAGGAAAAGGAGAACATGGAAAAGGTATAATATTCAAACAAATAATCATACTTTTACCGTATTTAATGCATTTTTATAGCATGTATAAAAAATATTTGTAAGTAATGTATATTGGATTTGCTAAAATGACATCGAAGGTCCCATATACTATATTCATGGTAAATGCGTCGAGAAGAGTCTATCTAGCCTTATCCGTCCGCCTGTAAGTCTGTTTGAGAGAGTTTTCTTACTTGGATAAAATTACGCTCACGGTATAGATTTTATTGTTTATTTTAAAATTGTATAACTCGCAGCTGTTCTTTCACAGTGGTTAAAAAAAACATATTCAATTTCAATTGTAATATAATAGTATGTCTTAACACGCTTCAAAAATTGTTTTGATAAACCTTACAAACTATTAGTCCTTGATTTGCCTACATATTTTGCATTCTTCAAACTAAGAAGACTAAACAATTTGTAGGAAAGTCATGGCATACTACAAAACTACAAAAAATATTTAATAAAACTTGCCAACTGAATATGTTTTTTCTACCACAGCGGAAAAACGGTTGCGAGTTATTAAATTTTAAGTTGCACTTGTTTGTAGCAGTGCTGTACTTAGGGTGTCTATACCGTGTATTTAGTTTCTCTAAGTCTTTTCTAGCCAAAAAAACTTTGCTCTCCGACAGACCGACGGTCGAGGCCAGATCACTTGTGCTGTGCTTATGTATTTCCGATGCTGTTCAATTTAACCCAATATACCCAGCTTACAAACAATTTTTGTCGAAGTTGTAAAGATGGTGTTTGCAGGGTATAATATAGTCCAACACATTGGCTATAACTCGTGTTTTTTTTTTTTTTTTTACTTCAGGTCTTAAACAAAGCGACTATTAAAGTGTTTATACCTACAGAAAGGTAAGTAACTAAAGGTTGGGTCATCTATATGTTGAATTATAAATTATCGTCGAGAACAAACAAAAATTTGTTTTTTCCAATGAGTTTTGGTTTATTTGATACAATGTTTCTTCTGATTAAAGTATGCATTCCGAAGAAATCGTCTCGAAATTAAAAACATATGTATAAAACAATTGGAAACGATAATTTCGGTAAAACAGAAGATTTAATACTCTTCACTCTTTGTATAGGAACTAGAGATGAAATAGTCAGTGATTTTTGAGTAGAAGTGATTATCATGACTGCTACTTTAAAATCACCGTGATTTTCAAGTGCTACTGCGGTCACTATTAAAATAAAAAGCAAGAAAACAAAACCCCTTTTACCTATTTTTTTTTTTACTTAAGCGTCTTCTTAAATCGGTATATCTGGAATACCCTGTTCCCGCCTCAATTCCCAAGATCTTTGTAAGGAGCCCATATCCTGTTGCGGGAGCGCAACGATTCTGACTATCTCCCACACCATCGAATCGTTTCCTGTACCATTTTAAGCAAATCCTCGACAGATATTAGCATTAGAATTTTGACAACACCATGTGTTTTTTTTTTTTTTTTAATGTTTTCTTAGTATCCAAGTGTGATACCCAGATCTGCCACCAAATCGATATCTAGTGACATTTTCTAAGAGAGAATTGGCTTAAAATGGTACAAAAAACCATCTCAGAGTGTGGGAGATAGTCGAAATCATTGGGCTCCTGCAACAGGATATGGGCTTCTTCACGGATATGGACTTCCTCAACTTGTTACGTTGATACTTTTTGTGCTGTTAACACTACCATGCATGATATATTATTCATACGTCGTGAGTCACAGTGGCACTAGTAAGAAACAAATGGTACTCAATCACTGATATTTACAATATCGAGTAGCAACCGATATCAGTGATTTCTCAATCGCCGTGATTGAATCACAGGTAGTTAAATGTCGCTCAACTCTAATAGGAACTATACCTCCTCCTATTATTTTGACTATGGTTATAATAAATCTCCATACTAACTTTATATCATAGATTGAGGGAATAGGGCTCGCACAAACGCAAAAACAGACGGACATGGCTAGATTAACTCGTCTTGCCATGCTGATCACGGTCTTCGTTTTTAATTTATTTGTATTAATTTCAAACGAAATAAACATCTGTTAAATCATATATGTGGTATTGGGTTACTGACCTTTAGTGTTGAAAATGAATTCATTGAAGCGAACACTTCAGCTGGCTCGGCAGTATCGCAATTGGCATCCCAACGAAATATATCGACAGGTGTGAAATCGCACCTTCGAGGTAATTACACTAATTACGGCTAATTACACGATTGTTAAGCTTTGTAAAAAATTCATAATGCGCGTGACCGTTTGCAAGGGGATGGGCCTGGGCCGGGATCTGGTTCCCAAATTAACATGTTTTTTTTCGCTGCTGTAATTATTAGAATATGAACTCAATAATTGATATGGTAGCTTCTAATGAACTGATGCTTCACATATACATTAATGGGTGTCACCCGCCCACTTTTAGGGGTAGTTCCCATACAAACCTACCGCCCGCTTTTGTGTTTTTGTATGAAAAACTTCTTTATTAATGTCAATATTAGATTGATTTTCGATGTGGTGGCTTTTTATGGACAGACGCTTAATATACATAGACTAATGGGCGTGACCCGCCAACTTTATGGGGTAGCCTCTAAACAAGCGCACCCGACGATTATGTTTTAGAATATGATTTCAAATTTCGTGTGAATGGTATTAGAGCTTCGGTTCAATATCAATTTTTTTTTTAAATTTATTCATTAAAAAATAATTTTTTTTTTGTATAAGTATAAAAAAACAAATACATTTTTTTTATTATTTTTTAAACAAAAATGTATTATTTGGATTAGAGTATGAAATGTGGCATGGTATTTTAAAGTCGTGAACTTACGATTGCAGCATTCTTTCGAGTTTACTCCTCAATTTGGTCTTTGGGCCCCAGAACCGTGTTATTTTTCTTTTTGCTCGTCAATATAAGAGTTAAAGGCACCGAGAGAAAGCCCCGGTCCCAAAATGTCTGCCAATGGGAGTCTGGCAAGTAGCACCGCTTTGCTGAAAGCAGACCTCAACAAGATCGATATCCTCCAACTCCTGTCACAAAAAGTCAGTTATCTTGTCTCGATAGCAGTTGGCATTGATTAAAACGAAGAGGTCAGCCGCATATTTAAAGAAAAAGTATCAAATCACCCCGCTACTTTAAAATCCATAACACACAGTTGCGTTGGTCATGATGCATTGACTTCTCTACGATGTACTGTGGATTTTACGTGCACCAAATCCTACAGTTTTGCTTTAACCTCCGAGAACTTTGTTCGCAAAGAAAATTTTCGGTTTTTCAAAACTTGATCCAAATTGAAGCGATGTATGTATATTCCCCAAGCGGAAGGTTACAACTAAACTACTATAAACAATTCATGCCGTTTAAGTCGACAAAGTCATTAAGTGTAAATACAACATTTAAAATACAGATGGCCCATTCTATTCCTATAATAATAATTCCTAACGGATATTATTTTACATACTATGTACTTCTTTATCACTTTAGATCTGTATTAAACGTTATACATCGCATGATTGAGTTTGTCATACGCGAAGGACCATTGTTCGAGGCTTTGATAATGAGACGCGAAATGGAGAATCCACTTTTTTCGTTTCTCTTCGATAATGAAAGTCCTGCGCACGTGTACTATCGTTGGAAACTATTTTCCTTACTGCAGGGTGACACTCCCAACGAGTGGAATGAAAAAGAATTTCGTATGTTCAAGGGTGGATCCATTTGGGTGCCGCCTCTTGCTAACTTTTACACACAGGGCATGCCAGATGAACTTGTAGTCGATCCCGATGCTCCAGCTGTGC
The DNA here is from genome assembly GCA_035044765.1 of Leucophenga montana. NCBI lineage: Eukaryota > Metazoa > Arthropoda > Insecta > Diptera > Drosophilidae > Leucophenga > Leucophenga montana. Next base: position 591,418 of record JAWNNQ010000203.1, read on the forward strand.
ACAAAGGAGCACTATCAACTGCGTAAGTTGCAAAATACGACAGCTTATGTCATAGTTAATTGGGGGTTTTAATATTTATCTTAGACAACGCGATCGACTTGAGGATCTAATACGAAATTTATCACCAAATCGAACACGGATTGCTGATGGTATGATATTCTGCATTGAGCACGCAGACGCCGCCGATGAAATATGTGAATGTATTACAGAATCTCTTGCTAATCCGAAAACACTCGTTACAAAAAAAATTGCACGTTTGTACTTAGTATCGGATATTTTGCACAATTGCACAGTAAAAGTAGCCAACGCTTCGTTTTTCCGTAAATCGTAAGTAATTTCAAAACAAAAGTTTGTTTAAAGCAACACTACAAAATCTTGTTTTAATGAAAACAGCGTTGAAAAACACCTTGTTGAGATATTTGAATACTTGCATACCTATATCGTAGCAATCGAGGGCCGCATTAAGGCGGAAAGTTTCAAGACGCGCGTGTGTAATGTGCTAAGAGCCTGGGATGATTGGACTATATATCCAAAAGAATTAATATCGAAATTGCGTAGCATATTTTTGGGCATGCAGGTAACTTTGTTTAGTTTAAAAGCGGTAAAATATTTATAATATGTTTGTAATTAGTTTAATACGTCACCACAGCCGGAAGAAGAAAACAATCTGGAGGATATATCTACGGAGGACATAGATGGCGCACCTCTCTCAGGCGACGAAAAGGACGATGAAGATTTGGATGGTGTGCCACTTGATGGTGCTGCACTGCTAAAGAGCGTTTTAATGCGCGGCTTAACAGACTCGACTGGAAATCAGCTTGACACGCCTACGCAAATAATACAGGACACTAATATAATTGATGATATTGACGGTGTACCATGTACGACTCTAATCTTACTCTGTAGTTTGCTATAGAAAATAATGAATTTTTTATGAACAGTAGACGAAGATGTCGATGGCATACCACTGGATGAAATATTGATTACGAGCACCAACGCAAAAACAAAAGTTGGTGGCTTCATTCCATCAAAGTGGGAAACAATCGATCCCGTGCAAGTCGAAGCACAAGCAATTACCACAAGTAAATGGGATACGCTGGAGCCACCGGAACCTCCAAAATTTTATTCTTCCGGAGAGGATGAGGAAGAAGATGATAGTACCCGCAAATACACTGAAGAAAAGCGTCAAAAATTACGTGAAATCGAGCTAAAAACTGTGCATTACCAAGACGAACTTGAATCTGGCAAACGGCAACTGGAACCGGGTAGGACTTTACAGGAACAGGTGGAGCGCTACCGCAAACGTCTACTTAAACAGGTTAACAATTATTTAACTGAACTTATATATTATATAGTATTATAAATATGTAAGCACGTAATTATATTCTTCCTTAGGATGCAAAGAGTGATTTTGTCGATTCGACGCTCAATTATATGCGTGTCGAAGAATCAAGACACAGTGAAAGTTCTGATAGTAAATATTTTCGCCGCAATGTGAATGGTTCATCATCGCCGGAGCAACGTTCCAGTTCATCAAGACGTGCATCAAAGCGTAATCGTTCGCGTAGTCTGTCAAACTCACCGAAGCGCTACACCAACCGCAGCTCTTACTCTAAAAGTACGCGCTACGCCAGCCCGGCACATTCGTCGAGTTCAACATTACGAAGGTGAATTCTGTAAAAGGATAGAGATGTGTGTATAACCTAACTATATATTTCTACAGATCCCCTTCAACTGGAAGCTATAGTTCACGTTCTATTTCATCCAGACGCGAGAATCGCGATGCTTATACGAGCAGTTCATCGCCTTCTAGACATCGCTCGGAACGGCATAAACATAAGCACAGACACTAAACATAAATATTATGCTTTGAAAACAGTTATTTTCACCTTCTGAAGAGTTAAAAAATATTTTTTGCTAAGGACCATTGCAAAATTTACTTATATATTGGCAGTGCACACACATGAATACATATGGGTGTATACAGTAGTATTTGAAGTGTTAATATTGTTTGTAAATTTGGACGTATGGACGAGAAAAGTAACATTGTGAGAAGGTCAGCGGAAATCTTATATAGTTTTTACTCTCGCATAACTCGATACGACAAGTTTGTCTGACCTTACGTCAAGGATTTGAAGTTGTAAGGCAAACCACCATTATCCCCTCAAGTGACACGTATTAGAACATGATTTACGACCACTATAAATAATAATTAAAAATTGAACATTTTAACGCAGATTTAAGCAACCAACTTCGTGCCCCGGAATGAAAAAAAAATGCGCAAGTTTCTAAATACACGCAATGCTTGTTATTGGGCGCGAAGAAGGTACAGAATTTTACCAAAAGGTCATCGTCCTTTTTTTGCTTTTCAATGAATCGAACAATATTCCTAGTTGGGTTGAAGAGCTTGTTGGCATCAAAAAGAATTTACCCCTTTGCAAAAATTTATCAGTATTCTTAAAGCATGAATACATGAATGGCACATCTTACCGGAAATCAAGTCTGTTAAAACATGGAATTGTAAAAAAATGAACACAACTTTTCCAAAAATACACATTAAGTACTGCGAAAATGTTTAGTCTGAAATCAGGAAGAGATGCAGTTCAGTTATTCAAATAAATTTCCGCCTCCTTGAAGACTCCGATGGCTTCATGAACAAAATTTGCACACTCTTGATAATTTCCATCCGCCCACAGCTTACTTATAATTTTTCTTACGAAAATGGGCAAGAATTCGTTTTCGATTTGATCACGTAATGTTCTAGCTATATCTTCGATATTGAGCCTGCTTTTGGTTTCCGATCCCTTCAGCAAAATCATGTGTGAAAGTTGATTCCACCGAATAGTGAAATTTGAAAAATTTTGGTAGATCAAATATATTCCGACCAGAGTTATGGAGATTGAGCCCCGAGCATTGCCTGATGGTTGCAATAGTTTCAGCTTTTTCGTAAAAAAACTCACACAAATCCAGTATCCGTATTTCAATGCATTCTTGTTCAGGGCTAAAAAACTATATCACAATGGGATGGATCAGTGCTTCAGCTAATCAAAAGTGTTTTTTCAAGCTCCAATTTTTGACGTGTAGCATGAAACCGTTATCATTTTCAATAGATTTCCGATATACCATATAACCAATGTGAGTAGTTTTTTAATGTTTGCGGCGTACTAGCACATTTAATATTTATTTTTTCGTAAAAGCGGCGACAATCAAGCAAAAACAGAAGTACTTGAGTGAAAAGTAGTAATAAGTTGAGAGACTTTGTGCTAATAATTTGTTAATAATTGTTTTCCAGGTCTTTAATATTTCATGGTTAAAGTTGTCGAACACATTTCGAGTATTATTATTTATAAAAAAACGCCTCACCACTCCTACTACATTATAACCAATACGATAAAAGAGTGCAGGATAGAATATAATCGGTCAACACGCATAAAATTTTATATTTTTATGCCGATTTTATTGGAATTTCATGAATAAAAATTTGTATAACTATAATGAATTTCATGGATAAAGTAGTTCGCGAACGTTATTCGATTGGAAATGATAAATTCTTGGGCTACAGTAAAAATACTTTAGCTATCACAGGCTTTAATTATATTATGCCTGTCAGTTAGCGGCTTGGATTGCTGCCTCCCGTTTGTAGACTTCCATTATTTCGTCAAAAATCTCCCATTGTATTTCCTTGGTCATATCGCGAACCAGAGGCTGTTAAGTAAAACAAAAGAATTGATTTTGGAATATGTAACCAGTAGTAAGAGTTCAAATACAACATACACGATACCACATGGATGCTTCATCGGACTCGTCGGTCATTGGGACCTGTACACCGTAAGTTTGCAATGCCAGTGCTAGGCAGGCAATGGCAATGTGTGTTGTCTTGTGATTCAAAATTTTGGCACTATGATGGTAATCTTGCAAATATGATGCTGCAGCACGTGCAATTGGCACCGAACTCCAAACCTCGGCGCCCAGCCAATCTTGCACCGTTTTCATGTAATACAGTAAGTACTTAATTGGAAGGAAGAAATTCTTTTGGAAACTTAAAGATCAAATGCAAACATTTTGGAATTACCTTATGCGGCAGCTCAATGTTTAGATCGAATTGTAGCGTACGCGCAATCAACAGCTCCGCTTGTACAATAGAGTCACGTGTAGACCAATACTCGTCGCCTAGCTCAAGAGGCTTTGAACCGCGATCCATGGTGCAATGTGAAACGTTGATGACATCGCGCACCTTAATTGGATCATCTTTGATTTTAGCAGCAATATATAGTGCAGACGCTGCTATCAACTGAATATAAAAACAACAAACCATCTATTCAGATACTGATCAAATTAATAAGTTGCGTAAAACTTACAAACTCGTCATACTCGGTACTTGTGGTACCAAGGTAAAAGCGATGGAATACAATCGCAGCAGTAGCAGACGTCAATGGTTTCATCTGTAACTTAGCAGCGCACTCGAAGAGAAACAATGGTACAACCCCAGGTTTATTCATTTGACTGAAAGTGTAAATAATAATGGTGTACTATATACTAATGATGATTTATTACATATGTTTTCAATACCGATAGTCAATTGGTTTCATGCTCAGCTGTCTGCTGGATTCCACATCACGCTGCAGCGACATAACATCCAAAACATTCTTCATATTGTGGCAAAGTAACTCGTTATTACTTTTTATTAATCAAAAAATTTTGGAGTTCGTTGAGCTGGAAAGGAGAAAATTTAAGTGAATACAAGCAGTATGAATAAAAATAGAGAATTGAATGCAGCCAATGAGTTTTGTTTGTTTGAACAAACAGGTTCACTGACAGTGTCACGAATAGACTACAATTCTTCAAATGAATTACTGCTCGAAAGTCGAGAAAGTTCGTGGCGTATGCTACAACTAGGGTTGCCAATTATATTTCAATAATGCGCGCAAAACAAGTGTTGCCACGTCAAAATTGACAACTTCATCCGTAAAGTTTAATTTTTTTTTTTTTTGGTATACGCCTAATGGTAGGTATTTTTGACATACGGACGCTATTTGGATTGTTTAAGGCCAATTAAAAGGCTACTTTATCAAATTAAATTTTTCAGAAAATTGCAGATGTTACAATAGTTAAACTCGAAATCTTCGTTACAACTATCGAAATGGCTTATCTCAACAGCCATGATCAAATCTTTATTTGGTGCAGAAGCGCCATCTCCAGACACCATATCCAGGCACATAACATATTTTTTGTTTTTTTCTCGACGTCTTCATCGTGATATTTGTATGCAAAAATAGGGCGAGACACACCAGTTAGTTTCTAGTTGATATTGATTTAAATAAAGAAGTTTTTCATATAAAAAAATATAACGTGCGGTTGGTTCGTATGAATGATACCCCAAAAAGTGGGCGTGGCATATCGAAATGAATACTCTATAAACTTAGGACTAAAAATCGATTATATACTGGGTCTTTCATCGAGAGATCTACAAATCTGAGAAACTGATAATACCATTTTACACTATGTAAGGAATAAAAAAAAAAACTGATTGGAAAGAATTGAATTTTAAGAAATTTTGGAACGAACCGGGATTGAACTGAGATCGTTTGTAATAGCTCAATAGATAGTTGAGCTATCGAAGGCTCAAAAAACTACTGATACAATTGTACAATTTATACAATTTCAACTATTATTAATTTGATTCATCTTTTATATGTAGCTGGCCAATTTCTAAACAATTATTTAAAAAAAAAAACAAGGAAAAAACGTTAACTTTGGTAGAACCTATCTTAAATACACTTCACACTTGCCGTTTTCGCTTCGCAACATTGGTGTTTTACTTCAGTTTTAAAATTTTTGAAGGGAAAATATTTTAATATATAGTTATATACTCGTATTTATACTCCTCGCACCTTGAATAAAACGCCCCTTAAGTCTGTTTTCTATCGCCCACTTCCAAACCAAGCATGCTGGAGACTCTATTTTTTTTTAAATTAAAGTTCATTTAATAGTTGTAAGTAATGATAATCCTTTTACTATTAACAAAAATTATTAACCAAAAAATGGTAAAATACAAGGTCCAATTTTTGCGACACTTGAAAACATTTTAGAGAATTCAGATCCTTTTCACTTAAATTTAAATTAATGTTGGAGTATTTTAGATTGAATAAATGTTTAATTGTGTGTTGTGACCCACCTTTAACTTCTAAAACTTCACACTTACGGTTTAGAAGGGATGCATACAAATTTGCCAAATAATTTAGCAAAATCAAGCTCTAAGCTGATTCGATGGTTTGGGTTAGTTCGGGTATACTCGAATATTATTGTCCTGATCTATATTATTGACGTGTCAACCATCTCCACACATTTTCAATATTATAATCCGGTGAGTAGGGCGGCCATCTTAATCGACCCACATTTTTGATCTCTAAATACGTTTTAACAACCAAGGCTATATGAATTAGTGCATTATAATAAATCCATGGCAGAGGTCCAAAAAATATGACTCTTTCGATATATGTACCATCGTAATTGACCATTGTAAAGTTGACCAAAATTGTAATTACAATTGCCATAATATGAATACTCCACACTATCACACTACCAATTCTGATATGCACCCGGTCCAAATGATGAGTTTCTTTTCGGAGTTTATGGATATAGTAGCTATAGCCATCGGGACCTTCCCCGAAGTTCAGGTCACATGTGCGCGACAAAAAGTGAGATTTTGCGCTTTTTTTGATTTTTAGTCTTTTTATATGCACGACACATATTTGTGAGACTTGCCTTGATACTAAAGTGTCGGGGTCTCTCGATTTTCTTAGTTATTTTGGCAACAAATAGGCCAGCCTCCTTGTAAGTTTTGATTTGTCCGCCTCGGTTAATGATTTTCATCGACCTATTTTACGTTTTCTATAAAATTGAATAGTCGAAATTAACAAAAGAAAAGTTCGTTCAACGAAAAATATGAGTCCACGTGCCAAAGATATCGATCAAACTAAATGCGTGCTCTATTTAAGTGGAGGATCGAGTGTTCTTTCAATTTTCGGTTAATATTTAAAGCTTTAGCTTTAAATTTTACTTCTGGTCAAATTACAATTAAACGAACTTTAATAATAAAAAAAAAAAATTAAGTCTAGCAGGTTTGGGAGCAGTGGTTGATAGCAAAATAATTCGGGGGTGACCTATTCAAGTAGCGATGAGTGTATACAAGTATGTATATACATTTTTCCGCTCACTTAAAGAATATGTACAAAATATTTATGAATTATAAGTACTATTAAGTTTTAAGTGTATGGGAGCTAAGTAAAAAAAAATCGATAAAAAAAGTAAGTAGCTTATTAAAAAAATGTTTATTACACATTTAAAATACACACTTTGGGAATTTATTTCTTAAAAATGATATTGTCCAAATGTAAAACGTTGCGTTCACGGCATTCATTTAATCGAGCACTAAAATTTCCTATGACGGCTCGGTAGGTATTCTCCGTGATGGCTGCCATTTCGTGACGGAGATTTCCTTTTAATTGTGCCAGGGAAGTCGGTTTGTTGCCGTAAACTTTAGCTTTGAGGTAACCCCATAGGAAAAAGTGGAGGCCAATTTATGTCACCTCTCCTGAAGATCAATTTGTCAGGAAAAATTTCATTAACTTGTGGTAGAGACCTGTTGGCCGTGTGTGTGGACGTTTAAAGCAACAGCACGCTTCCGAATCGAAAGGTCCGGGTTGTCACGAACAGACTGAGTAACACTGTCTACCTTTTCGAACGTTCTCGAAGACCTTGGACGCCCGGATTTTGATTTTTCCAGCGTTGAACCGGTCTCTTCAAATTTCTTGACCCATTTTCCAATGAGTCGAGGGCTTGGCGCATCATTTAAATGACGAACATGTCGAATGCTGCAGAATTTTCTACGCGCTACAGTCGCTGAATTACCGTCTTTGTACGTAAAACGCACGGTCCGCTCCCGAGAAACGCTCCATAGCGTCTAAATTCCCAAAAGCTAGGCAATCAGCAAATCAAATGTCAACTTTCTTTTAAGACACCCTTCTATTTATTTGTGCAATCGCGATCATTTTGATACAAGTGTTGCTTATGGTTATAAACTCTCCATACCAACTTTCAAACCAAAGGCGATTCTAAAATCACAGACGGACGGACATAGCTAGATTGATTCGTCTTGTCGTGCTAATCACGAATATTGCATTTAGGCGCTGCCGATATTGTGATTAAATTACAATATAATACTATTCACACTCTTTGTGAAGAGTATAAATGCTATTTCAAAGAAAAAAAGATTTCAAATTATTTCTTAATGTAAATTTTAGAATCTATTGTGAATAAAAAAAAATCTCTTTACACCATTCACACATAGTGTGTTTGTCTGAAAGTTTGTAACGCATTAGACCCCATAAAGTATATATATTCTTGATCAGATCGACGAGACGATTCGATCTAGCTATGTCCGTCTGTATGTTGTTGCTCATTTTTTGGGGACGAATTTTTATGCTATCCATTTGAAAATTGGCACATATACTTCTTCTTATTGAAGTTTATTAGAGTATCAAAATTGGCCCCGCACGCCCACTTTTTGGGGTATCTCCCGAA